>VXAV01006654.1:227041-254741 GCA_013399715.1 Alectura lathami
GAAAGGAAACACAGGAGATAGCCACACTGTTTGTTGGTAGAAATGTTTGTTTTTACTTTGTAGGCCTTTAGTCATAGTAAGACCGTGAGGTGTTTTCTTGCTATGGTACAGTACTGTGTTTCTCTGAAGTTTAATGAACTTGTATGTGTCTTTCTACTGTAGATTGGATCTCTGCATCACGGACTTGGTTGTGTAGGTATTTTTCTCATACTCATTCAGTCGTCCTAACTGGTGATAATGCGTTCTGTTACATTTTAGCATTTTCAAAAATTGGGCTTCTTTCAAGCAAAATTTTCCTGTTGTTGTGGTAATAGCTCTTCAAAGTATAATGATTTTCCTAAAAATATATCTACACTTGTTGATCTCCTGCCTGCAGTGTTTAGTACATGTTTTGTACTTTTCAAATGCTATTATGACTGCATTAGATAGGCAGTGAAGAATAAGTGAGTAAGCAAATTTGCAGCTCTGTCTCACCTTTTCACCTGGGTCCCACTCTGCTTATTATTTGTTTGTTATTTCTGGCCCACTGCAGTATGGAATGATACTCCAGAAGAATATTGCCAGGTATTCCAACAGTCCCACTGTGAAAGGTTGATGGGCATAGAAAATACTGTTTCCAGGTTGCAGGCAGAGACGTTCAGTGGTGTTCCTAAAGCCATTCTTCTAGCACACCTACCTTCATTCGTGGCAACATCATTGCTGGTAGTTTAAAATTAAAAAAAAAAAAAAAAAAACACATACACAAAGTAAAAAGAATAGTTGAGTGATTGTAATATTCTGAAATCTGAGAACCTTACACAAACTTGATCCAAATGATTTTTTTTATCAATTATAATTTTATAAAAATAATGTGATGTGGGTTAACATCTTCAGTCAGGACAATCCAGGGAAGTTGCTTTAAAATCCTATTTGTTTGTTTTCTATTTCTTGTTTGTTTTGTTTTGTTTTCTGTGTAAGCTGTTAACATTCAAAGCCAGCTGTATGTTCCTAAGTGAGGTATCTGGCGTTGTTTCATGGCTGCACGTCCGGCAGCATCGCTGGGCTGTAAAACCAAACTGAAAGATGTAGCCGTTGTGCAGTGTGGTGGAAGGGAATCCTACAGGGTCATCCACTGCTGTGCATGAAGGCATTTCTTACCGTTAAATTCCAATACCACTCTCACTGCCATTGTTTGCGAGTTCATAGGCCCAGTGGTGCCTACCCCTGGGTTCTGCTGTCTTGCTGTAGCGAATCGGAGGCTGCCACATGTCTGGAGGCAGGGGACAGTGAGGACATGCAAATTCTATTTCTGCTGCTTGTCACTGAGAGCCCTGTAAGCTGTCCAGTTACCAGAGCAGTCAGCCTGAAAATAGAAACCACTGATTTCTGCAAAATTCTTCACAACATTGACTGACTCCTTTAGGAAATGCCAGAAATGTTTTTAAATACCTCCCCCTTGCAAGTCCAGGGAGGATGAGTAATTAAGCTAATGCCATAGATAAATGAAATGCTATTAGCCTTTTATTTGTCATTAGCAGCAACCATTTGATTTGGGGCAAAACTGAAATGTCACCAAGTGACTCCACAGCCAGTTAGGAACAAGGGCAGGCAGTGGACCCTAAGCTCTTGTCCCCCTCTGTTTTTTTTTCCTCCTCACACAGAGGAAGAAGCAGCATGAGTGGTCTGACTGTTTTCCTTCCCCAGTAAATCTCATCATTCCCATGCAAAGTCAGGAATTATAAACAAATACAAGATATAAATGAAATGTGTCCAGTTACCAAAGAGTATTCTCTACTTCAGATTTATAAAGTGTTGCTTTTAATATTGCTGACAAAACATAATCATTTGCATTGGACAGAAGTGAAGTCTCACTAGAGTGAAGAAAACAGCTTTGGAGATCAGCAGACATTTCTAATAAGCAAATGGAAAATTATTCTTGGTTTTGTTGCTGGCGTGATAAAATAGGCCTGCCTGAAAATGTGTTTACTGTTCTTCTGTCACCTTTTTCTTGATATTGGGGAATTAAAAAATTGACTTAACTCAGTGGCTGGCAGAAAGTAATCTACAACATCGCTAAATTCATCATCTCACAAAAGCTGAAGTTGTTTTGCATCCTTTCTTCAAATATTGGTATATAAAAATGCTCAGGAAAGCAAACAGCATTTGCTTTGATCTTCCACGTGCTGAACCTTAAATTCCTCCAAGGTTTTATTGTTTCACAAAGTACAGCTCTACCCCTAATAAACTTCCATTGGCATCCAAACGCAGGGTGCAAGCTGTCAGTTTATGTAAGACTATTGTTGCAGTTTGAATGGCATGCAGTTTGCGGCATATCAGTCTTTGTTTTGTTGTAGGTATTAATGAACAACTGTAATGAGCATAGAGGTTAAAGATATTTGAATTATTTAAGAAGACTAGTATGAAAGGCCCCCTTTCTTGGCTAAATGTCGCTGTATTACCACAGGTCCTCTCTCTGCCCCACCGGAGGCTTGTTTGCTACTGTAGGCTCTTTGAAGTTCCTGATCCAAATAAACCTCAGAAGCTTGGGTTGCACCAGCGAGAAATATTTTTATTTAATGACCTTCTTGTGGTACGTATTTTCCGTTCAAGGGGTTTGGTTTTGTTTTGATTTTTGTAAGATTACTTTTACTAATGCAAAGGTTCAGAGAAGGCAGATGTCTTCTCTTTTTACCCAGCATTAAACCTGATGATCTTACAAGACCTATTCTGCTCTTCCTATGCTCATGTTGAGCCAAGGGATCTTTTGCCCGTCGTTCTTATCACAGTGCTGTTGTGCAGGAGTGAGGACTATTATGTGGCAGACTTACACTGAGCTACCAACAGGTTGTTTGTGACATTTTTACATATCGCTTACAGATTTGGTTCTCTATCGGTTTTATTTTCTGGAAAATTCTGGGGGACAAATGACTTTGTTCTTCCTTTTTAGTGTACACTTGAGCTACCTGTAGGGCTGAAAATACTTCTGGGGAGGTATTCAGAATGCCTGTCTCCATGAACTCAGTGGCAATAAGTACATGCACGTTTCTAGAAATAAATATGTTACCTGTTACTCTGAACTCCAGTAGTCTCAGATGGTTAAATTTTCTTATTTTTCTTTACTATATATAAATTATTTATAAAGTGAAGCCTTTTATTGATTACTGCACTTGATTATAAGAAAGTGCTTGAATACAATAGCTTATATTCTAAAGAATAAAAATAACCTGTAACTTACCCATCTTCCATAAGTAATGAGTTCCAGTAACTTGTGGAAAAGCAGAATTATAAATTTGTTTTCCATGGATGCTCTATGAACCAGGAATGTTTGTTCACTGGGAATTAGGATATGAAGATGTGATTTTGGGTGTAAATTGATGGGATGTTGTCATCTTTGGGCTGCCAATTTCCTGTTGATTTTTGTTACTTACTCAGGTGTCTGTAGTTTTATCAGACTTTTCTGGATGTAATGTAGGGGATTTGTTAGTTCTAGTAAAATGCCATAGGAAAAGCTAAAATTAGAAAGAACTAGTAAAAATAAATGTCTTGGTAATAGAGAGCGTTTGCACTCACTGTTTAGGAGAACCCCAGGAGTGAGGGTAAGTAGTGGCATGTTACTTGTGCTGTAGCAAAAAGGGCAGATTTCTACAGAACCTGGAGCTTTTATTCAGATCAGTGCTGTGCAGCGCACAGGGAGAACATGGCTCCATTGTGTGAGGTGCTGTGAGACAGTACTGGAGGTGCGCAGGAGTGAAACGGGCTTGGACGATGCCACAGCACGTGAGAGGAAAGGCTCAGAATTCAACTCTGATTGAGAAGTCCATGGCAATGGGCGGTCTGTAGTCAGACCGTAAGAAACCAGCACGAAGGAAAGTGTGGTACCAGTTGTTTTTTTTAAAAGGATGATTTGAAAAATATTAGGTTTTTGCTAGCATGTGCAGTGCACGATAAGTATTCAGGCTTTGTTGTTCTTGAGTTTTGAAAAGTAGAGGCCTGGAGAAGAGAAAACACAAAGGCTTTGCATCTGGAAAAAATACTGAACTGTCTGGTTGAGAGATGCCAGTACTTCAGGGCTAGTTTTCTGCTTCTTCAGTAGCAGTAGATTAAATACTTAAGCTGAATTATGATAAAAGAGAGAAGCAGCAAGTTAATGTTTGCTGGCGGTTATAAACATGTGATAAAAGGGATGTCTCACTTTGTTTATTTTGGTAACTTTCAGGTGACCAAGATATTTCAAAAGAAGAAGAACTCTGTCACATACAGCTTTCGGCAGTCCTTTTCCCTCTATGGCATGCAAGTTCTTCTTTTTGAGAACCAGTGTAAGTCCCTCTCTTTTAGATGATCATTTTATTTATAGACTAATAATAATAATAAAAAAAAAATTGTATGAAACAAAGAGATGGATAGGACTTGATTCTAAATTTAGGGATACAATTCCCATGAATCGAACTTATCCCTAAAGGTTAAAGCCTGGTGTCAGCGCTGCTATTGGTAGTTGTCAGAAGCCAAATCAAGCCAAATGTGTTTCATGAATGCTTGTAAATAATGAGTATTTGTAGAGAAACAAATACCCTGTATATGTTGTTATCTGGATGGTACAATTAGTTGGAACTCAATGGGTGACAACAAATGATGACTATTACAGTGCTATTGTAAATTAAGCTGCTGTTTCACTTATTTTCCTGGTTTGTGCTTTGCAAATTTGTGCCTAATACATACTCATTCGAATATAAATCCAAACGGAATTAGACAGATTCTGAATTACAGTTTGTATTTTCTGCCTCCTTCAGTCAATGTCAGCTGTAATTTGCATCAATACCGTATTCCCTAATGCTTTTCCAACTCATTCTTACCAGTCCCCAACACAACAAAGAGCTGGTATCTTGCTAATGCTCCTGCAAATTTCAAGCCCAGAGGCAGTACAGTAATAATGTAGCCGAGCACAGCTGCTTGCATGGCTCACAGGGAGACGTCTGTCTGACCTGACTTGGTGGTGTGTAGACCAAACCCTGACTTCTGTGATAAATTGGGAACATTTCAGTGTGACATTCAAGAGTTCCCGTGCTTTTCCATTGTGAAAAGCTCAGTTTGTTTGTCCTTGAAAATGTACTTCAGTGCTCATCTCACTCAGAAGTTGTTGCTGGGTTTATGAGCCGAAACATTTGGAGGTGTCAGACAGGAAGGACTGGCAGAGCTCATCACAATGGCATGGCCTGCAGCTTACTGTTACCTGTGCACACTCATTCCTTCTTTGTCTCTCTGTACACATTTTATATAATACAAAATTTATATTTAGAGGGGAACAGCAAATACTTCTATCGTGGATTCTACTGTAAATAAAAGAATATTTCCTCTGATGTCAATTTAAAAAAAAAAAAAATCATAAGCATGCTAAGTAGGAGCTCTTTATTCATGTAAACATGAAAAGTTCTGTAGGGAGACTTGGAGCAAATTCCTGCCAGTGAACTGTAGGCATTTAGCTGAGACACATCAGCAGACATAGCTGGGTTCCTCAGGTGAGCCACTGTAGAGGGGAATCTGCGGGCCGATTGTACGTCTAATACTGGTGACTATTAGGTGGAAGGTAGCTTTTTTTTTTTTCCACTTGGGAGGGAGAAGCATTCTTCGTGTCTGGTTTGTTCTCTGTTTTCCCTGTTCCCATCAAGCTTTAGGGCATCTTGGCCAGAGACATCGTGCCATTCATGTAATCCCTGTAGCAGCTGTCAGATCAGCTGATTTCAAGGGAATAAAATTTAGCGTCATTAAAGCAGAAGCAACAAAAATACTGGTTTAGCTACTGGTGGGGTTGAGCAAAATTATTGGTGTTAATTGTAGAAACCAGCTATGTTGAGGGGTGGATGAGCTCCAACAGGAGAAATAATGTCATTTATCTCTAGTAAATAAATAGACCACAAGGAAAGTGTATTTTACATTTTCAGTCAAAATCCCTGAAAATACACAGGACAACTAGATCTTTTCAGAGACAGTGTATCTGAAACCCACAAATACTTATGTCAGTGCTCCCCAATGCTTAATCAATATGTTGTAGAGAAGAATCATTTGGTAATATTTGCCTTGTTGAAGATGTAGTGTTTGGGGTTTTTTTGTTCTTTTGTGAAAGTAGCTCACATGACTTCAGGGTTACTAAGTTTCTTTCCTTGTTCAGTTTCTTAAGCATCTTTTTTACAGCTGGTGCACTTCATAGAGCCATTTGCTGGATACCCAGTTTCAGTGTTCAAAAAATGTGCGGTGTTATGTCGTGCTATCCACATGCGTTACCTTGCTTAGCATCAGACCCATCTGCAGTTTTGGCCCTGTGGCTGTACTTTGAGCGACAGCAGCTGCAGGTGGCTCAAGGCAGCTGTCTTACGAGATCGAAGTTAGAGGTGCTGTCATGTTCAGGAGAAGCAGATCAGCTGTACGTTGCTTTTGTGCAAGATGCTAACAGCAGACCCTGGGCAGAAGCACCAAATCCTTCCTCCCTCCTTTCTCTGCGTGTCCCTTGAATCTTGGGGTAGCTGGCAGCCTTGTTTGTTTACCTGGGAGAAGGGTAAATGGACTGGTTTCACCTTGTGCTGTGACTCTTCGGTAGTTTGGAATTTAAGATGTCTTTTTTGAAAAAGTGTAGTATTTGCACTTGCTACTTAATATTTTGAAGTCTGTATATTGTGGAAACCTGATGGCTCTGAGGGAAGATGCTACCTTACGTCATCTGCTGGTTCTTGAGTGAATGTTCAGTACATGGATCAGTTGAACTTCAGGTTGAAGGCTTAACTAAATATGAGAGTCAGGCAGCGAGTTAAAGAAAACGCTGCGAATTGGGAAGCATATTTTGAGTTTTTCTGACATCCTGTCTCTACAGAGCTGCGGTTCAAGCAAAGGCTGAGTTTGTTCTCTGCAGCTGAGTGTATCTTCATTTTATGCTGTCATTTGTGAATGAACCTTTTATCTTAGCTACAAAATATCTTTAAACAGCTGTTAAAATTTGTAGTCTTGAACTTACAGCTAAAGAGACAGAGTTTGCTGAAAATCAAGTGGTGATGCCCATAATACAGGCCCTTTTACTTCCTCAGTGTGTAATTTCACAGATAAATTAGAATAAAAAACAAACTAGGATGTCCAGGAAGCAAACCTATTAGGAAATACTAAAAGCTGCACATAAGAGTGTCTGACTGTCTTCCTGCAAATGTTAAGTTGAAAGTACAAGACAGCTTTTAGTACTTGAGATGTATGTAAGTAGGCTTTGCTCAACTTTGGCCATGGTTGGTTAATGCAGGGAACGGGATCCATTCCATGAAACAAAACATATCAATCCCCCTAAATTTTTGCTTTTTTTTTTCTGGGATTTTTCTTTTATATTGTACGTGGTACCTTAAGGGTAACAGCTGTAGAAAGGCTGTCTTTCAATATTGATTCTGTATCTTGACAGTTAAGCAGTTCCAAAATATCTTAGAGATTTTCATTCTTCTGTGCCCTTTAACTTTTACTTCCCTGATTTTTTCCCTCCTGTTAGGGAAATGATCAAAATTTCGCTATTCATTGTTTTTCTCCTCTTTCTTCTAGATTATCCCAACGGTATACGGCTCACATCAGCTGTTCCAGGAGCAGATATCAAAGTACTGATAAATTTCAATGCACCAAATCCTCAGGACAGGAAGAAGTTTACAGATGATTTGAGGGAGTCAATTGCAGAGGTTCAAGAAATGGAAAAGCACAGAATAGAGTGTAAGTACAAAGGTACATATAGTAGAGCATTTTTGAAGCAAACAAAGTTAGAAGATCATTGCTGTATGTATAACCCATTAGAACTCTTTACACATTGAAAATAATATAGGTTTTTCCCATGGCTTTGATTGTAGAAAGAAGGAAAACCCAGTGATCTCTTAAGTTCCATCTGAGTTCATTTACAGTTTTTTAGTGCATTGTAGATGCAGTGGAAAGTTAGCCTGGACAAAATGCAAATAGCAGTGGGCAGAGGAGAGATGCATATAGAGTTGTGTCAGTGACAGAAAACTCAATGTGAGCTAGCAATGTGTGCTTGCAGCCCAGAAGGCCAACCATATCCTGGGCTGCATCGTGAGGAACGTGATGAGCAGGGCAGGGGAGTTGACTCTACCCCTCTACTATGCTGTTGTCAGACCCCACCTTCAGCACTGCGCTCAGCTTTGGGGCCCCCCAGTGTGAGGACTGGGACCTTATTGGAGGGGGTCCAGAGGAGGGGTCACAAGGATGATTGGAGGGCTGAAGCACCTCCCCTGCAAAGAGAGGCAGAGAGAGGTGGGATTGTTCAGACTGGAGGAGAGACAGCTCAGGAGAGACCTCGTTGTGGCCTTCCAGTGCCTGAAGGGTGCCTACAGGAAAGCTGAGAGGAACTCTTTACCAGGGCGTGCAGTGACAGCACAAGGGGTAATGGCTTTAAGCTAAAAGAGGGGAGATGTGGATTACACATTAGGAAGTAATTTACCCAGAGGGAGATGGGGCCCTGGCACAGGCTACCCGCAGAAGCTGTGGGTGCCCCATCTCTGGAAGAGTTCAGGGCCAGGCTAGAGGGGGCTTTGGGCTCTCTAGTGTAGTGGGAGGTGTCCGTGCCCACAGCGATGGGGTGGATGTCATCTTTAAGATCCCTTCCAATCCAAACCATTCTATAATTCTATTTTTTTCTTCACTTATATATTTTTATTCCTGTATTTCAGTAGTCGGGTAGCTGTTGTACAAATCCATTTATTTTGCTGGATGTTATGTGACTGTCTAATCATGGAATTTTACCTTCAGTTTTTGCAGCAGAGCAGTAGCCTGTCATCCTGTGTGTTGTGCTATAAAGCTACCAGTGCAGAGCAGAAGTTCCTCTCTGACATTTAACATCGTCTGCCAAGATGAACCTGTTATTCACAGCAACATGTGACCACACACAGAAACTGTGATGTTACCATGTGCTTTATTAGAGCCAATGGATAAGAGCTGCAAAATTACTCTCTTCTGTTTCAGCTGAGCTGGAAAAGCAGAAGGGGGTGGTTCGTCCAAGCATGTCTCAGTGCTCCAGTCTGAAAAAAGATTCTGGCAACGGGACGCTGAACAGAGCTTGCCTGGATGACAGCTATGCTACTGGGGAAGGGCTGAAGAGAAGTGCACTGAGCAGCTCCCTTAGAGACCTGTCTGAAGCAGGTAAGCACTGCCTCTATTTCCCTGCTCTGACTGCTGCATGCAGACGTGTGAGAATGGTGCAAAGAAGGCCCAGCTCGCAGCGGGCTATAAGAACTGAATGCTGAAACCTGAATAACTTTCAGTAACACTGAAACCTCAAATATTTTTAAAGCTCCTCTTTCATAGTTTGTGTTTAATTTCTGTTTGTTTTTTCACTCTTGTTCTATTGAGCAACAACTATTTGAAAACATTAAAACCCTTGTAGATTGCTATATATACTTTAAAAGGACAGTGAAGACGGAGGAAAAATTGTAAGTGCTTTATAGAAAAAATGGTTATCTTGTGCTAAGAGTAACCCACTTAGATGACCTTTCTCTTTTTCTTCCCCCTTGCTTCTTTCCCTTAATAAAGTAGGCTTAGGAAAAAAAAAGAAACTCTGTGTAAAAATTGCTTTCTGTGTATGTTGTGCTCAAGCGTACCTGTGTTACCACATTGATGAATGAAATTGAGTGAAGCCCTGCTAAATTCTGTCTAGAGCTATATAATTCAGTTATACAGTGTCCCTGACTCTACTTCAGTATTTTTCAATTCAAGATAAAATTCCTAATTCTTGTGAAAGAGGTTGTTGTGAAATATTATTGCCAATATAATAAAAGAAACCGAAGTAGAACAGAATAGTGATATCCCACAGAACCACCGATGTCTAAAATGTATCATCTGACTAGTACAGCTGAGGACTCGAAAGGAGTGGTGGTGGGACTTCTTAGCTAAAGACAGGTCAGGGGAAGGTTTGGTATGCTTTGTTTTATGATTTGCACCTGTAGTACACACATGGCATACCTCTGGCAATACAGACTGTATTGGTTATTGTTTATCTTCGTACTTCACAGTCTGTGTTGCGCACTCTGAGTTGTTCGTGTAATTGCGGTGGTGGTTTACAGTGTAGTCCTAAATTCAATACCATACATGTCTTTGGTAGTAGATGCTCTTTGTCTTTTTTTTTTTTTTTAACTGAAGAAGAGATCCTAGCTATGCTGCGATAAAATTGTCGTAAACTAAAATTATAGTCTGCTTTGTGGGTATATGTATGTGCATACAAGTTTGTAGAGAGTGAGTTCTTCAATTGTTTTATTCTCTGTTTAGACTTTCATACTCATACCCATTTGCTTCATATAAAAGACCTAAGGTCTTGATCCAAAATGCAGTTGAAGTGGAATAGTTTTTCTTGTTTGACTTCAATGGATTTTAGATCAAGCCACTGGTCTTCACCACTGTTATATCTCAGATTTGAGGATACTTTCATCATCCCTTTTTTTTTTTNGTCTGAGCAGACAGTTTTTTTTTTTTTTTTTATTTAACTAGAATGAGAACTGCCATATTGTTAAATATGTGAGTTCAGTGGGTATGTGTACACAAATGTAACTCCTGATTAATTTTTTTCATCCCATAGGGTTCTTTCATCCCAGACATTCAAACATTGCCATATATTTAAATTCATGTTACAGGTTTTATGCAATAAACAAGTATTCATAACCATGAAAACATCCTGTTTCAACAGGGCATGCATGCAACTGGCATGCTTATTACTGGAGATAACTTTTTTCCATAATAAAATATAGAAACCACTCACAGACTGCAGGGTTTATCAATGAGCTTGTTAAACCCAACTAAACTTAATTTTAACTTTAAGAAGTTGAGAATTATGGAGAGTTTCTGTTTGGTCTTGTGCAGTGCAACTGACTTGAAAAATGACACGTGTTACTTGCATTGTTGTTAGTGTAGTGATTTGAATGTGGGTATGTGTACCTTTCGTACCTTCTCTCAGTGAATAGCTTGCATGTGAGGCTGGCTTTGTTTTAATATGGGAGAGGGAATCCACAGAGGAACAAATAGATCACTCTCTGTTAGCAAGATACTGCATCCCAGTGAGATACTGTAGGAGGATAGTTCTGTTAAAGTTCCCGAGTTAGGTTGCCTCAGTCCTTTCTGTTGGACAAAACACAGGATCAACAAGGAGAAACGAGGAATGGGGCTGTTTGCAGGTGCATGTCTTTCTATAGGATGAAAGTGAATTTTCAAAGGGTCCTTTCTACATTTAAAAAAAAAAAAAAAAAAAATCTAATTACCGTGGGAACTGCCTGGTTACCTGGTTACACGTGTATGCAGTAAGGCAGATAATTACCAGTGGACATTGTAAAAACAAACTGAAACAGTTTAAAGATTGATTCAGGGAAAGGGAAATCCAATTGAACAGCAATTTGGTTGGATGGGTATATGACAAAACTATTTAAAAAACAGCCTGTTACTCTCTGCCAGATGTCACAATAGTAAATGATGGCTGTAGAAACAGACTTCAAATTCCTGCCGTGGAAAACTGTGTGGACTGATAATTTTAGATCTAACAAATGTCAACACCATGAATGATTCTAAGTGCAGACCATAAGGAAAGGCAAGATTTCTCTGCTAGAAAACAAATGTCAGGGATCACTTTGAGGTTTCTCTTCCTTGCATTTGCCATGATAGCTTAGACGGTAGTTGTGAGAAGGATGTGAATGAGGGCCTTTTGATTTTACAGGTAGTGTTGTTCATTGGGGCTTGACAGTCGTTTGAAGAAATGAAAAACTATTCAACAATGTGAATGTGCCAAAAGCACTTAGTGCTTTATTCTTTCACAAAGGAAAAGTGATTTTTATTACATATTCTAGAGCTATGGTTGAGGAAGAACTGAGGTTTTGTTCCAAAATTTGGAATTCTTAATTTAAATAAAAATATTGGAAGACAAACTTTAATGCAGTTACAGCTGAGTTTTGTGAGTTCCACTAGAATGATGACCTTCTCACCACTTACCCAAAGTACAATCACATGAGTAGTAGGCTTACAGGAAGATGTGGAAAGTGTTAAGTCCCCCAGTCCTGCTATAACATTCCCCTTAGTACATGGGAAGAGTGATCTGGTTGCCAAAGCAGAGCATGGATTAGGCTGTTTGTCTGACTCTGTATGGCTCTCAGGTGTCTTGGGTGACTTTGGGCTAGTCAATCTGAACACCAGTGATTTTGAGTTCCTGGAGGACCCAGTGCTTCCACACTGGGCTTACAGCAGTGAGCACTAGTGGAAATGAAGCTGTGTGCCCCCCCCAGTCTGTAGGGTGGGGATAATATAGAATCATAGAGTGGTTTGGGTTGGAAGGGATGTTAAAGATCTTTTAATTCCAACCCCCTTGCCGTGGGCAGGGCCGCCTCCCATAGACCAGCTTGATCAGAGCCCCATCCAGCCTGGCCTTGAACACTTCCAGGGAGGGGGCATCTACAGCCTCTCTGGGCAATAATAATATGTATTTATTGCATTGGTTAAAAAAATTGTAGCGTTTTGGAATCTGCAGAGAAGTGCAGAGTGGTATAACAGCTACCATGACTACAGACAGTGCTCGTCTCACAAGCTCCCGAGCTGTCTCCGACAACCACAGACCAGGAGAGATCACTTTTAAAAACAAAAACAGTAACAGCAAAGTAGTTCCAGCATTAAAATAATTCTGTCTGTATAGTTCATATAGTCTCATTCACTGACCTTTAACTTCTTAGAGTATTTCTTCCTACCTTCAGGGGAAAAGGTTTTTCTATGTCTCCCCCCTCACCACCCCAAAAATTTCATTTATTTATTTTAAAAATTGTTTATCCCAAATTCTAATTAAAAAAGATGGTGGGACTTCTCTACACTGTAATCCCCTTAAAAAGACTCTGCCTTCCTGCAAGTACAGAACCCCTTAATCTGTTGGCTCAGTCTGTGCTGGGCTGGTGCAGTCCCTTGGCTCCTTCCTCGTCTGACACAGGAGAGGTTGCTAGGTTATCTTCGTCCTCTCCCGTGGATTCTGCTGCTCTGTGTAGCACAGAGGGTACCAGCATTCTTTCCCTCCCTTATCAGAAGAGGTTTTCAAGCAGAGAGATTTTCCCTGTGTCTTCCTTTGTCACTGTTGTTGTATTTCCTTTTCTTCAGTGGAATAGCAACAGTAATGGACATGATATAGTTTAATGATTTCTAATAAAACAGATTGTCACGAATCAAGGCTTACTGTGATTTGCATATGTCAACGCCAAGTTATTCTCCAGATGCGCTGTATAAAGACACCCTGCACTGTATGTGATCCCCTGTGTATCAACAGCTTTTCTGTCTTGTGGAAAAGACACCATTTGCATTTCCAGTGGAGCAGTTCAGCAAGGTGACATGTAGTTATGCTGCCTGCTCACATTCTGGGACTTGATCAGTATGTTGAGAATAATCTGTTTGAAGAAGCCAAGCAACTATTTTCACAGTTGATCTATGATCTCAAGATAAAGATATTTCTTACACAGAATCTTTGTATCTAGCATCAATGAGTTGTTTGAATGGGTCAGAAGTGCTTAAATCAAATTTTATAAAAATTAATTAAAAAAAAAACACACTAAATAGCATCCTTAAAAATTTCAAGTAGGACAGAATTTTTAAGCCAAAGTGATGTTCAGGTTTGATAATTACCACCAACTATTAAGCCAGTGCAGAGTTATGCTTACCTACAATTCAACAGAGTCATTGTTTTGCTGAGATGCAATTTGCACACTGCAGCTCTAGAGAGACGTTTTTCAGATGGGCTGCCACCTCAGAGGCCAGAGAACAGTCTTGTATAAACACACGCTGACAGGGGAATGCTCTGGAGGATTTAGCTAATAGCTTTCACATCGTGCTGTAGGCCAGTACACAATTGGGTTGCATTTGTTTTCAGGGAAAGAAACAAAGCTCTGTGTAGGGACAGTGCCTGTCTGACAGAAATTACAGGCATTTGAGGTTGGACGTTCCATTCGTTCTTGGCTCGTGCTTCTTTGTCTTGAAGTTATTCTAAGCAGAAATCCATCTGTCCCTTTCTGTCCATATATATTGTGCTCCTGGTTATTTTAAGTACTTTCACTCCTGCAATGTGCAAAAGATTTTCCTGTTTTCTTTTATTTTTGGCCACATTTAATGCCTTATGGCAAGTGTCAGTCTGATTTGCAGTATTGACTGCTATATTAAGAGATGACTACCCTTCTCTCTGTTTTTGCATAAGCAAGCAAGTTATTTGAGTGTTAATCAGTGCTAATCCCACTAGCAGAGCAGCAAAAGATCAAAGCCTAACTAGAAGTAAAAGTAAGGGACTATCAGAGTCCTGGGGGGGTCATAAGATAGCACGGTTATGGTTTTGATGAGTCTGGAACTTGCAGCAAGGGATGTGCAACAAAGAGCCTGTCTAGAGGGGAGTGCTCAACATTCCAACAACTTGCAAGATGACCGAAACACTTTGATCACAACACCTTTTCCCGAAGTTAATGTCAATGCAGGGGGGTCGTGGGCAGGTGGGTAGCTCTGTGATAACCAGAGGGGTTTGGGTGTTGCAGGAGCCCAGAGAGAACTGTAGCTTTTAAGGGAAACTAGTGTGGCAGGGCTGCGTCCCATGACCACCCATGTCAGAGTTGTGTTGTAGATCCAGTAACTTAGGGGTTGAACTTGTATCAGGCTGATCCATAAGCCTTATGGACGTGCTGAACTGGTCTGGCAGAGGGCTTGTCAGGAGACAGAGGTGGGCCTCCCAGGAACTACCTACAAGGCAGTCTGAAAGTTGTTCTCCTGAGCTATCTGAGATATGCAACAGACACTGGGGGCTTTTGGGCTTCTGAAGATGAGGACGTGTGGCTCATAGGGTCAGCAATGCAGAAATTCTTACTTCCATCTCCAAAAATACCTGTTAGAGTACAAGATTCTGAAGTCACCAGCATGCTAGTGCAGGCTGGAGATTCTTTGATATTTGGCACTGCAGGAGAAGAGCTGTACTGAGAGAACATAAGTTTCTGAAAAGATACAGATCTTACGGCAGCTTTGGGAACCTGACTGCTCTTTGAAGCATAGCGTTGTTTATACACCTTTCCGGTAGGAGATTTTGAAACTTTTCCAAGCTCAACAAGTTATCTTTTCAAAAATACACCTAATCTCGCTGCAGCCATGGGCTATTCTCTCTCCTTTGAAAGGAGAAAGTCTGGGATCCTGTGTCTAGTATGCAAGCACTGAGGTATTCTGGCTCTTTAGGCAGGCAGCATGGTGTTTCATGTATAGCTTTAGGAAAATGTCTTTGGCAGTTTGGGAATGTTGGGGCAAACAACAAATCCGTCAAGCTAAAGCACTGCACAGCTAAACAAACAAAATCTAGCCATAATGTCAAGACAGACTCCAGTTTTATTGATCAAAAATTAAGTTTAGTTTCTTTTAAACATCATGAAAGAAGATTATATGAAATCCACTGAGGTTCAAAATTGAAGCTGAAATGCTGAAACCGATGCCCTTAGCATTTCTCCACAATGAGGTTCAGAATATGCCAGTGTTAAATCATGCGTTTAAGCTAATACTACCTCACCAGTACATATCAAAGCTACCAGTCTCCTAAAGAAAACTTCACAAACAATTAGGTACCAGGAAATTGAACAACTTAAAATTGTTGCTGGTCAGCATCATGACCCTGCTACTAAGTATGGATGTTAAATTACATGTGTTTTAAGAGTTGCACGAACTAATAAATCACAGCCCAGTATGTGCAGTTGATTCACAACAGAAAAACCTCTGAAGTTACAGTCAGGTACAGAAACTTAATATAACTGATGGCCTTAAAACCGAAGTTTCTGCCGTAGTAGCTGTCGTACCAGCCCAGCGCAACGTTGACCCCCGCAGCCCCTCCAGTAGCACGTAGCGACTCCTCCAGCGGTCAGGGAAAGCGGCTGTTCTTCACCCGGGTCCTGTCTCAGTCTCTAATCTATGGTGTTGCATGTCCTGGGCAGGCAAGCGTGGGCGACGCAGCAGTGCAGGATCGCTAGACAGCAATATGGAAGTAAGTAGGAAGCTACTGATGTCTAGCTGGATGTGATGATGTGCATTTCAAACCTTTCTTTTATATACATATTTTTTTGCTCTTTTTTCTTCTAACATATAACCTGCCTGCCTCAAATAAAATGCATGCCTAGGCTACTCACTTTGTATTTTTCCAGCTTCAAAAGCACTGACAGCTTGTTTTAGACCAGTGCCATTTTTGGTTTGAGCTAACCTTGTTCCCTTTGTTCCTGCAAGCATGGTGAAATGAATATGACGTGTCCTTTTGCCACCATTTCAGTCTGGTCCCAGCTTAAAAGCCCACTTGCTCTTTGTTACAAAGTACACTGTTCTTGCTGTTTGGTATTTAGCTGAAACTATTGACTTTCATGCTCAACCATTCCCATTGCTTATTTTCTAGTTAAATTGCTAAGTGTATGCAGTCATGACACCATGGAATTGCACAGATAGGGAATGGGAGGAAAAAAAATAAGACAGGTGAATTCAATGTGGATTTCATGAGATTTCATTCATCTTCAAACCATTTATATATACTGTTCATGTCTGAATTCAGCTTGCAGATTTTTCTTTTTTTCTTTTTTTCTTTTTGTTTTTTTGTTTGCTTTAGGTAGATTGCAGTTTAAATCTAGCACACTTTGCATAATAACTGTTGTGTCCCATAACGCTCTTTATGAAATATAAACCCAAAACTTCCAGAAACTAAATAGCCCATTCCAGGCTAAATAATAGAAAATAGTGGACCACAGGTCAGAAAAACACAATCACATAGAAAACTTAGTGACAAAAGTGGTATGGTGCCATTTAACACTCAGTTTAGAGGCAGGCTTGAGAAGCAGCACTATGGTATTATAGTAGTACAAAACTACTATTTAAAAAGTTTAAAACACTGTTTTGAAATCTGAATTGTAACCGTAATGTTTGCTGCTGTGTGTTTAACTATTTAGGTTGAATTTAACATAGTTTTATTTTTTGCTTTGCAAAAGCAAGTATGGTGTTTTTGAAGTATTTTAAAATGTATTTTTCCTTTAAAAACACACTCCTAGGTATTATGTCATGTTACTTTTCCATGACATTTTCCTTACTAAAGCAATAGCTTCCAATAGTAAAGTATTGACGCTTAAAAGATCCCAAGAAGGGCATGAATGCCTCATTAGCAATTTAGAGAAGTTGGAAATAAACGTTTCCTAGAACTCTTAACATAGTCCACCCATGTGAGCACTGAAGGAGGAGTTTGTGGGTCAGTGTGAACTTTTTCTTTTAAACATTTTAAGCTTTTTTTTAATTTTTATTTCTATTAATTTCTTTTTAGGGGTCCATCATTAGCAGTCCTCACATGCGCCGAAGAGCTACATCAACCCGAGAGTGTCCATCTCGCCCTCACCAGACTATGCCTAACTCCTCCTCACTCCTAGGTTCCTTATTTGGTAGCAAAAGGGGAAAGCCACCTTCCCAAGGTCATCCACCATCGGGCTCATCACAGCAACCTCCGCACCCTCCAGTAATCCCACATCAGCAGCACTCACAGCATCCTTCTGCCATGCATCACGCAGGGCCAGCTGAGGGGCAGGCGCAGGCACAAGTGCACTCTCACCACTCGCAGTACTGTCACATGCAGCAGAACCCCCCGCCCTACCACCACCACCACCACTACCACCCTCCCCAGCACGTCCAGCACCCACACCAGTATCACCCACACGTGCCGCACGCCCAGCACGCGGCGCACTCCCAGCACGCGGCGTACGTGCAGCACCCCCACGCGCAGCACGCCCACTCGCCTCACCCGCCGCTGCCCCCGCCGCACCCAGGGCACTCTTCCCATCCCCAACACGCTCAGCACCACCATGGGCCACCACCACCTCCGTCCACATCGGCCAGCACTAAGCCCAAGCACAGTGGCATCAGCACAATAGTCTAGAACATCTTGACCCTCCTGATAACTGTAGTTTGAAACACAGTTGCAAAGGCATTACAGGAAGCAACAAGTAATACTGTCAGTTTTCACCTAGACAAACAGTTAAATTGAGTTGCGTGGGCTTGCTGATACTAAATAAAATAATTCAAGTTAGTGCAATCAATGCTGGTTTTACTTATTTACTCAATAGACACTTGCCATCTGGTTAGTTCTTATTTCCAAACTGCCTTGAAAACATGCTGCTTGCTGAATATGAGTAAAGCTACCTTCTACACCAAATCCCTCGACAATTTTACATGCAGAATAAAAACTTAGTCTACGAAAACAGGAAAAAAAGTGATACAGAACCAAGTGTTGCATTCTTGCTCTTTTATTGTCAATGGGCAAAAAATAAGTAGACCTGATATGGTTGATGAAAGTACGTAAGTAAACTTTATATAATATAAATATATACCTATAAATATATATATATACTGTATAGTTAACATTTGTGCTTGGAAAGGAATTTTTTCAGTCCACAAAACTAGCAATATAGACTTTACAAGGAATTCCACTTACTTGATAGGACAGTATAATAGATGAATAGCATATGAAAGAGTAGACCAAAACCACTAAATGCTAGAAAGAAATTTCAGACATTTCAATATTTTCATTAGAAGTCCTCTGGGCTTGCTAAGATTTCTAAGCAATCATTACTAAATGTGCCAAGTAACATAGCATTTAATTGTTGTAGTCAAATACTGCTTTGTATAAATCCTTATTTTATTAACATGATACTATCATGCGTAACCAGTATTATAACTGCTCTACTATTTCAGGTAAGCAAACTCGTTAAGATGCAGTAATTATACCATAGCAATGTAGGATGGCCATTTAGCAGTGGTCATCTTCAAGCATTGGTCACAGAAATTTAGACACTTTAAAGGCTGTAATAACTGTGAATTTACATGATCCACATTTCTTTTGTATGCATATGACTTAAGGAACACACAGGAAGAGTTACAACAGGTGCATGTATACACTGCAAAAACATCCATCCCAAACATGGCAACTGCAAACTTCCATCCTTCTCAGCTGCTTTGTTTCCTGTTTACCATGATTTCTTATTTTTACAAACCCCAATTAAGCTGAATTCTAGTTTGAGAGTGTTTCCAGGTGGAAGTGCTCTAGAACGTGAAGATTTGTTTTAGAATTTAGTAATATGGTTTATATATATATATATATGCTTATATATGTGTATATATATAAATAATCTGTAATTCCATGTAGCCATGCACTAGCAACAAAGTGGCTTCACCAGTTTTACTCATCACATTTGTTAGTTTGGAAGTAACCAGCACTCAGCAGGCTGAGTCTATGCTCAAACCCTCACTTCCATAGTCCAGTTAGTTGCAAGACATCACATAAAACAGGCTGTGCTGTTGTTGCTTATGTGTTGTACTCAAACCATTTGCAAATTTATATGAAATTTTATCCCTGAATCCTGTACAGTTACACATGGCACCTACTTTGTAGTTTCAGCAATTTGAGCCACTGCAAGGACTATACACCTAAACAGTAAAGGCAAAGGAATCGCAGCTGCAACACTGTACCAGCCTAAAAGCAAAGCTTGAAGAGGACAAGCAAAAGGTTCCAGTATGAGATGGGTAAAAGTAAGAATAATAATACATCAATCTTATATTTAATAATATTTTTTCAGAAATAATGAGGAAATGACATTGAAATTGAAAGAAATTGAAGTGAGATTGAAGTTGAGAATAAGAAAGTAACTTTTCATATTGGCTTGCTCATGGCATCTCTAATGTTTGGGGTGTGTGTAATTTTCTCCCTTCCATACCATTGATATCACGATACCAGCAAAACTGCAAACTGAGCACTTTGTTAACCTCCACAGAGAGCAAATACAGCAATCTAGAGTTTAGCCTTTTGTTTAAAGCTGTCCACGTTTGTTTCCCACGTGTGCAATATGTTCTTCCATCCTGCTGCTTCTCTAAACTATCTGCAGGAGAAGACAGCAAGTAATTGCGTTATTATTTTGAAGTGTCACTCATACTATCCTGAATTCTGCGGCTTACCTTAAGAGGGCTCATGTGGGTCCCCTGAGGCTCTGTTCCTTGCAGTTTAGAAAAATATATACTGTTCTTATAAGGGAAAGTAGAACTGTCTGCATGTCATCTAATGTTATTAGTGTGAGGCTACACTCTACATATTGTATATTTGCAAAATATATCAGTGTTACTGTTGATATTAGTTGAAGTAAAGTGATAACATATTTCAATATGTAGACTTTTCTTCATACATCTGTACCAATAGTAGAGTCTAAGTGTAATTTATAGGTTGTTCCAGAAAAGATAGAGTCATTCAGGTACAAACATCTTGCAGAACTGCATCTTTTAATTGAAACTGAGGTAAGAGTGCTCCTCTTCACTGAGTCTGCCCAGGTTTCAGATGCAGAGTTTAATGTAAGGAGAATTACCTGTGTACTGTATAAATGCAGCTGAGACGAAAATCCGACTCTAGCTGCGTTACTTAGTTATCAATGAAGACCTTAAATCTCCCAGATCTGCATTTACTTTCTTTCAAAATCCCTTTTATATTCATTTAAACTAGTCACATATAAATATTCTATAATTACACTGTAAGCCACATTTTAATGCTTGACCACTGATTTTCCATGTGCAATCAGCTGAATGTTCAGAAGATACCACAAATGTGCATGCAAAAAACATTTGCACACGATTTCATGTACACGTGGGGAAGGAGTTTGTGCCTACCCCGTAGCAGGTGCGTTGAGTTGCGTGTGTAAGACCGCAGACCACTCTGAAACTAGCTTAACAACACGGCTGGTCCTGCAAGAGCACAGTGACTGTAGCCATTATTATTGCAAGACAGTGGGGAGAAACAGTGGACTTGATACTGCTTTTTTTTTTTTTTTTAAAGTGTATGTTTGTATGTAGTTTAAACAAACAAATACATCTTGGTGTCAGAATAAGTCTTAAGAACTTTGCTGCTTATTGTGGGTTGTAGTGTAACCTCTCTGACTCCATCCTTGGTTAACAATTGCTTAGAACAATGTGGATTGTGCCTAGAATAGGAAAATGATAGTATTTTAACACCATGTGGTTAAGAAAATTGATTTTTTTAACCTGCAGGCAGGTGTAGAATTGAGAGGATATTTTCTCAAGTGCCATTGCCAAGTAAAAACTGGTACAGAACTGCGCAGTGGCCGTGGTTCTCTTTTCCCGTAAAAAATGTGGCTAAGTAGTAATGCGTATCTGAAAAAAAATGAAAGGGAAGCCTAAAGAATGAAGGTGTGGCATCAGAAATCTTTTCTGGGACAACAATCAAATTATATATATTTGGGGTTTTTATTTTTTTTAAGTTAAGAATGAAATGTACAACAATGTAAAAACAAAAAAGAGAGTTCATCCTAATATAATGTACGTCTTGTATCGCTAAAAAGAAAAAAGTCTAACATACAGTGTAGAATGATTTTCCCATCATGTACTGCATGCAGCAGAAGCCTCTTGTTTCTTGATAAAATGAGCTGAAAGACAGTCAGCAGATATTTAAAAAAATGAATCTCTAGATGTTGACTTGCTGTTCCATATGAAGCTGTGTTTTCTGCAGTTAAGCATGCATTTTGCTGTTCCGTTGTACAATATCATCGCACTTCTTGCCTGCAAAATGGATTACTGTGTACATATTTAAAAGAAAAGTGGAACCAATAACAAGATTAAATTTGGAAAATAGAAACGGGGGTGGTGGAAATGGGACCAAGTAGGGGGAGTAGATAATTCTCTAAATTGTACATAGTGTGTAAATTAGTATTACTGTAAGTCTGCAGTCACTTGGAGGTTGCCTCAGTACCTGTCTCCTGCTAGGAACTTAAATCAGCTTTGAGTTGTATTAAACTGTTAGAATTAGGTCTTGAATGCAGACTGTTAAAGACTTCAAAAACCCTAACACTTACAAGAAGCTTCTGTTCTGGGGAGGCTCGAGACCCCTTTTGTAACTATGGGGAAGAAAGGAGTGCTTTCATTTTAATATGCATTCTGTTTGTAAGTAGTAACAGACCCTATTGATGTAAAACTATAACTGTGATCATGTGGAGAAATCAAATAAATCATTTAAAACTCTCTGCTTCTCATTTTGTGTAATCCAAGAACTTGAACTCTGCAGACATGAAACAAAGGAAATTCCATCTGTGCTGTCCTGGCCCTGCTGAGTCACTGGGATTTCTGCCACTCCCTTCAGAGGGGCCAAGGTTTCAGTCTGCATCTCAAATTAAAGAGAAGTTGTTGGAAGTAGTGGTTCATACTGCGGAGGGTGTGATCGCTTCTCAATAGGTTTTATTTTTTTGTGGCACTGTGAATATATATAGTTCCAAAGTACAATAAAGGGCAGTAAACACAACACCTAGCATGAAACGCAGAAGAAGTTCTTGTGTAATATTTACAAAAACGTTCTAACATTGGAGAATAGTAACCAGAATTTGAACGTAGCGTGAGCTGTACGGCGTGTTAAACCAGTCCCAGCAATCTTTCCCATTTCCATGGGAGCTCGAGTTCAGGTGATCGTCTGCCCCTGGCTCACAGATGTCTCAGGTTTGTCCTTCCCAGGGACACGGTCCTTCAGTCCGTGAGTGTACACTGCGTTCCTTGGATCCAGCTTAGAGCGTTCGCCACTTCTGCCAGAGAGCGTCGTGCTGCAGGAGGCACTGTGACCGGGTAAGGGCTGTCCTGGACTGGTCGCTGTGTTGCTTGCTGCGTCTGTCTTAGTGCCACACAGGCAGATTTGCCTCACGTCCTTCACGTATTTGATGGAATGCTTCTGCAATTACTTTTGGTGATAACCTGTGGCATGATCAATTGTTCTCTTTTTACTGATGTTCCTTTCCTAGGTCTCAGGTGGATGACAGCGTGTCTAACACCTCAGGTAAAACTCGTGCTTAGCTGTCAGTTTAAGTGTTGTGTTTGCTTGTTTTTTCCTATGAATTTTAGGAGATTCTTAAATTGTTGTGAGGGAATTGTCAGCTATGACCTATTTCTGAATGGCTGCCGTTTCAGGAGGTACACCTTGATCAATGATTTTTTGACAGGTGAGTGCCCATTTGTCACTAGATACACTAGCACGGTGTCATCTCTGAGCCGTGCGTTGAAGTATAGCTGGTGCTGTCATACAAGTACTCTGCTGATGGAAATAGAAGACTGCAGTGCTGTTCTCTATTGGTCCTTCTATTCCTGGGTTAGAAACTATGATTTTAAGAATTTTGATACGTCTGCCTTTGGAGAATCCAAATGTCTGTCTAATCTAACTCTAAGAGCCTCTCAGTGCTGCTGTTATAAATGATCTGTCTTCCTGCCCCACCTCAAAAGTAGCACCTAAATAACATCTCTAAATGCTTCCTACCCAAACTAAGGCAAGAACAAAAGTATTTACAGTCTAGCACCACTGAAGAAAAACAAATAGCCGAAGAAGCCTCACTATCAGTTGCCATTCGTGTGACAGATTTGCACCAGTTACAGTAATGCTAAGCAGTTGAATAAAAAAAGAAAAAATAATGAAAGTTAAGCATGCTCAGTTATTGGCATGGGTTTATTAATTATTTGCTTTAATATCCTTGTTTGTTTGAGATGCTCATCTTAATGGAGCTGTGTTCCTCCAGTCCCTGGTGTAACCTGTATGCACCTGCCTAGTGAGAAATGCCTTCGCTCAGGAAGCAGCATTGCTCTCTTGCTGGGGATAGGCTACCCAGCCCTAATGTTAAGGAAGAGACCGAGTTTTCTGTTACAAGTCTTAAGTGGAAAACATACATTTTGCAAGTCAGAAGCCTAATGTTTGAAAATATTTTCCTAAAATTTGTCCCTTTTAGTGTTTGTGTGCATATGTCCTACACGCATTAATCACGTGAATGAACTTTCATGCAGTAACAAGTTCCTTCAAGCTCTTCCAGATAGCATCTTTATTAATAGGGGGTTATTTTGTAGGTATTTTGTATATTATTTTGGTTCAAATGGAGAAATCCAGTATTGAAATGACAGGAAAATGAACTAAAGATATTCATGTGTTTTACTTCCAAGATCTATACTTTATCTGTGTCTCTCTTCAGGTTTTTGTTGACTTAACAATCTCATTGATCATGAATTCTATTTAACTTCTGTTTTCCTGTTGGCCAGAGTGGTTGTTATTCAGAAGTTTCATGAAAACAGGTGTGTCAGCATTTTAGCCTGCATCAATATTTTTGAAAATATTGAATAGCTGCATAATGTTGCATTCATCAGTTGTGACTTGTGCATAGGTGAGATTTGGGAGCCCCAGCTGTGTTTACATTGGTTGCCCAGTACTGCAGCCCCGGATCACCCAGAGCCCGCTCAGCTGTAACTGGCTGTGTCGCTTACCCTGCAGCATCTTAGGCTGAGCTTGAAGCGCTTAGAGCCAGCTTTAGTCTTTCTGCAGTTATTCAAACAACTGTCAGAATTGTGATGCTGTTGGGATTGTGTGACAAAGGACACTGCAGCGTTCCTTTGTACCGACAGACCTTTGTACAAGATGCACCGTGCACTTACAGGGACATGCAGCAGTAGGTCTGGTGTTACGGCTGTCTGACGTACACCTTTTTCAACAGGAAGCATCTTGCATTTACAGCTTGCTTACTGGCCTCTTCGTGATTTGCTGCTATATTTTGTCAATATAAAATTCCAAGAGAAGAATAGAGCATAGCTAACGTAATAGAGATGCTTAAAATACACAAATGATGCAATATTTTCTCTATTTTGGGTATATCTAAATATTATATATTATATTTATATGTATAATTATTTTAGGTGTAATTTTAGTAGACTTCTTTTTTATTTCCTACTGTTTCAAGAATTAAAGCCCAATTCTGTAGTACTTGGTAAAGCTAATCAGCTGCAGGATGAGACTGATTATGAATGTTAGAAAATGCTTAAGTTAAGGTCATTTGCTTGAAGTTTGATTTTTTGCTAAATGAAGCTTAAATGAGAGTTGTGTAGGTGATGCTGATTTGAAACCATCTTTTTTTTTTTTTTTTTTTTTTTTTTTTTNTATTTGGGGGGATAAAATGTTATGGAAAACATCCTCTTTATTTAGCAATTTGCAACAACTGAGATGTGAAATTAGCATCATGGTTCACAGGGCACAGCTCAGATAAATGGTACAAGCATAGAATTTATCAGCTCTTTTGTGGAATGGCATACACAGCTTCAGCTTTCATTTATTTCTTCACATTTAAGCCTAGTGATTCAACAGATACCTATAGCGAGCAAGGGAAAAAATCCACCTGTAACAATGCGTCTTTCAGTGGGATTGCACCCTATTTGGATCCAGCTGCGCTGACTACCTGCAGCCTCTCCCGTGTGTGGACGGCTGGAGAGGAGCACGTGTCCTGAGGCTGCACAGAGCTGCGGCCCCTCTCCTGGCGAGGCCCTGCCAGGCAGGGCAGGAGCTGGGTGCCTCTCGCTGCAGCTCGTGCCTGTGGGACAGGACGTGCTGCCCTGGGGCTGCGCGAGGGACAAAGCAGGGCAGCATGTCTCTCACTGAGTGCTCAACCTGTGAGCATCTTCCTCCTCCCTAAGCTCATCCTGTGCTCCTGATCACTAGTTCAAATTTTACTGCCTAATATTCCTTTGTACGCATCTTCTCCAATAACAGAGAAGAAAAGTTTGCAAAACACTTGTATTTAACAACTCATCCTATTTGTTGTTGTTTTTTCCATCTTTCTGGTAATTCTGTCTCTGCTTCTGGCTCAGATCTTACCCCGTTATGCCAAAAAATGCTGTAATGGCCATAGTTTGAAATACTTCTGTCGTGCTTCAAAACTTGAGTGACGGAATCTTCAAGAGCGGTGACAAGAAACACTCTCCAGCCCAGTGGAAAATGTGTATTGGGTATTGTAAGTCGGACTACAAATAAAATGTTGTAACCCTTCAGTATTTGAAGTAAAATACATTAAAAATGAAATAGTTATAATTCAGCGCTTCATTTTAACATACAAGGACAGAGCTAATAGGCAGTTTGCCTGTAAGTGCCACTGTAAGGTGTGAGGAATCCCCTTCACTAATGATCGTATCTCTTTCTTTTCCCAGGTGCTTCTTACGGTAGCCACAATGCAGTAATTCTGGATGGACACTAACCTGGACAGATGTTACACAGTGACCGTGTTCACACCTGTGTCTCAAACACCATATGTTATTGCCACAGCATGTGACCAGGAACAAAGGTGGAGATACGGGTTTCTGCTCTCGCCTTTCCCAAGATCTAATTTGTAAGCCAACGTTCTTTCAGATGATCAGAGACAGGAGAGATGGTGCAATAAGTACAGGGTCACATGCCCACGGGGAAGACAGCTAGGAATTTCAAGTGCAAAAACTTTCCTACCATCTGTCTGACTGAGAAGGATAAAACAGTTCTATAAAGAGAAGCTCTGAAGGGAATTGTGTACGTTTTCCTGGACAGACTGCAAAGACTGACGGATGGTTTTGTAAGTCAGTTTAGACCTACAGTGGCACTTTTCCAGTAAGTAAATTATGCATCTAGCAAGGGGCTGTATTATTATGGTTATACTACTGAATGGCAGTTTTTAAGCAGTTACTGAAAAATAACATAGAGTAAAAAGGAAAAGAAAACTACAAGGTAGTTTCATGATCCTCCTTTACTGATCTTTATATCTGCTGTATTAATTCCTTCTCACGAAAGCAGTTGTGTGTAGAACGACTGCCGCAGTGACGTCCATGTCAGTCTGACCACAAACTAGGGATTCTGGACAGCTAACGGCTGGCTGGCTGGCTGTTCCAGGAAGGCAGCGCTAGTGAAGAGCGGCCTAGCAGCTTCAAAGGAATTACATGAGCATGTGGATGAAAAGCTGAGTGGCTGGGACAGCAGAGATGAGTTTTATACAAACATGGGCAAAGGAAAAAAGTCAGGCACGTTGCTGAAGCAGAAGAGGGAGAAAGGGGGCTGAGCTGCTTATTGTGCAGCTTTGTGCAGCGATGTCTGAGGGTGTTTAAAAGGCGGAGTGGTGGAGTTAGGTCTGATGGAGAGTTGCAGGGAACTGCAGCTGCCAGGAGGGCACTTTCAACTGTGGTTGCGTATCCCACATCAGGAAGAGTTGCAGGGATGGGATGTGGACTACTGATGTGGACTTGGGTTTTGTCAGCACAGAAACAAAGAGGATTCTTTGTCTGCAAGTGATAGTGTGCTTACGGTTTTGTGCTGTGGAGCTGCTGTCATGCACTGTGATTTGTGCTGCAACTGGAAGAAAATCCTTTGCAGGAACTTCTTTTAGGATACGATCGTATTCCTGTTCTCATGCTTAGCAAATGAACGCACAGCGTGCTGCTAATTCAGTTCTTTTGAACTGCCCAACGAGGCTTCTTTTCCCTGCTGCTTCCTAACTGCTGCCCAGCTTTGTTTTCACTGTTTGGATCCTCATCTTCAAGCAGTCCTGCACCCACTCTTTGTTTATGCTCTCTCTGATGTTGCCAGATGACCTCCATTGGCGCTGGCCAGAACCTGTCTGACCTGTCTCAGTGCAGGGCGGCCTCATCTTTAGTATTAGCTTTAGCGTTCGCCGCCTCACCGTGCCTAGAGCTGGAGGATGTTGCTCGGCCCCGCGCCTCCTCTGTCCCGCTGGGGGATGTCTCTGACAGCGTGCCGCTGCCGCGGCGTCGCCCGCTCTCGGCGCCCCCTTCCTCCCCCGCCGGGTTGCCGGGCGGCTTCCTGTCGGCCGGCTGGGGCGGCTGCCTGCCGCTCCAACCCCGAGTGTCCCGA
>VXAV01006655.1:0-15378 GCA_013399715.1 Alectura lathami
AAAGAAAAAAAAAAGCAAGTCGCCCTGGAAAGAGTCTTTACTTCCTTTACTTCTTCCAAAAAGTAGGAGGTGGTGTTTTGTGCTTGTTGCGTAGCCCCGGGCGGAGCAGAGCAGAGCAGAGCACTGGGAGGGTCTGGTCAGGTTTCGCCGCTGCAGCTCCCCCGGCTCAGCCTCGCTCTTCCCCTGCAGCAGCATGCCGCGAGATACGCTGTCGTGAGGGGTCTGACCAAGTGAAACGAAATTATGTGCAAACATTTATGAAAAAAGGAAGGCTCCTCAAATTTATCTGAATAGTCTTCTTTCCGCTAGAAGTGATGAAAGCTTAAACTCGCTTTCAGAACTGCACGAGTGCCCTCGGAAGTGCCCGTGTAGTGCAGCGAACTACCGGTGCTCGCGGGGAGGATGAGCCCGAGCCACGCTTCGGGAATGCGGTCCCCAGAGCGTGCAGCTGCGTCCTGTTACGGCACGGCTGCCTTCGCCAGGCCCAGGACACCGGGCTTTAGTATTGGCTTGGCAGAGACATTAACCTTTACCTGGGCAAGGTTTGACTGCTAGCCTTAAGTGCAACATAGGGAGAAAAGTTTCTTCCACGTATCAGTTTCTCTATGTTAGGGTAATCATTCCCTCGCAAATCAATCTGTGCGCTGTGGGGCTCCAGAGCTGGAGGCTCAGGAGCGGGAGGCTGCTGTCCTGGGGCCACCGTTGCAGAGGAATGCAACAGTCAGCCCAAAGCTGAGGTTACGCATTGCTGCATGTATCCTTGTAGGGACACCAGAGCTACTCAAGCCAAACCGATGTGGTGTCGCGCACAGCTGCTGGCTCTTGGCCTCTGAAGAGCATTATTGTGGAGTTGTGTTCATAGATCCTGCTGTTTGGCAGGACTTTGGGTTCTGGTGAGGTCTGTGCTGATGTGCATGCGGTCCTTCCTTAGCACAGCCAGTGTGGGAATCTTGGTAATGCTATTACACAACACTCAGGCCACTCCTCCCCTTATGGGATCATCTGCAGGTCTCTGTGTACATGATCTGAAGTGTAAGTTATGAATAATTTAGTTCCATATGCAATGATCGAGTTTGATTGTCATTTTATATGCTAGCTGCTTTAACATAGCTTGAATTGTCATATATCAGGAACTACAGTCCATGATTTTTAAAAATTGTCATCAGTGAAGGATTTTAAGGTACAAGCAGGTAGAATGAATTTCAGTATATATTGCTGGGTGCTTCCAAGGATGGGTATGTATTCCTAATTCTTGTTTTTCTACAACAAATCCAACTCCCTAAGTTACTACTTTGTGTAAGACCTTTTCATCCTGAGCTTACTCCTACAGGCGCGGGGAGCTTGCTTTTCTGTCCCAGTTCCAGTGAGGTAACCAGGTACACAGTGTTAAAGGCCTACTGCAGGTGGCAGAACTTCAGGAATCTTATGGAAAGCAGCTGTCGCAAGTTGATGCCAGTTATACAAAGATTGGAGCTTTTACTACGCATGTATTAAATAGATACTGATTCTTAATTGACTTTGAAAACTCCATTTTGTACTATGTAGTATTGAGCTGCTGAATATTTTGGTTTCTGAGAAGCTCTCAATGCTGCTTTTCTTTATTAGCCTCAGTGGAAAAGACAATGGTGTCTTTCCTGAAGACACCACTTTCATCTGTTGTAGTCTATGAGCTCTTACCACAGGATTTCTAAATTCTTAAATGTCAAGCAGTGATGTTTACAACACATGTATCATCAATGCACGATGATACAAAATCAATTGATGATAAAAGGATTTTCAGCTCCTTTGTCACTAGGGATGCCCACTGCTGTGTCATCCACAGCCCTTCCAGCACTGTCACAGTGTCACAGGCTTGCTTTGAGGATGAAAACTTCTTAAAAGAAAAACTGAGAGGTTGTTTCTGAGCCCCTTCTGGCCATGCTGTGGTGGAAACTCAGTGGCCTGCCTGAAGGGCATTCAAAAGAATATCTGTGACTCCTTCCTTTGGTTGGCCTGGCTCTGCATGTGCCTGCTGGGGTCTGTGGGTGAGCTCAGCAGGAGTTCTGTGCTGCACTTGCTGTCCTCGCAGGGATGGACCCAATGGAGGGCTGGTCTGGTTTTCCTTTCAGATTGGACACTGGAGGTGAGGATGAAATTTGGAATTTGGATGTCTTTTCTCTCCAACTGTCTTGGATCCCGATAGGAATTACCAGGAGGTAGGATGTGCACTGGTGCTGCAGTCACTTGTGACTGTCTCGTTCAGTGCAACAGAAGTGAGGTGCTTGGACCGAGCTTTGAACAGGCATGGGAGATGGTTGAGGGCTGTCTGAACACCTCTGGTTACTTTGAATGGTTTGTTACCCTGGGATTTTGTTTAAGCATACTTTCTCTAAACCAAAACCTTCATGATGTAATTTAACACAGTCTCGAAAAGGGAAACTCACTCTGCCAGGTGGCCTGAACCTGATGCTAAGTGTTTCCTGCTTGGTCGTGCATGTACTAATTCTTACTCTTTTAGGAAAAGGCCTTTCTTCTGTGGCAGTCAAGCCAGAGAAATGCCAGGAGCCGCTTCCTCCTCTCTTCCTGCCTCCCTCAGCGGTTTCCCAAATTGTTCCTCTCTTGCTGAAGTCCTTGCTTGTCACCCACAGCTCTGTGGCTCCCACTGCCAGGCAGTTCACAGCCTTGGCTCTGTCAGCTTGGAGCTGCAGCTTCATGTCCCGAGTACACGGCCACTGGTTTGCCTGGGCTTGACCCTGTACACCCCGATGTCTGCGTAGTTCTGCCCTGTTGCGCTGTTTCTGTGGAGCTTTTGGCCAGCATGGTTACCAAGCACCCTTCCTTCTTTACTCTCCCTTTGCCTTCTGCAGCATCTGTGTTCAGTGGGGTTTTGTTACCTCCCCTCACCAAGATGATCTTTTGCGAGTTTACTGTGCCCTCTGTGCTGACAGAGCTTTGGCCAGGAATGATGCGACTGAATGTGGAGCCTGAGGATGAGGATGGGCGCTGGGGCCTGTCGGGTAGTGCAAAGCAGGACTCAGCTGCCCACCTCAAGGCTGCAATTCAAGCTCGGGGCGCTGGGCTCAGCCCGTGCTGCAGCAGCCTGCTGCCCCTACACAGGTCGGGTTGCCCGCTCTGACAGTGCAGGGGGTGATGTGCTGAAAGCAGAGCTCACAGTCAGTAGTTACTAGTTTTTACTCTGGTTTCTTTCTACATGTCTTTCCTACACCATAAAATTCACTGAGATGAAGTGACTTCTCTCTCTGCATCAATAAACCAGCCCCAAACTGTAAGAGTTTCTCCTTCTGGATACTACTTCAAAGCCACAGCAGAGAAAACTATCTGAAATGCAGATTTGAATATTATATGTGATTTCTAGGAGTTCCCAGAAGATAATAAGCGTGACTGAATAGTGGAAAAAATAATTACTTGTATTTAAGAAGAGATGCTCAGAGTGGAATTTTTTCACTGTGGCTCAAGTTTAAGAGCTAATGAAATATAGTAGATTAACAGTAGTAGATGTAGGAATTATTTGTATCTTAGAGGTTCAGATAAGAAGGCTGAACTGACATTATCCCATTCTTCCAGTAAGGCTTGTGTTTGGTTTTGGTTGGATGGTTGTTTTTGCTGTTGGTTGAGAACTTTAATTTTGATATTTCCTTAAAGCCTGCAGCATCTTTTTGAAGATTACCACAGAATTTCCCCGTTGAAAACTGCATTTTTTCAGTGGATTTCTGTCAGACAGGAAATGGAACAAGACCTGCACTGACCAGTATTTCACTGGCATGGGAATCCTGGGGGGTTCTGATAATTACAGTAATTATGAAAATCTTTTTGTAAGTGTAGTTTGCTGTGTGTTTGACTGAAGGGTAAATGAACTCCTCTCTCAGACAGATAGCATGTAGGCTGGGCTGAGCATTTGGGTAATAAACCTGTTAGATATAAACTTGCTTTTATATAAAAGTGATTGAATGCAATATTTAAAATTAATTGACCAACACGAAAGTAGTATCTCTGGAGCAATACTGAGGTTAACATATTATCAACTAGATATTTTTATAATTAAGTAAAAAGATCAATGTGTAGTTTAAGTTTGCCTAGAATAATCTTGTTGATATTCATTAAAATATTAAGTTATGAATATTCTGTGCAAGTGCTGCAATAAGGAAAAAATCATGGATGCATTGAAACAGTGAAAGAGTTAGCAATAAAGGACTTAAAATTAATTCTGAGTGCAGAGTGGCCTGCTGCCAAGGCTATTTAGGAACAGATGTGGGTGAAATGGATACCAATAGTCTGTTTGGGATCTCTAAAGTAAGACATCTGTCAGTTGTTGGTCAGTCAGGAATAATGGAAGTGGGAACTGGCTGTTACAAAATGTGAATTGCTGAAGTTGTAAGTTGGTCAGATTGAAAGCTTTTGATTCTGTGTCTGACATGGAGAGAACATAATTTCTCCAATAAGATTATGTGTTGTCCAAATAGGAAAACTATTTTTGAGGATGAGATATAAAAATAAATAATATGAAGTGTAACAGTGTGAAGTGCATGTATCACATGAATATATGGCTTTAAGATGTGATTTGAAGGAAGAAATTATGCAGTCTTCAAGAATCCCACAGTGTCTAAGCTTGTAAGGGACTCCTAAATCTTTTTCAGAGAAGTCCATAAAATGCATATCTCTTAGATAAATGCTGCATGAAATTGTAAATGAATCTGTGAATTTACTTTTTTTTTTTTCCCAAAAAAGAATTAAAATACTTCAGGAAATTGAGTATAGGTCTCTTGAAAAATACACTGATTATTTCAGACTACTTGTAGACATAGTATCTTGATTCTCTGCCTGTCTTTCTTCCTTTACCGGCAGATCAGTTTGGAAAAATTAAAGACTAGGTGTCTGTGGAGCAATTTCCATTATTTCCATTTCTGGTGACTCATCCTTCACACCTCTCTGCATATGTTGAAAGGGATTAGATGCCCTAGTGGCATTTTATCTGTCTGTAGCCAAAAAGGAAGAGCGGGTAGTACAATCTTTGTTCCAGAAAACAGGTTCCTATGCTAGGTCTTGCAAATTGCATTTATGTGTGTTTGGGTTTACATACATGTTAAGCCACACGTGTTAGTGACTTGCATTCTGGTGCGACATGAGAATGAAATAATAGGATTCTGCAGTTATTTAACTATCATACAAAGTAATAACTCTTTTTTTATGGCATTTGCATTTCAATGGAAAAGTAGTTGTTGGTGATATTGTGGGCTTTGTTATCTTAAAGCTCTGTCAACCCATAAAATAGCAGGTTTTAGACTTGGCTAAAAGTGGGGGGGTAGGAAAACAGTGGAAGTTTAGAGAAGATATAATAAGGTGGTGGGATAAAGAGAGGTAGGATGCAAGTTTATTTAGAAATGTGTGTGTGTATATATATAAATCAAACTATAATTTTCCATTTCATTTGTTAATTCTTTTGGCTATGTTTTCTGTGCAAATGTGTGCAGGAGTAAATTGATTGTCTTGCTTATATGGATGGAAAGAATTTGAAAGTATACAGTTAAAAAAAAAAGGTCAATGTATTCATCAGTCTTTGATGTCCATGCTACCACTATTTTCATGCCCATGCTCGTGCTGCAGGGCTAAGCGTCCATTCTTCATCGGTAATGAATGTTTGTTAAACCCTTAAAACCAGTATGATATTAAATTTCTTCCCAAAGCATAAATCTTGTTAGCTCAGTCTGCGAATTGTCCAAATTCAGCCTTTTGTCTGCCTTGTTCATATTCTAGATGCAATCTTTTCTTGGTTGTCATTTTACTGTATTATCCCCCAGTTTGTGTCCCTCATCTACGCACCTTTACATCTTTTCTGTTGCATCAAATGATACTGGCATATCTCAGCTTTCATATGAAGCTTACTCCCACACTAGCAGTTATCTTTGGTCAGGGCACTCGAGTTTGTCTGCAGTAGTAACCACTCTTTCCCAAACGTTTAGACCATGTGTGGTTTCTTTCAGGTAGTTCCTTGGATTCTTGCATTTAAGAGCAGTGCTCTGTAAATGCCCAAAAGGTTACAGAACTCTGGAAAATGTGCCTTATTTTTCATTTTTTATTTTTATTGTTTTTGTAATATCTGTGGGAAATAAATGCAAAATCTGTTTGTTCCCTTGGACCCCAAAGCTGCTGCCTGCTCCCTCTGCCTGCAGCTGTTTCTCTCCTTGGTGTGAGGTGAGGCTGTGTAGCATGGGGCAGTGGTGGGGATCCTGCTACCTGATGGGGTCTTCTGCCATGGTAAATCCGTGGTACCTGGCCTCTGGGGCTGTGACTGCTCACCGTGACAGATGGGCTAGAATTCAGAATATGATGCTCTGTTGCATTCTCTTATTTTGTATTTTGACGGAAGACACACTCAGATTAAGACATTTCCGTCTTTGTTTTGCAATGACAAAACAGAAGTGAAAGCAGGAAAGTCTGTTGTCTGCTCTTGTTGGAGTCAAAATAAACAGAACTTAAGAAACAGTTTTCCTTTCATTGTAAACATGTTTTATTTGTTAACTGTATTTATTTATTTGATTACATTTATTTGCTACATATACATATTTGTTATTTATAACAAGAACAGCAGGTAACACATTAGCTGTTGTTGCTTTTATGCCAAAAAACCCCACGAATATAAGTACTGGATGCAAGGAGTCCCTTTGTTTGCTGTTTCATTTAGGTGTATCCAACTATATATTCTACACTGCTTTTAGAAGCAAGTTTCTATTTCAATACACGTAGTACTCTAAAAACATTTGTACCTTTCTCAGACATGAAATTCTCAGACCTTTCTCATTCTCAGAAATGAAACAGCCTAAGTGGCCCCATATCTGAAAACACAAACCTAAAGAACTGCGTAGCCTGCGTACCTTAACATCAGCGGATCACAGAGCTGATGTTTGCCTTTCAAGGAAATCAGCGGTCTTGGTTTTTACAGCTTCTGTTGTAGCAGTATGTGCAGACAAAAAGCCATAATGTGTTGAGTATCTGATACATGTATTACCATATTGCCATAAGGAACTGCTATTATGTTAGACGCCAACTGATTTCATGATAGTGTTGGATTTCTCTCACATATGCTTATGTTTTTGTACAGATGATCCTTCAGGAACATCTGCTAGTTTTGTGGTGGTATCTGCTGTTTCCTTTCAAAATTTGACCTTTTTGTCAATTACTACTGGGTCTCCTATAGAACTGCATTATACTAGGATCTTTTTCTAAATTGGTTCCTGTACCACAGACATCAACTGTCTATTTTTTGAGTTAATTGGATTTCAGCATACTCTGACATGCTGCAGAGCTACATGCAACTAACATGTAAAGTTAATGAACTTTTTAAAATACCATTATTATTATTATTATTATTAAAATTTACTCTCAACTTGAAATAAGTGAATAGGGCTTCCCTTTTCCCTCTGTTTATGTGGTCTCAATCCCTTGTGTCTGCAGACTGAGTGTAAGGACGGCATTTCTCAAAATGTTTCCCTTGGGAAGAAGTTATGGAATTCCTCTCTTGCAGTTTAGGAACTCTTCGCCTATTAGGTGAAGCACAGCTTTGGACAGCGATAACAGTTCAGAATCACATCTGCAAGTGAAGCTGGATGAGGGAAGCTGCAAGCTGTGGTGTACCACTGCAGCTGGCAGTGAAGTCATGACCCTGTAAATGCAACCAAAATGTGTTTTTAGCCTGTTGGAAGCTCTTGGGTGAATAGCCAAGCTGTGTAATGAGCATGCAGATGTAAATGCATCTGGAGAACTGGATTTGTGTAGATTATGGTAAAGAGTTGAAGACACTGGTGTTTTCTGTTTGTGCGCTCTGCTGGAGTATAGAATGCATTTTTGTGGGACTTCAGGTCTTTATTATCAAACCGTTTTGCTGTAGTCTTCTGCTGGAATAAAACAGGGTGTTGAGCTCATGTTTGGAGAAGTGGCAGACTATTTTGCTTCCGGCTTATGATGTGTGTTTGTATAGAGACTGTATTTGCTTCCACATAATGCTGTTCATGGTTTTAAAAGGTAAATGCGTGTTTCAACATGTGAGACAGTATTTTGAAAAAATAGTTAGGCTTCTTGTATTTCTTTGGCTTTGTGTTTTGACAGGCATTGTCATCTCATTACACGTTTTTACTCAGCAGTGTGTTAATTCCAAAGATGACTGTGAAGATAAAAGTAATTCACTTCATATTTTTCAATGCAAAGGTATTACAGATTAAAAAAAAATAATAATAAAGAAACTCACTTTAAATGCATTTGTCTTCCCTGACTGAACCTGAAAACCTATTGTATTTTTTTATTACCAAAGTATGTAGATTAAAAATGCATACCTTCTACTGAATGAGAACATTTTTTCTCCCTGTAATGTCTCAAAGCAGCCATTTTCCTACTGTGTGTCCTTGTGGAGTGATCAGCAAAATCTAACATACCTAAGTCCAGTGGAGAAACAAGAAATGCCCCACGAACCTGAAAGTTTTGTTGTGCTAGAATTGCCAACAGTCCCAGCTCTTCTTTGGAGAAGAACCCATAAGTTGTGTTTCATACAACATCCAAATCCCCATTAGTTAGTGTTCAGGAGTGGCTCATGTAGAAAGCTATTGGCTGAATTTACCTTTTGGGAATGAGTTTGGTGCTTGGAGAGGAACGCCTTTGTCTGAAGTCTTGAGCTGTATAATGCTCAGACGTGGGAGTGTTTCAAAATGTTTATTTGGAGATTGAAAGTGGGTGTCTGATTTGACTCCCTCCCCAAGTACCCCTACTAGGCTTCTTTTTAAGGCAGAGGAATATCCTCAGTTTATTTTTTTCACGTGTGTGTGTTTTTTTCTTGTGATTTGTATTTGTCATCCTAGCTGAATGTTGATAAATGTTTCAGTGTAGGGTGTATTGTAAATGCCAAACATTGAATGCTATATTATGAATGTTAGATCCCTTAAGCTGCAAAACCAGGAAAATACTCCAAGCCATATTTGATTTCGAGGTTTTGTAATGTAATTGCAAGCCGGAGTTTGTAGAATAATTGCAAGTCACAATGTTTCTTATTTTTATTTTTTTTTTCTTGTAAAGTTGGTGGTCAAAAACCAGAGTGGATCAAAAATTATTCAAATGATCCGAAGGTAACTTGTAGAAGTAAGAAAAGCAAATGATGGCCAGGAAAAGAATTTTTAATACATTGTAAGGGTCTGCCAGTGATAACAGAAACAGAGAAATCTGCTTGTTTAAAAGGAAAAAGAAAAAAGAGAGAGAGAAATGGTGTTTAAAAGTTATAGGTCTGAATTTTCATAGTAGATTTTGGTAAGGGATTTTTTGGAAGAAAATTCTGCTTTTTATGTTTGAGGTCTGGTGCAGCTTCCTCCCAGCCCTACCTCTCATTTCATTGCAGAGGTAACGATGTACTAAATCTCTGAGTAAAGGAGCACAGTAACTTGGTTTACCACACAATTCTCTCATCTAGCATGTCTGTTTCTTCCCTATGTGAAGCAATTCTAAACAAGTGGTCAGCTCATGAGCAAAATTCAGTGCTGAACTATGACTTTCCTGGCTTTTGTCTGCTCAGGCAACATAGGATGGGAGTTACTGAGATGCTTTTCAGCGCAGAGTAGTTGCCGTAGCTGTCGGTTTGTTTGAACTGTGACCATATATCTCTTCTGTCCATTCATACACTCAAGTGAGTGTAGGAAAGTATGCTTTGCAAAGCTCAGAAAATGCAGAGCAACAGATGTTATATGCTGCACAATTATGCGTATCCTGGAAACAGATCTTTACATAGTGCATGCAGTCTTGGAAAACAAAATTTCACATAGAAATGGTCATGCTAAAGGTAACAGCATGACTAAATATAATGCTGTTTTGAAGATACTGAGTGGTTAAACTCTCATCGTTGCTTAAAAATCCCTATTTGACAGATGTGAAAAAAATGTCTTTATATTCTTTTGTATTGTTTAGTATAGCAGAAACAGAGTAAGTGAAGTATTCTCACTTAAAGTAATGTTGTAGGAAAATGGCTTTTAAGAAAAATCTGAGTTTCTTTTACCTAGGTTGCAACTCTTGTAAATAAATTGCTAAAAGTAAGAGGAAGAATTTCATTATAACTGCCTGATACTGTATGTGCAAACAGCATGCTTGCTCAGCCGGGTGTTGGCCATTATGAAGATAGCTCACAACGATGGCTCCTGCCTGGGCCCTCTCCGCATCCCAGGGCTGGCTGGGGCCTGCCAGGGTGTTTCAGCCATGGTGAGTGAGCGCTGAGAGGAGCTGGCTCTGGGATTGGGCTTCCCCAGGGCTGGCTGTGTTGCATCCGTGGGTGTACACGGGGGAGAGGTGATTAGGCAGGGGTGGGAATTATCATGGCACTAGTGAATAGAGTTCCAGCGGCTGGATGGCTGAAGATGACAGGAACTGATGTGGATCTCCAGCTTTGAACAGATTTGTGGTGCTGTGCAGCAATTGCTGCAGTTAGCATGTTCTAGGGTAAGCCTAAATATATCAGCATGTCATGATAATCAGGAAAAGATTTTATAAAGATGTCTGTTTTTAATTCGGTATTATATTTATTAAAGGAAAAAGAGTGGTTATGAAAGTTTCACATTCAATGCAGTTGTTGGTCACTTCGCTGCAATGTGCTCGTTTAACGAGGCTGTGATTAAACTGTGATGATCCTTCCTGCCCTTTCCTGTTCGTAGATCTTACCTGATTAAAACATCCTTAGTTGTTACACTTAGAAAACTGTACTAAACAGAAGTAAAGAGTATCTGATATATTTGTAGGTTTTCTTTGTCTTTTGTTGTTGTTGTTCATTTGTTTTACTGCTGTACAAACAAATAAAGCATTTTCTTTGCAATTGCATTTGTTGGGGAGTTGAATATTTAAAATAAGATGGAAACAAGCAGGTGATGTTTTTGAAGTTTGGTCCTTAGGTCCTACATGTTTTATAGAAACTGCTTGTGGAGTGTACACCCAGAAATTCAGTACTGAGCTGAGGATGATTTATACGTGTTTGTCTTGCTTAAAGCAGATCCTGCTTCGTACATTTGCAGGTTAAACAGTAGAACAGTATTACTGTGTGTGCAGGAGCAGAGCAATGAAATTTACAGTAGAAAGAAAGCTGTCTATAAAAAATTATTTCTTATTGTGTTTTGTTGTTTTGTTTTGTTCCTAGTGTTTGTTTTTTTTGTCTAATGCATGGAATGAAGGCTACCTGAAAGCTTCATAGTGCCTTTGGAATCAACAATGTGATTGGGAAAGAGTATGGAAGGGAGAAAAATTAGCATGGGATAAACACAGAAAAGCAGAAATTTTGAATTGGTAGTTTGGGCACTGTTAAAGTAGTAATGGAAAAGCACTTAGGTGCTGTTGGTTCAGCACGACTTCGGAGATGTGTCTGTTTTACAGGTGTGACAGTGAACCAGGAGCTGAAACAATTAGGTGTAGTGTAATGTATTGGTCTCTGAATGTCATCAGTTTGGGATTAAGATCAGGAGCTGTCACTGGATTGTTCCTACCACATATAATTGTAAGTTTATTCTGTGGAAAATGTCATCTATCACACAGTTGTTAGGATTATTATGTTAAGGTTTATTACTCTTTGATCTGAAAGAGAAGCAGTTGAAATGGGGCAGGGAAGGAGCATGTGGCAGTAGCTCTCTATCTTCCAACGTAATAACTAAGGTGCATCAAATCAGAACCAGGCTCAGAACAAAAGGATGCAGTGAGTAAAGAAACTTGGAAATGTATTGGCAAGGATATGGTTTATACTGAAAGATTTTGTGGATTTATATGGAGACTGAAGGTCTCAACTGAGGGCTTTAAAATACCTAGAAACCGTGATCAGTGCAGGGTATCCCAAATGAAGACAGATGGGCAGTGGAAGAGTGTTAGGGGGAAATAGGATAAATGCTTGCTCTATTCCTTCTCTTCTCATAGCATCTGTCTATGGCCGTGGATTGACACAGGATACTGGGACAGATGGACTCTTGCTCAGAGCTGATATTGCTGGTCTTTTGTACCAGAAACCAGCTAAATTATATTTCAATGGTATTTTATGTAAAAGTACACACATTACTGTCTGCAACTGTACCTGTATTTGCACTAGTAAGCAAGCTGTCTTAGTAGAATTTGAACTTCAGTGTTTGCCTGGCCTTCCATTTGCAAGGTGCTTATACCCTTAACGTAGACTTTTGTTCTGTGTCAACTATTTTGGACTCTGAACTCTTCTGTCCTTATTAACGACTGCTTGGTCTATTTTAGAAGACGGTGATTAGTGATGCTGAGAATTTTTCTGAACTATGCAGAAAGTCTTCACCACGTTTTGCAATGTTAACCAACTCTGAATTATTTTTTTCCTGATTTGTTGTTCAACATTTGTATGTTTTCAGCTGTAGATATTTTGTTCCCCTCTTGGTTTGCCTCTTCCTAAGATGCATGTACTTAAAGAGTTTTGATGACTTTTATATAGAAAGCTTTAATGGCTCTAAGATACTCTTCGTTTGGCTTTGTTGTTTGTGAAAGTAGACTGTGCAAAGAGGACAGATGTGAGTTACATTTATTGTGATATATAGCATAAGATCCTGTCAAAGGCATAGTTACTTGAGTTTTCTGAGTCTCAAGCCTTTGCGAAGGCTGTAGAGGACCTTGATTTTAGTGATGAAGGTAGCTAGTTGACTTATTTCTGAAGCAATGGTGTGGAAATAGCTCAGCTGCTGCTGAATCCAGTTTGAGGATGCATCTGTTAGTTGCTGTATGGGTATGAATCTTGACTATGAATCTCTGATTCTGCATAAAATATGCAGGATCTTTATGCTATGAGTAAAATTCTCTGGATTTGCAAGTGAGATGCTTATTTAAAGCTCAGTGATAGTCCCTGTAGATGTGTGACCAGTTGATGTATTGCTACCATTTAAAATTTTGTAGGAGTAAAAATTCTTTTTTTTTTTTTCCCACCAGAGGCTTGAAACATCTGACATACTTTTCTGTAACAGTGAAAACTCGTCTGAAATTGAGTGTTTTGATAGGCTGATCTGTTGTCTTTCTCTTTTGTCCTGGTACTTGGTACTCTTCATGCTACTTCATTGTCCGATTTGTGTCCACATGATTCTTTGTGTGATTGTTACTCATCTCCCCAGCCAGATATCTTCAACAGACTACAGAGATGTCTTTAAGTTTGCATGCTTTTCTACCAATCACCAATCAATGACTGTGATTAAGAATAAATATGTACATGTGGTATGTAGCCACAGTTACGATACTGACGTTAGGAGGAGTAGATGGAAATGTCAAGGAATTTTCTTAAAAACAAAGCACTAGAAGGCCACTTGTTTGAGGCTATTAATACATGCAAGGATGTGAAGAAGAAGTCATGGAGGGTGTTTTTTTTATTATTTGTTTTGTGGGATTTTTTTTTTGGTGGTGGGGTTTTTTTTTTTTTTTTGGTTAGAGTCCTGTTTTGAAGCAGTTGGTATGCCTGTCAGAAATTACATACATTTCTCTGTGTAACTTAGTGTAGTAAAGCAGTTTGTAAAAGTTATTTTTATCCTGGTAGTTAATTTTGAATTTCATGGTACTTAATGCTAAAACTTCATTCACAAAGCATTTTCTGGATTCTGCATACTATTTAAAATGCATTAACTTACTCAAATTTTTGTAGTGGTTATTGCGCAAATCTAAGGAAAGATGGAGATATTTACATTTTTGAGAACCTTGTGATAATGTCAAATATGTCTTAAATGACATGTTACCAATCGCCTCAAAATTCTGGAAATATATAGTGTAAAATAGTCAACTCAAAGTAACAGCCTTTGCTATAATTTCTGAGTGTATATTGATTTTCAAAATAGCATTATTTATGATTTTCTTATAGTCTAACCGGATATTCCCCACAATTTTTTTCATTAAAACATTTTGTGGTGGAACTGCTGATACAGTTTGTCTGAATCTTGTCCACATAGTCTGAAATTTAATTAAACGTATTATTTACAGTTTTAGTTTTAATTCTGACATGAGTGTATTGCAGCATATATTCAACAGTTCTGCTGCTAAATGGAGTAAGCATATACTTATCTTGCTGCACAGATACATGGGGACGTGGGCACAGGTGGACATCTTGGTAGTGTGCACCATGCAGTGAAACACATGGCACTACACAACATGGGGCAAAGAGCACGCAGTTTGAATTAGAAGACATTTTATGGATACCTTGTAAAATCGTACCCGTTCAAATGTGGGCTGTAATTTCTGAAATGGGTGTGCATGTTTTAATATTGATTGTTTGCAATACGTACATAACTCCAACGTAGTTGTCCTTGCTTTGTGGAAAGAGGCAGTAGAAGCCTGTTTATGTCAATGTTTTAATAATTTATCTTTATAACTGCATATTGTCTATATCTATAGTATCATTGGCACCCTGTGTACAGAAGATACAATCAGTGCTGAAAGGAAACTTGCATCCATCTGGAAGCAATAAACTTTTCTGAAAGACTGCACAGTGTTACTTAATCCTGTGATTTCTTACTGTGAGTGAAATTAAGGCTTGGTTCAGTTGTGTCACATCGTATTGGTATCAAATCTTTTGTGAGAGCTTTGTCATAATGTTAAGCTACAAACAAAATACGTGAAAGTCTGAGGACGTGATTTCCTTGGTCACAGGATTATGCATCACTCTAAATGTAGCCAATTCCTTGTGCTAACAATAATAGTAACACCAGAAAGCTTTCAAAGTGCAATGCTCTAGAAGCTTTCTTCTTTGTCTAGAGGACTCATTTGTACACTGAACAATTGACAATACCTTAAATTTTGCATTGTGTTCTAATCAATTTTTTTTGTACTACACATCACATTGTATAATTTTTTTAATTTGCAAAAATATTTTGCAAAGTTAGAGAAATATGAACAGTTTCACAGAAAGCAAGGGGAAGAAGTACAACATAAAGATCATCTAAAAAAATTTCCTTTTTTTTTTTCTGCTTTTCTTTCAAGTCTGTTAAGTGTGGTTTGTCTGAACAAAATGGGATTCATTCATCCCTGCAGGCAAAGTGGTGTAGTCTTACATTCTTCCTATTCCTATGTGGCAAGTGAGCTGAAGCGTGTTGAGGGTGAGGGAAAGGTTTTGTTCTTGTCAGAGGATTCTGGTGGTGCTGTTGCCACCTCCTCCCCTTGGGCAAATGTGTGAGATGCAGGCAGCATGATACAAGAGGTGGCGGAGTTTGTGAAGAAAGCTCCTAGGAAAAAAAGTAGAGATGTTTGAAACCAAATACATAGCTGTTAGTCAATGAGAAGCCTGTGGATGAGCTTATCTAGCAGCTGGTAGCTATGCTCCAGTGCCTAAAGAATGAATTGCCAATATACATGAATTACCAAAAGCTGATGGAAGAGAGTTGTTCTGTGTTTAGGAGG
>VXAV01006655.1:55499-69461 GCA_013399715.1 Alectura lathami
TTACACGATTATAGTCTTTGTACAAGACTTCAAAAAGCCTAAGGTCTCATTTAACAGAAATATTATTGGTACTCTAGTGAAGGGTTGCTCTCAAGTATTTTGATGTTCTTGTAATGTGCTTGCTAAAAAAAAAATTTAAATAATTAAATATGTCTAGCTTTTCTTAAGATGAAAGTATTAAAACTGTACTTCAATATCAATTTCTAGGACATTTAGATTTTTAAGAGAACAAACCCTTGAAAATGGAACACCATAACAGCCCTTCTGGTTCAGATCAGCATCTGTTCTCCAGCAGGGATAAAGCTGAACAGGCCAGGTACAGACTATGACATTCTGTCAGCCTCCCAGCTATTTTTAATAGGAGGCAAAAATCATTTCTGTATATTCAGTAATACTCAATGACTTTCAGTCCCATTAACTTCTGTAATCTCCCTTGGAATTCACTTGTATTTTTAGCATTAGCAACATCCTTCAGTAAGGAGTTCCACCATGAGCACTACTTGCCTTTGATGTTGCTTTTTTCAAAATCAAGAAGTGTCAAATGTTTTATTTACATACTTCATGTAAGTAGAGACCATTTTCCGCGTATGCATAATTTTCAGTTTGTCACAGGACTTCATCTGCTGCTCGATTTGTCCACTCCTTCAGTTACATAACACCTCTGCAGTTTGCTGTAGGTGATTGTCATCCGTACCAACTTCAGTGAAATGACATTAACCAACCTCCTTCCCTCAGTTCTCACCTCTTTCACTAAATCACTTATGACTATGCTGAACATATCACAGGTCCCAGCACAAAGCCTAGGAAGACTGCTCTGGTGACCTCCTTACATAGGATATATCACTATCTTAAGGCTCATTCATTTCCCACTGATGCTGAGATGGACCTTACCATGTGTCTCTTAGCAGGCTTTGAGAAGAAAGTGACAACATCCTTCAATATGTTTTCATTTTTTTCTGCTGCATTACAGTTTCTGGGATATTTATTGTAGGAGCATTGTCCAACTGTTGTCTGGAAATAAAAAATAACGGTCACTGCTTGGTTTTAAACATCAGACAGTAAACATAAGACATCTCTGAAAAGCAAGAAGCTCTAAAAGTAAGGTAAATTTTACTTTCAGAATTGTAGAATACATAGGGCTGAAGATCATCCTAACCTTCTTCACTCTGCTTCACCATAGATAACACAGTTCTATACTCCCCTGTTACAAAGAACACTTGGGGAAGGATATATAATAAGCCAGAGAGGGTCTTGAGTTATTTTGTACACATTTGAGGCAACTACTGTAGGCATATATAGGGATATTGTAGACATAAGGCATCTGTTGCACCCTACTTTAGCTGATTCTTATGAATATTAATGTTTTACAAAGGAAGGACTGTGTACTGTTTGTTCTGCATAACAATAAACGTTCTGTTTTGATATAAAATAACTAAGGGTGATGGACTAGAATCCCAATGCAGAAATGCTTTTAAAAAAAAAAAAATACACCATACTCTGCTACTTAATAGAAGGAGTGAATTGAAAAACACAAAACACAAATGCATGCCAAGGATCAAGCTTTGCACAGATGGATTAACTGAATTCAGCAGCACTCTACTAAGAACCCAAGGTATTAACGAGGTTTGAAAGAAAGGAACAGAAATTGAATGCATACTTAGTGCCTAGTCCTGCTATGCTCTGCTTCTGGATTTCACCAAATTCATAAAGAGTAAAACATTAAGCAAGCTGTGCTTACCTTGATATCCAAGACGTTGAATAATTTGAAGTCACTGGGTGGAAAAGCGTTAGGTATCATTATCTCTAAGGTTATATTTGGAGCCATGCTTGGTCCCACACTGATAACCTTGTAGGAGATAACGTTATGTTTAAAGCTTTGATTCAAGGCAGTTATTCAAGTAACAAATATATAAGGACATGAACTTCACAGAACAGGGTGGCTCCTACATTGTTCTGCTGTCATAAAACTGGATTCTGCTAGGAGCTGAAACATTTCAAGTAAGTTTGCTTCTCATTATGATTCATATTGCAGACTGACTGAACTCTCCTCTGATCCCAATGAGTAAGCGGTGCGGATCTGTGGCCAGTGGCCGGGCTCACACAGACTGCCTTCTGGGAGAACGTGCAAAAAGAACTAAGATTTATGTCTATCTCCTGATTTTAATCCATGAGAGACAGATCTGATACCTAAAGATCCGCTTACAAGTAGCTCCTAGTTTCGTTTGCTTATCGTAATTCCTTTTAAAGTGTTTCTCAGTCAAAGAAGTGGCAATTCAGAACTGCTCTCCCACTTTCAATCCTGCATGTGTGAGTATTTTCTTGTCTGACCAGTCAGTGAACGTTGTCCAGGCCAAAAGAGGTGTTCTAAGAGGGACTAACAGCCACATCCCATTACTAATGCTTAAAAATTGCTTTTTGCCCTTGTACTTTTAAAAACCTATTGACCTTAATGACCATGCATATTGTTTTTGTATTCACTGAAAATCCAAGCTTTAATCTTCAAAATAAGGATAATAGAGTTTACAAAGAAAAGCTCTTACATGGAAAGTGAAGTTGATGTTCTCCTCCATACAGGTAAGTGGTGATTCATTTGTTCCATAAACAAACGAAGCTGGTGTTACAAATCTGCAATGGTTTAGAAGTTATTTATTAGATCTGAGATATAGCATTAGCCTAACTTTCTACTCTAGAAGATCTCCAGTAAGGCTGCTGCTAAAGAAAGAATCACCCAGGTTTGTAGGAATACTGAGCAGAAGTCAACCTTTGTACTTTTTCCTCTTAAAAGGTCACAAACCCTCAGGAAAAACCATGCTTTGTGAATGTGCCACAGCAAACCCAGAATATGGTCCGTGTTAAGGAAAGAATCTGAGTCATGCAACATCGCAGTCTGATTTCACACTGAGAAAGGCAGCAATGGAGCAGAATGAACCATGTTGGGAGAAATGGTTGCTCTCCTCTTCAATATCCATCTGAGGTACCTTTTGTTTCCTTAGCAGTGGGCTTTCAGTTCCATCTTTACCTCCACCTTAAGTTCTCAACAGTAATTTGCATTTTCAGGAACTTAGACTGTTTGTTCCAGAAGAACAAAAAAACAAGTCATCAAGATAAAGTTGCTACAAAAGTCTGATATATCTTTGGGTTTTATTCCTGAGACATTTAATTGGGTAATCAAGTAAAATACAGCTGCAAAACTCAGTGTGTTAGAATTAGTAACTGATGCCATCTGTTACCGGAATAATGGAGAGAATATTTATTTTGGTTCTTAGATTAGCATTTAACATATTCAGTGTGTAAGACCCTATTTGTACAGGTCTTCAAAATTCTTTCATGACTTAGTGAGTGTGTGGTGAAGTCCTTCAGTGGGGTTCTTCAGGGTGAAAAACTGCACTTTTAAAACCCAGAATTCCAGTGTCACTAATTGATTCAGATTTTTTTGTAGAAATTGATGCAAACAACCTGCCCAGTCCTTCCGTTTTGAAAGAAAATTTGTTTAAATAAATACATTAGTACTACTATGCTTTTACTAAAGAAATGCCTCTTTCTATCAAAAACATCCCAGTTTGTAAGAAATACTAGGCAGTTAAGAGACAAGTTCAAAGCACCACAGAGTTATTGGTCTCATCTCAGTAACAGAAATAAAAGCGAACAAGCGTATGGGGCAGACTCCAGGACAGCTGTGCTATCTCATTCCCAGGATCTTTCAGCTACTTCACACTTCTGCTTAAAAGCTTTGGGAATTCAGAATAGAAAGAAGACAGTCCTATCGGAGCACATGTATAGCGAGAGCTGACTTACCCATGAGCATTTAACTCAATCTCGTACTTCAGAGGTACGACTGCAGTAAGCGTGTTATCCAGTAACATGTTCTCATCTTCATTTTTGCTTAAAATAAATAAATAAATAAATGAGTATAGAACGTTTTATCACCTGCTATGCATTATTTCCAGAACAAATACTAAACATCTTCCAGCTTATTAAAAAAAACGTTTTATTGGTAACAACACATCTAACTAAAAAAGAAGCCTGCTCATTACTTAAATAGCAGTGTGTGGTTTTTTTAATTTATTTTTGTGAAGATTTTGCAATGGATGTGCGTTCTTGCAGTTGTGTTTCAGTAAGTGTCTTCAGTTATCACTATTCTTTTCCCAAGGCTAGGAGTACTTTTCGTTGAGCAATTTTTATTAGACTTTACCAGCTAGCGTTAATGATGATGTTGAGGTCGTCATCTGCCCTGGTAAATGAGCTTGCATCCAGAAGGAAACTGAAATCCAGCTGTAGAACCAAAGAAAATAATCCTTTATATTAAATGATAGCATGTCTTAACACAGTTTTAATCAAAATATTTTATTGAACTCATTTAGAATTTCTTGCTATTTCTAAAAAAAAAAAAAAAAATCAGGACTAAGCAAATACTTTTTTTGTGTCATCTTTTCTATTGGACTAAGACATTTGTTCGTAGCCTTAGTCAATTTACTGAGCTAGGAACAACAATCAACTGATAAATAATAAAAAGAATGTTGTCACTTAATGAATTTACCCACTGAGTCTTCGAACAACTGATTTTAGAAGGAGCAGGGAGATTCAGATACCAATATTACAAGAAACAATAGCTGGGAATGAAGGAGAGATTTTCAAAATTTTATTTTTTTTTCCAGAAAACCCTGTTTACATTCTCAGTATGAGTAGAACCTTCACACATAGCTTACCTTTGATTTTTGGTCTACATACAAATAACCAACGTTGCACACAAGTTTCAGTGAAGGAATTTCTTTGTCTGATACTTCACAATGTATCTGTTTTTCTTCCTAAGACAAAGAAAAATTTCTACTGATTAAAATGAAACTGCTACTTTCAGGCATTTCAAGTTGCATGCACAGACTAGAACTGGCGTTTGTTTTTCACTGATGAAATATACAGAGTATTCATCCTATTAATGACTACTTCAACAGAGCCTTATACTGATTCTTGCATCCCATTACTTCCTGTTCTGTTTGCCATCAAAGAGGCTAAGGTGTTTAAAACCAACCTCTGAAGGATGTGGGGTGGCCTCTCTACACAGAGAACTGTGGGATCAGTTATTTTAAAAAGACAAAAGGAGTGAACAATTTCACCTGTGACTTCTTAAATGACACCTGTTCTGTGGGGCAGGCAGCTAGAAATCTATGAACTTCAAAAGTGGTTTTGTCAGTTTTCTTTGGGGTGTGTGAGGGGTTAATTTTCAGTATCTGAAGAAACTCCACAATCCATTTCCATATTTGGGATATGTCTGGCTGAGAAATAAAAGGATTCCTCTTTGGCAGATTTTCTTGTTCTTACCAGTTCTAAAACTCGGATGAAATAAAGGCCTTTAGGGATCTGAATGTGGAGGACAGTTTCATACGCATCATCTCCAGCATTGTGCAGAGAAATGTTCAACAACAAAGTCTTTGTACTTCCAACAGCAAGGTAAGTTTTCTTATCATGAGGCCTACAAAAATAAAGGTCATAATATCAGTGAAAAATAACTCTGTATACAGCTTACATGCAAAAGACTTCCTTTCCTGTTCATTTAGTTAATTGCACCTGATTCTGAACAAGGCTGAGCTGGAAATCATTCAGAACGCATTTACTCAGTGCCCTTACCTGAAGGCTCACCAGCAGGCGGCTGAGGGTGGCTGACACTGTGCCTTCTAGGGCCTGAGGCTATGAAGGAGAAAGGTGGCATCAGCCCTGCATGCTGCTGCCTTTCACAGGATGGGGCCTTCCTTACAGAAGGGGACAGCAGTGTGCTACTGCTGCAGTGTTTTCGGGTATTATTTCAAAATCCACTCAAGTTGGTATGGCACAGGCCACAAGGAGGGTAAGTGACCATGCCTAGCTGTGATCTCGGTAATGCTCTGTGATCATGTTACAGGTACTGGCACCCTATGCAGGTCTAAAAGTAAACTTCAGCTTGACATTAAAGTTTAATTAAGACTTGTAGAAGGGTTGCCTAGAAATAGACATTTATCAGATATTCTGGCTTGAAACCAAAGCATTAGTCACTGAACACCTTTGGGAAAGAAGCTGGCACTTAGACAAGCAACAGAAGGTAAAAGCACTGCATAAACAGATAGGTTCCGAGACAAAAGCGAATTAAAGAGAAACACAATGTTAACATTCCCGTAGCTTGATTAAATTTAGGTTAAATTTTAAAATGATTTTAGTCACCATGCTCACCATTCAGCCCTCTTACAGGCATTAAAGCCAAGCTCGTCAACAAGACTCCGCCACAAAGATGCCCCCCAGCTTAACACACAGAAGCACCAGGTGCACATCTGGGACAACAACAGAGCTGAAGCAGAGCTTTTCCCCGGTAATCATATTTCATTCTTCATTAAAAAATGCATGATGCAGACTGGAAATTTACAGAGCAGGCCAAAATCTGAGCAATTTAAACAAAACATGATAGTGTATACATGGAAGACTCATAATTCAGCAAGGAAGTAAAGCGTTACATTGACACCCCTATTTGATTTCATTCTTTTGTAACCAAAAGTGTTTGCTTGGTTGTTCAAGGATAATGAATGCATTCTGTCTAGACAAAATAAATTAATGCTTCACAGCTAACTAGTTTTTAATCGAGATACCAGGGGCACAATATAATTTAAGGTGATACTTCACACTTTATCATGATATTTAGCCTATTTATTTACACTGAAAAGCTGCTACTGGTACCTAACGCCAAGCAGGTACGTCGGAATCTGTTTTCCTTGCTTAGACCTGTGAAGCAGTTACGAAGTCACACTGCTACTACCACAAATGGAAATGCTGCACAATCTTTCCTTCTGAAAAGTTCATGATCATTCAAACAAAAAAAACATGAAAGCCTAACAAAATGAAAGGGCTTAAGACTCAGGCTATAGGCTGTGTGTTAAAGTAGGAAGAACGATATTAGTCCTATTCTGAAACCTACGAAGGTTGAAAAAGCTTGTGCTTGGGATCACCCAGGTGATTAATCAGCATTATGTTTGCTGTCATCATTTGGTGACATTTTACCATGTTCTATGAGACAAACCTTGTATCTTGATTAAAGTAGAATCAACTTTAAAAGTGATAAACTACAGAAGAAAACCCAAGTCTCGCACAAAATACCTAACAACCTGAGATTCACAACAGGTACAATTCGTCCATTTTTGCATACTAACAGCCCTTGCCTCTTACTTCAAAGCATAATGTTACATTTTATCATCACAATCCTTTTATTTATTCAACTAAATCTAACCATTAATATCTATGTTGAACACTAATGATGGTATACAGCTTCAGACTTTCTAAGGCTGATGCTAAATGGAAGCATATCTCACAATTTATGGCTTAGTGTCAGAGATTCTTCAAAACAATAACTCTAAATACACTTTGAAAGTGCATTAATGATATTGCATAACACCAGAATTTAAACATGATCCCTAATTGTAGGAAAAGAGAGAAACTGAAACATTGAAAGAGATCTCAAAAAAAAAAAAAAAGGGGGGGGCTGTAAAAGAAAAAATACCACAACACAAAATTAATTTTGGAAAATGTAAGCTAATTCACGTAGAGAAGTGTCTAAACCTTGCATAATACTCAACCATCTGGTATATCAATCAGCAGTATAAAACCGAAAACAGTAACAACCTTAGGTAAATGAAAAAGAACCACTTAAATTATAATTGAAAGGATAAATAGAGCAGTCTTAGTAGAAAACTGAATAAACTTTGTACAGTGCAAGTACAGCAACTTTGTAAAAGCAGCAGAAATAACTGGGTTCGTCAGTATACCCACTGAATGTGCGGTGTGCTCTGTATCTCAACACACTTCTGTACGAAGCATGGAATACAAGTGTACCTTTTTGTCAAGCTGATATTACTTGATGACCTGCAAAGTCTTCCAGTTATGCAAGAACAGTTCTTCAATCATTCAATCATTTCTGTTACGTTTCCTGGAAGATTTATGACTGTAGTATTCTTCAACTAAATAGTGTTTTCTTCCTCATATTTTTTCAGGAAGTCTATAGCCTACTTATGCAAATTCATTTTCTTTACATTCAAAAGATTAAGGAAAAATTTAAATAAAATCTTGCTGAACCTCCTTCTGCAAATGAAAACCACACTATACTTACTTTGGAAAAGTCACTTTTCCAGAAACTCTTAAGTCAGCGGAACAATTTTCTTGGGAGCAAAATCTTGCAAAAACAAACTATGAAACACCAAAAATTAAAAAGAAAAAAAAGAAAGAAAAAGAAAAGGGACTTTAGTATACAATGGAGAACATATAAAAGGAACACATCACCTTGCTACCAAGTACATGGAAATGACTAATGGCCCTTGCTCCTAGAAACAATGCAATCAGGTTATGATTTGCCATTTTGCAAATGCATTCTGCGCACCAAGAACAACTACAGAGAGGCATTCCAGGCTGGTGCCTGATGTCTCACCATTAAATGTGTGGGTGCATGTTCAGCTGGTCTTAAAAGCAGTACACAAAAAGGAAGAGCATTTCAGAGGATCCAGAACTGAGGCCTCTGCAGTCTCTCCTATGATATAACAGAGTAACTCCTGACAGAGAGTTCATGATTACACAAACTTTACTCATCAGACTGTAGGCTTGATGACACTAGACACGCTAGTTGCTTGTGCCTATGCCTTGGCTATCAGTATGCCACAGAGCACACTGTCACTGGTCGCTATATTCAGCAACTGCCTGTCTTTAACTCTGTGGTTCCTAAAACAAAGCTTGTCAAACAAAATTCTGTGTGAAGCTTCTTTTAACTGAAGATTGAAATGTGAATATTTACTTAACTGCATTTAAAGAAGCCATACACTAACCTTGCTTTTTATTGCATCTTTTTCTTTCCTCCTTTGAAGAACTGGCTGAAGTGGAGAAAATTCTTGAGTATTCCTTTTCTGCAGAATATGTTGCCCGAGATGATAACTTGCTTCAACATGTACAGGAGTCAAGATATCCCTTACATCTTTCTATGAAAATTGGAAACCTAATAAGTTAATCATATAGACAAGACATGTATGCATATGTTTTAGAGATTATGAGGAGCCCTAGAACTAAGTTAAACAGGCACATGTGATGTTTTTAACAGGTACAATAATTTCCTATGCCATATGGTTTAAACATTTTGCCAGATGTCTTTGTCACTGAAATTGTTAATCAGAAGTGCAGAAAACCAGAATACATCCATTGACAGCAGAAGGCATTTCAGAACATATTCTCTTATTAAAAGAAGTCTGATTGAATTGTGATCTACTTCACTTCCATCAACAACACTGCCTCACACACCTATAAAATGCTGTACTGCTGAATTACAAAAGTAGGCAAAAACTAGGCTAAAAGGAAAAAAGTTGAACAGTGGCATAACACCAAACAAAAGTAACAGATATTTTTGTACAAAATCAAAAGGAGTTCTCCTCCAGTACCACTAACTCTGTTCACAGTGATGTTTTTCTTTTCTGCCTTTGTATTTCCTGTTCCACATTAAGGAGATTAAACTCCTCAATAAACAACCGTTACATTATGAAACCTTGAGTGTGTAAGAGTGTTGGAGATCTGAGCCCAGACTGTAGACCTGTGAGAACTGAACAGCCTGTAACTAACAAGAGCAATCCTGACTGAATTGTTCCCTAAGTGCTACAAGGTAGACACTGACTGTCTTTCCACACAGCCACTACTTAAATTTTTACCTGCAAGCTTGCTTTGACCAAATCACATGCAATTGAATTCATAATTTTCCACATGGTGTTCTCTGCATCTGCTTTATATTATTTCCACTATACTTATTAGCTATTAATTACTCTTTCCTTAACATACATAAAATGTACACAGTCTCTTGTAAGGGCTGTACTTGACAGGCATTTACACTTACTTCAGGAGCTTCACACAAGCTTTCTTACAGAAACCTCAGTGGGTGGAAGGAGATGCTTTTAATGCTATTAATTAAGAATTGGAAAGAAAATTGAGCTGTATGGAGGAAAAAATGTTAATGATAGACTGCAGGAAGTGATGAGCCAAATCGTATCTTTCCTCCTACAGAAATACATGCTGATGCTGGTCCAGCAATCTGTACAAGGTCAGCTGTCAGTCAAACCTCCCTCAGCTTACACAGCTCTTGCAAGAAAGCGGGCAACTTGCCATCGCTCCTTTAAGTAACATTCACTTAGGTGCAGCTACCGGTTGAGATGCATCTGGGCAGCTTTCCAGGAGGAAACACAGGCTTTCCATTCTAACCCAAAGCTTTATCACAAAGAATTGGCTTCTAATGATGTCATTAACAAAACAGAAGGAACAGAAAGGGAGATGAAAACACACGGAGGTTTTCTGAAGCCGCAGAAGATTACATCTATTTCCCAGCCTCTGTGCAGGATCAACTGCAGCAGCCATCCTAGCAGATGTTTGTTCTAAAAGGTCACGGAATTGCTACCTTGAGGATTTTAAAGAAATGAACTAGCTTGCCTGGCCTTTATTTTATTACCCTTTTCCTCCATTTATCTAAATACTCCCTGTCCTTAGTATTTCTTTAAAGAATTCTTTTCCTCCTTAGATAATGCTTTACAGGCGATAAAGGAGATAATTCCCCCCCCGCCCCCCGAGTTTTAAAATTTGATTCCACTGTGTCCACTAAATTTTATTGTTTGATTGTATTTTAGGACTTCAGATACCTCTTGATTATTCTCCACATTTTTGCTGGAGTAGGCAAGCTTCTAAAATGTTTGATAGATTGAATCACTGTATTTTTTCTTGTTTAGTGAGTGACCTTAAAAAATGCTGTCTTTGTCCAGATTGCGGTTTTTACTTTTGGGACAGGTCCTTCATTCATCCTTCAGAGGGATATACCACGCATGAATACAGCATTTCATTTCCTCTAAGTGACTTAGAGGCTACTGTTGGAGTTGGGATCTTACTGATGACATTTTACTAACTAATTTCCAAGTCAGAACAATTCTGAATTTCAAAGGATAGCTGCTGCTGGATCAAGCTCTGCTTCTGGGAAAGCAACGGCCAGCCTCCTCCTGCCGAGTGGTTGGTACCATCTCTGTTACCAATCTGGTAGGGTCCCCCCGGCACCTTGCAGGGCTCCAACCACCTCCTGCCTGATGCCCGCTCTGCTGGCAGAGTTGCTGGCTCTGTGGGTTCTCCTGAAGCCATTCTACCAGTAGGTTCCTTCTACAACAGAGCTGTCACTACACCTTCACAGAGAAGGAAAACCGCATTCACTACTAATCTGGTCCAGGAATCAGGTTGAGATTCCCAGGAGAAAGACATATCTGTGCAGGCTTCATTGCTGTGAACAGAGGATAGGGAGATCACCTTGCAGGCACAGTGCACATTCTTCATCTCATTCAGCTCTGAAGTCTACCATGAAATTCCCATGAGAGCTGTTCCTACTCCCATGGAAAATGTAAGCCATACCATATCCTCCTAGTTGCTACAAACTAGCCTAAAACCACCTAAAAGTCAGAAAATGCCAATCCTACTTCATCAATGTGATTATTATTATTATTATTATTATTATTCACATTTTCTCTAACAGAAGACATGGCAGGCCCACTGATTTCCCCAAAGAAAGCTAAATAAGCATCAGAACTAAAAGGTATTAATTGTGGAAGTTAGGAACACAAGTATTTGACTTCAGAAATTACGCGATGCAACTGTGAACAGAACAAGTTATTTTGCAGCAAGTGTGCTCTCAAAAGAAAATAAAGGATTAGAGAGCAATGCATAACAAAAATCACGTTACCCTCATAAATGCTGGGTGATCTTTGCAGGTAATGTTCTTGCCGTAAATCTTTATTTTTCCAGAGGTTGTGTCAGATGTTCCATTGGCAGAAAAGTAAAATCTTGCTTGTGTATCTACTCTTCTGTTTACATCAACAGTCAGATTATAAAACAATACTGCAAAACAAACAAAAAAAAAACAAGGAACATAGAAATTATAAAAACTTTAAGTATAATAACTTTCATGAATTTATGATAGAAATCATATCTTTTGAGTTGCTCACTTAAATAGGTTCCATAATATCCATCTCAAAATGCTCCACTCAAAAATTCTCTCCAAGTTGACAAGTCCAAATCCAGGAAGGGCAGTCCAGTCTGACTGCTCATCTTTTACAACAAATATGAATTTTAAAAGATCTGAACTTTGAACTTGACAGCTTACCATTACATGTTCTCTGTAACGCGTTCCTAAAGGACAGCATATATTGCCTTTACAGACCTTGTGTTTGTAGGGCTGCCTGCAGTTTACAAATAGCACACGACAAACAGGTTAAAAGCACCCAGGCAACAGTCAGGTTTTTTCAGTAAATTACTTTAGATAAGTTCACCATGAATATTCAAGCAGTATAAGTTTTTGCCAAAAGCAAAATATCCGTTTTGTACGAGACAGCTACAAGATGCATCTTTCAGCACTTTTTATGGGACCACTCTCTCACATGTAACGTTACATAATGTTTACATATGGTACAGTCAGGTGCTCAAGCTGCTTTATGAAAGAAACGTCTCCTATTTATGGCAAGGTGGAAGACTGCGTCCTAGAGCAGTCTCGTATGGTTTGGTCTTCATCTAGGAGGACTGCTTTTAGGAGATACCTGAATACCACGCTGAATAATCTCTTGGATTCTACATTAAGAAAAGACATTCATCCATCATTAATTCCCTATCTATTTCCATAGCAGCAGCACAGACATAAATTTACACACGGAAAGTACAGAGAACTCGACAGACACTCCTGTTGGGCTCTGTGAAAAGCAAAATAGAGTCTCCAGGGGAAATAAAAAAGAAAGTGTTCACAGAACACTCCATTTGTTTGTGAACCCTTGTGGCAAACTACCTCATTCAGGAACATAATAACTAGACGTATCATTTTAATATGATACCATGAAAGGGACCACCTGAAACAACACCGCTACAACGCAGCTGAGAGCTGCAAATGTGAATTTAACCACACTGCTGTTATAGAAGCTAATTCAGGTGCTGGAAATAGCATACCTACGATGGTACGCTTTTCAGCGCTGCTCCAAAATCTCTGTGAAAACATTGCTAAACGTCTGTACACAACCCCAGCTGAAAGATTTAGTACTGCCACAAACCAGACAGGTAGCTACCAATTAGTTACCAGTTATCATTAAATCCTTAGGTTACATTGCAGATGCAACAGACAACTTGCAGTTCCACCTTCATCCTCACCATGATGCCTCCTCACCTTTATAAGATCCCTACCTCTTGCACGACATGCAGCTCAAGGAGTCCTAGCAGGGATGTGCTGATATTCTCAATAACTAACAGTGCAACGGCTGGACATTACGGTAGCTAAAAAGGTGTCCATATTTTTTAATTTTTCCATTTTATGCTGACCTCAGATTAGTGAGCTCAGTTACTCACTAAATACCAGTAGCCTTATTTTGCAAATGTGTGCATCCCAAATGAATACAGATATCAGAAGCAGCTTACCAACAAAACCAGGTACCTCTCGTCCTGTGTAGGTAAAGCATATCTTCAAATTCATACAGATGGCAGGCTGGCCATTTTCCATGCAGTTAAAATTAGTTCGATTTATTGAAGTAGGGTGCTTTAAAGAAGCTTCAACAATTATCACTGGTTTTGTTCTAAGAATGTAAAAGAGTCAGTGTTCACAAAATGCTTCAGAAATAACATTCAGAATCTCTGCAGAATCTAACAGTATCTCTAACCATGTATTTTTATATTTCATTGTTATTTTTAAGCTATCTGCATTTTTAAGAACCCAAGTAGTTGCATGCAAATTCTTTGTTGTCTCAAGAAGTTTCAGAAGGGTACTTTCTTTTTCTTCAAGGTGTTTACTTAAATGTTTCAGTTGTGCAGCATTCTGGAGCAAAATGACTGAAGCTCAAGACACCAAGACAACATGACTAAGTTAAAATACACTTTTTTTTTTTTTTTTTTTTTTATTTGCTTTTAAAAAAGGAAGAGACACAC
>VXAV01006655.1:69519-86170 GCA_013399715.1 Alectura lathami
ACTGAAATGTAGCAACCTTACCTCAGCACCACAGCAGAATCAGACAAAAATGCACCAACTGCTACATCTGTATGAAGAAATAGATCAATGAGCATAATTTGTCAACAGGTAATACTTCTCAGGTACAAGCATTCTGTAGCATATTCACCTTTTGGCAACATGAAAACACTGCCTGTCCTCTGTTTGTTCAAAGGCATACATATGGCATGCTGCTCTGTACGGAAAATGATCGCTCAGTCACCTGTCCCCTGCCCATGAATACTCCGTGTTAATTTGCTGGACTTGAAGGTATTCGTAATGGAGTGAACTGATTTCTATTCTAAGTGGCTGACACAGAAATATAATTCAGCTAAACAAGAGGTATGTGCCTTCTTTAAAACCCAAGCACTTGATTTTGTTATGCTATGCATGCACATACACGTATATATAAAACAATTCAATTATATGTATTACATGACTAAAATTATACATAGAGATAGGTAGAGATAAAATATATACATTTATTTTATTCTAATTCAACTGAAAGCTACTAATGCAACAAGGAAAAAAAATACACAAAGCAAAAGATGTAGCATATGTCAGATGAACCTAAACAATGTAAGGGTCTGAGGATTACGGAGTCACACAATTGTAGGTGTTGGAAGAGACCTTAGGAGATCAACTAGTCCAACCCCCTGCAAAAGCAGGATGCAGCTCCTTGATCAGTAAAGAGCAGGCGACCCGAGAGCAGACTGGCTGTGCACTGCCCCTTAGCTCAGCATTACAAATTCAACCTTGATGACGTTTCTGTCAACATAAGCAGAGCCCACACCATGCAGTGCACGATAACTTTATGCTTTAACGTAATCACGATCTGACAGTGCCCGTCTTTCTTCCTCTTCAGTACTATGATCTTGCTTTCTTTTACATCTTCAATAACAGAGGATCATAAAAAACTGCTTGTCTTCAGCTTTACCTCTCTTTTCTTTTCTTCCCAAAATGCAAGATGTGACACGTCATCTTAACAACAGGTTTTGTTTTGTTAAGAGTAACAAGTAGAAAAGTGAAGTTGTTCCCTACGAATTTATGCTCTTTTAAAAATGAAAAATAATCACAATTGTTTAGTTTACCTTGATAACCATTGTTGTCTGCATCAATGCCGCTTGCTATGGATTGTCCAAACATGCTTAAAGAATTACTGACTTGATGTCCTTGTATTCTCTAAGGAGGAAAAAGATGGGGAAATCATTCTTGGAAAGCTAATTTTTGAGTTACAACATCCACCAAAACTAGCTAGCACAACTGCCCTGCTGCTGAAGGCAGCCACGTGCCTACCTGTGAGAGTACACCTCGGAAAGTAACATTCCTCCATTAATGCCTCTAAAACATTTTATTTTTCTGTTAAAGGTAGTGTTATGACAAGAAATCACAGATTGTGTAAAAATTTCTGAAGTCTTTTAGAAGTACTTCAAATGGTGTGGGTCTGAACCTTAAATTAAGGGAAAATCCCCTTGAATCTAAACTTAAGTCGTGTTCTGGATTGATTTATTTTTCATTGGAAAAACATACCTGTGAAAATGATGGAGTTATTCCATCTTTCCTGCCATTGTATATATAAATAACTCCTTTTAGATCATCTTCTTGTGGAGCCCCAATTGCTACATCTGTGGAAAACCAATTTAACAGCAAACACGTGACTAGGAAGCATGAACAAATGCAATTCAAGAAATCCAAATCACAATGCACATACCATAACACATTTATTTAACTGAATTCAAAAGCAAGCGTTAAAGATTAAGGCAACTGGAAACAATGCAGACGAGCTCAGTAACGTGACTCTGCCTGACGTACTATGTTTCTGGAAAATAAGGGCTAACCAGCCCTAATTTTGTGCAATACAAAGTCTGTTCCTACCAATTCTGAATCTGACCCTTTAAAGGTTATCATAAAGAGGAGCTAAAATGCAGTCTTGCAAAACAATCGCCTATATTCTTGAAACTATTATGATTTCCCTGCACTCTGCTATTCCCAAATGGACTAAATAACTGAAGCGCAAGAAGTAGTCTTATTACATTAACTAAAAAAACCAGTTCATTTATGAAATGCCTTTAACAGTTGATAACAGGAATGAATGGGCATTTAACATGGAAATGAAGGTAGGCGGTTTGTACAAAGGATCATGTTTTATGCCTACTTGCTTTAACCCCTAAGGGGTATGTCAACATATAAACAGGCAAACAAACAAACAAACCCTTGACAGTCCTTATCAAAAACATCACCAAAAAGCCCAGGGTTCAAACAACCAGAGGACATTCACCAAAAAGCACAGGGGAATGAATTACAGCATCTTCGAACTCACCCATCAGTAACTATGAAATTTCATTCACAAATGAACAGAACCATCTGCAAATCAGAAGTACTGCATGGAGCACCAAACCAAGATCACAAGAAAAGCAAAACTCTGAGGATTTGATTTAGCTGAACAGCCCTCTGAATCCACATTGATTGAATCCATACTTGGGTGACTAAAACACACAAAATATGTCTCTCCACTGGTGAGATGAAAATAGGGCAGCCAAGTTGTGCTGTCTAATTAAAGCAAAACATATGTTCTTGGGGGGGTCAGATTCTCCATCAACATGCATGCCATTAACTTCACAGGGCAAAAAGCTTACATCACTGAAGAAGTTGGCTCTGCTGTGCTTTTCTATTACTCACTATAGAAAAATGGTTTCTAGCACCCAATTCCTCTTTATATTTTGCTTCCAGCTGTTTTTCTTACAAGAAAATCTCTTTTCCTATTGCCACTCTCAATATCGCCTCCACTTACTCTTTTCAATGTTTAACTTCCTTCCAAAGCTAATCCGCTTGCTTCAAGTCCCCCTGCAGTTTTATGATGCCCATTTTACATTATATTGTGCCACTTACCTACTTTGTTATACTGCTCTTGAATTGATTTTACCTCTCTGCTCTCCAGCCCTATACTTGGCTACTGTTTTCCTTTGCAGTTTGCAAATACGCTGGGGCAAAACCTGAAACTTTTGCGTCAAATTGTGAAGATAATGCAAAACAGGAGAAACAAAACCTAGCAGGAGTTACAGGAACAGTAACTAAAGGAAAAAATGGACTGTTTTAGGGAGAAGAAGGCCAGGTAAGAAGAGAGTGACTGTTCCAAGGCTTGCAGGTTACAGGACAGAACCAAGAACATCAGACAAAGGGAAGAGTGGAAGGAAAACCATGGACAAAAAATGAAAATAAAGGGGGTAATTTGGAAGTGTGAAGAAAGACATGGACTTGGCAAAGACACAGCTCAGTAAAAGCTGACAGTTTTCACACAAAGGATGATAGCTCCCTGCACACAGTCCAACCGTTGATGGAAAAAACTAAAAATCATTTATGAATTTCTGAACAGTAGACAACACCTGTCGTATTTTTATCTTGTCCCTACACAGCCTGTTGTGCCTGCACCTCTGCTGCAGGGGAGTACATGCAGGATTTCCCAACAGGAATACTGACCGTTCCTATTTGTGTGAAACCATGTCAAGATGAATGAAACACTAGGCCAGGCTCCCCCTGCTTGCCCTCAGTCTGTCTGGGCATCCCCCAGTCAGCTGCTTTGCAGGCTGCCTGAAGAGCTGCTGAGTGGTCTTAGGAGGGGAAGGAGCTGGGAGCAGCAGACCACGGGGATTTCTGTAACAAATACAATTCAGACAGCCTGACTGGAAGCAGAAGGGAAGTGGAAGGTCACAGCAGTCACTCTACATGTTCTAACAGACCTTGTATCCTTTCATCTGTTGTCTGTAACTAAAATAAATTTAGGTATAAAAATGCTATTTGAAAATTATAGTTCTCTGTACTCATTACACAGGTTAGATACAGAAGGCTGGAGACTGAATCTCTGTGCCCTCTGAGCAGGTTCCACCTAAACAACATCAGTAGACATTTCAGACCTCATCACAACCGGCCTGGGTGGCAGGAAGGGAAGGGAAAATACTCTCATCATTTATTTAGGTATCTAATTTGATGTCTGTACAGGAGAATCTGTTTTCAGCACAATGGGAAGAAAACTCCCTCAGAGCTCCCTTAACTTCCTGAATTCAGTATCTGGGCACGGCCATCGACGTTCTTTGCCTGTGTTCTCCATGCCTAGCCAGGCAATTCACAGGTCACCTGGGGGCTTGACTGAGAAGCAGTCTCACAGTAGCCTCCCATCTTGCAGGTTGTTCCAGATATCATCATGCAGTTAGCACTCCTCACTGTTGTCACAAAAGCAGCTCCTGACTCAATATGTAATTTTTATTTATGATGTTACAAAACTGCCAAATTGCTATCCAACTGTTGTCCTAGATGCCTAAATCAGGATTAGGGATTCCACTCGAGGTCCAGCACCCAAAACTGTAGACTAAGTTATCACCTATGCTCATGCCCTTTACTAAAGCAACAGAAGCTAATCTATTGGTATTACACATAAATTGCTGTTACCCAACTGTATTTCAAGTCAATGGCCTAGAAAAGAAAGGTCAGTTCAGAAATTCAAGATCTTCTCAACCTTCCATAATGCTCCTGTTTACAGTGACAGCCCACTGCTCAGTAAGAATTAAAACCAAGTTTTTTTTTTAAAACAAAACAAAACATGCTTACCTTCAAAACCATCATTATCAATGTCTCCTAGATTGGCTATGGACTCCCCAAACCTGGCTGCGTATGAGTCACTCCCACTGAGCTCTATGTTCAGTTCTTTCATCTCTGCCTCCTGAAGGAGAATACAGGCAATGGCACATTAACAGAGGCTCTTCCAAGGGACCTGTGACACTACTCTACATGTTAAAACTGCCTTGGATGCCAGTATAAAATTCTACCCAACTCCTTGGTGCAGAAGCCAGCATTATCAAAGATCTCTAACAATGTTTAGCGTAAGAACGAGAAAGAATAAGAAAGCTGTTCTTTAAGAGTGAGAACAGCAAGTTCCCACAGCAAACACTTGTAAATAGCAGCAGGCTTATATCAGAGCACAGGGCTTACTGCTCTGAGAAAACTGTGTGCATTAAAATTTAATCAGCTAGCCTCTGTGGGTGTGCTACAGATTGTCACCATGCTTCTGAAGTTGTTTTTCCTATATCCTGAAATACCGTATGACTCAAGAGAAGAAATCTCTCCTTTTAGCTTGTTATACTAGAATGGCTGCGTTACTATGTATTTTTAGGAGAAAATACTTACAGAACCTGAATTGATATAGACATAAACTCTTCCTTCTTCTCTGATAGTACTTTGCATTGGAGCACCAACCAGCAAGTCCGAGAGGCCATCTGAATTCAGGTCCACAGCACAAACTGAAGCTCCAAAGTAAGAACCAAGCTGTGTGCGAACAAGAAATCCTGTTACTCCAGACTTTGGGGAAGACATGCTAGAAGCTCTAAGGTGCAGAAAAGTAGCATGAAATACTTACCTTTTTACCCCTTAGTTCAAATAGAATATTTAGTTCCTTGTCAATGCTAAAAATGTATGCCTAAAATGAGGAAAACACAAAAGTAGAGTTCAGCAAGCACTAATCTGAAATAGCACCTTGTGCTTTCTCTACAGCATGCGCTAGAGAACCAGCCAGGCAACACCCAGTATCACGAGGCACTGCGACGTGCTACTTCCTACCCGAACCCTTCTTTTACGCTGTCTTTATAATGTTAATCTAATCTGGAAAATCATGGGTGGGTAGTGGTGAAATATTGATCAAATCAATAGTACAAGCAATCTCTTACTTTACCAGTCTGCTCCTGCTGGGGAGCCCCGCCAATTACTTCTGTACTGGATGATGTCAGAAAATGGCCAGCTCCAACAGAGTATCCTGTAAATTAGAAGTGCAGGATTTAATACTGTTAATACTATGGAAAGAAAAACATGGGAGTACAACATGTAAAAGCTGTCAACACTACAAATTATTGCAATTTGCATTATTATTGCATGAGGTCTGATATTCAGACCTCATGCAAGTTAGCAATGAAAAAAAGAAATGAAATTTTATACATACACACAGAGGTTACTGTGTGTATTCATGTATGAATATGTCAGAAACATATCAGAGCAAAAGCTTGATCATGCAATAAGAAAACATTGCATCAGGTTTTGTAACAATCTACATAACAACATATTTGTCTGTGTGGCGACAGCTATTGACAAACAGGACCATATTTTGGTGCAGACATCCAGCCACAGAACGGCAAACCTCAGGCTGATGCCATAATCCGTAGCTACACCACTCATCGCTACTCTTTCGAAAATACATTATGGCTAACTTGAAACAGGGAAGACAGTTAACATATTCTGCTGCTCTTGCATTTACTGAATTTCTATTGATTTTCACAGCATGCAGAGAAAATGGAAAAAGCATCTTGGATCAGATAAGAATGGGCCTTAAATCTTTCATCTGTGAAGACAGCTGTTCAGAATTCGTGTTCTCTTAAAATCAGTATTTCTTTTCAAATTTGAGGCTGTCTGTATTTGGCTTTTGGCTGTCAATGACCTGATTCATTCATTACAGAAATTCTCACCCTTACACTTGTAGAAGCAGAAATCTGGGATAAGCTTTTCCCAAGACAGGTGCAGTTATTTTGCTGCTTAATACTACTGGAAAGCATTCTCTAAAGTTTTTCATTTGGCCTACGAAAGGCCAGAAATGTTGCTGATTAACCATGTTGATCTGGGTATCTAATCACCATTCACCATCCAGCATCTTCTGCTTCTCTTTTCCTCAGAGCCCAGCCGCAGCCTTTGCAAGGCTCAGTACTGACTTCTGAAGCATTAGCTGCTTGGCATTTCCTAACAATTATTTCATAATGTATGCCTGCTTCCTATTGCCAAAAGGGTGAACTAGGAAATGTTTATCCGCATGAAATGAATCTATGACTGAGCAAATGCAAAAAACAGGCAAAAGCAGTCTTCCTTAGGAGCTCAAGAAGGACAGATCAGCCTTTGTTAGTGCGCAGTGTGAAAACTGAAATGGCTGGTGATTCTGGCATAAAAGCCTACAAATTCTAGCACTAAACCCAGTTAACTGCTGGGTAAGAGGTAAATAGGTAGGAGCTGTGTGGCTTTCATTGTAGACATTCGTAGGCAAGGCTCGCATCCCCATGTATCCAGACCAAGATATGGCTGGAATAAAAAATAAAGTATGGTTGAAGGCAAGTCTTTTAAGTCTGTTTCCTTGCAGCTTTCACTGCAATAAACTTCTCATGTTTCTGTTGCATGTAAAAGCACATCTTTTGCTATGAAAACACAAGTATTTCAGACCTAAGGGTCAAGCGCAAACTGTTGCTAACCAGAAGTATCTCTCTGCCTTCTAAATCAAGAAATGATGGAAACTCAGTGCAGAGATGATAAAAACAGAAACAATGCTTAAAAAACGTCCATGTAAAAATATCAGAGAGGAAGCTTTCCAATAATGTTTAACAAAATCAGAACACATCTTTAGAACTGTCACGCCTGGGATTAACAAAGCAAATGCTGAGAATATACTGTGCACTGACTTCAGTAACAACTATTTAGCTAAGTCTTTGATTTATATATTTATAAAATATTAAATATTTGAAGTACCTAAGTAACTGCCAAATTTCACTTGGTTATTTGAATCTGTATAAGCATGGATTTTATTTGCAGTTGTATTGTACACAAAAACAGAACCAGTCCAATAAAATGATCCAGGGGCTCCCATTATAATTAAGTCCTAAAAGAAAAATAAAACATAGCTATGTTATTCAGGTTTAAATATTCACAAAAATTAGCAAAACACATCAAATGCTTTTCTTCAGATTTCCTATGAACGCGACAAAATGCTACTGGAGATGTATATGGTTCAGCACTGGGGGATTACCACCAGATCAAAGACAACATTTTTCAGCTCTTCTAAAAATATTGCTAAAAATATTGCACAAAAACATTGATCTGGGAACATTTTAGTAAGAGAGCATCAAACTGTATATTCTCTTTTTTTTTTTTTTTTAAAAGANATTGTTCATTGAGTAATACAGAATATAACTGAAAAGAAGACAAGCCTTATGAGTGTTAAAGTCACATGAAACATTAATCTAAAGAGAACAAGAGAACTTCACACTCTGTTACGTCATTCGTGCTCTTTTTCCATGAAAAGTAATTTTTAATTTTAATTCCAGATTAAAAGTGATTTTGAAAGTAAAAGTAGTCTTGGTTAGTTTGGGAATTATCATGCAAGTATTACTGAGATTAATTAAAACCAAAGGAGACTGGTCTGATTTCTCCCTCCAACAACAACAACAAAACAACCCACAGTGTCAGTGTTTGTGTTCACATACAACTTCATTGGATGTACATATACATATGTATAACAGGTGTTTGGCATCTTCGATACGCACCCCAATGTAAAAACTAGACATTCCAGCCTGGCATGACCCATGGTTTTCTCCAAACTTCCGTGCATAATCTGTATGTAGGCAAGAGATATGAGAGAGAATCAGAAGCATGCACTTCCAGAATTTATTACCAGGTCTTCAAGAGAAGTTGAGACAAGTTTAAACAAAACAAAACAACAAACAATCATCAGTTTTCAGTTCCCTAATAAAACTAACTACTCTCGTTTCCCCAGTATAACCCTTAGCTTCAATGTGCTGCTGTAACAAACCCAAAGCACCCAAAGCATCTCTGATCACAACTGCTTTTGAAATCTTGTGACTGTGAAGGCTATAGTTTTTCGCTTTAAATTATTCCACATAAGTAATATGCCAAGTGAAATAGCAAGAATTGAGCAGCACCAGTGGATAAGCTCAACTCTTCTCTTCCGCTCTCCGCCAAACCCAGGCAACCTGACTGACAGGCTCACGTATCTTGACGGAAGTTGCCCTGATGCTCCATCAAGGCTCTGAAGGGCTTGTGTTACAGGTACCTTTGAAATACTGGTACCTATTATCCTTCACAGCTGTTCTACATCCAAATCTCCCAGCTCCGTTTTCCTTCTTTTCCTTGCTAACTTTCTCCCATCAGGTTCCCTTCATCTCATCGCTTGGTTTGCTCACCTAAAAACCACTGAAAAGAAAATCACCAAGGCTCCCAGCAGTCTGTGAAGCCAGCAGTGGGATGTTTGAGGGCACTATGCCATCAGTCCACATGCAGAGGCCAGACTGTCAGCTCCCCCTTGCACTGGCAAGGGGCAGGGTCACAACTGTTGTCCTGGATGGGTGGGAGGTATGGAAGGGAAGGTGGGGATGGTCTTGTTTGAAAGCTTCAGGTCTCGACTCTTCTTCTGCCCCTGCCTCTGAGGAAGGGCTGCCCCCCAAGGTCTCGAGCAATGGCGGTAGCTTTGGCAGGAGGCAGTTTAGGAACATGGAACCACAGCAGCTTTGTGTGACAGGCTAAGGAGCAGGTGGCAACATCCCCTTGCAGGCACTACCGCTGATCCCCTGCGAGGCACTGCTGAGCAGAGCGAGCAAATGACAGAGCAAAAGCATGAAGGAGGTCCTCCACTGGCTTGCTTTTGGGAAGCATGCATCCCGTCCAAGGAGCAAGTATTCTGATGCTTGATTTAAACTATTTGTTAGGCAGTTTTTCTTAAAAGTGATAAACTTGTTAGCAAAGTTACATCACAGGTTGGGTTCATAACACCAGCACTCTGCCTTCAAGACTTTGGCTACAAATATCCTGCCCAGAGCAGCACAGGCGTTTCACAACTCTGCACCATTGGGTTTTGCATCCTTTCCTTCCCTAGAAAGGACCCAAGCGTTCTGCTTACCTATATAGCATGGGCGTATTCTTCTGCTCAGCTCAGTTCGAAAATCAGAAGGGATAGCAAAACAAATACCATATGGGAGTTTATGTTCATTTTTCATGTAAAAGATATTTTTCCATCTATGTCCACAAGCCTACAGGTAAAAAAACAGTATGATGTTTGACACAGAAGCGTTAAGAATCGCGCAGGCACTCTGACAAAGGGACTCGCAGCTCCGGCAGTTAATACATACGATGATAGATCCGTTTTCTTTTGACTGCCTCGATAAGCTGACGCCCAGCCACTGATTATCTCGCTCTTCCAAACAAGTCTTCCCACAGCGCTCCCCGCTTGGATCGCCTAGGACACAAAAACCAGTGCTCTGAGCGGGTGAAAAGCTGAAGGGCCACACGTGGTGGCCAACAGAGCCCTACGCAGAAACTTCAGTAGCTCGGGTTTGGTTGGCCTGACATCCACCTCTCTCTTGTCTAGGCCACAGAAATACTTCACTTTCTTGAACAAAGGTAGGAGCGTGTGCAGCCACGGGGAGCATGCTGCTTCTGAACATGATGAGCTAGGCAGTGAGGACTGGCTTCTCCACAACTATTGAAACTAAGACAGAAAGTGATGTTACACTCAATCTGATGAAGATTTTTTTTTATTTTTTTTAAGTAGCATCTCTTTCGCGGCTTATATCATACCACTATGAGACAATCCTTAAGTAATAAATTCATATTACTTATCTAACTGAACATAAAGATTTTCAACTGATACTTAAAAAATAAGAAATAAAAAAATTAAACCAGTATGAGAAAAGAAGTTAATCCAGTGTAGAACGGTTTTGTTTTGTTTGCCCCCACCCACCTTTAAAAAAAAAAAAAAAAAAAAAAACACCTATGAGTGACATTATACTGTAAATCTGGATTCCCTATCCTGGAACTTCACCTTCAGGAGCCTGAGACTATGCTAGCGTTGGTTTTAAGAGTGGTCTTCAGCCTAAAAGTTTATTCCAAACACAAGCAGTACCCTTGAGTACTACACAAAACCTAGCCTAAAGCAAACATTTCTTCAGCTTCTTTGTTAACTACGTATCAACTGGTTGCAGATCTTAAAACTACCTCTACTGCAAATGGCTATCAAGTAAAGGATACACAACTGCAGTCTCTATGGGGGATGTGAAATCCCTGCGCCTACAGGCCCTGTGTACTCCTTGCATTGATGCACTTATTTAGCAGTAGCTCTTTGTTCGTTTTCTTAAGGAGAGTTAACTTTTAAAACCTTAGAGAACACAGTGAAATTAATTCAAACTAGCCCAAAAGATTACAGTACTGCCAAGTTAGTAAATATTTCATTTCCTCCCAGACAGCAGCGGTAGTATCTGTGGTAAGAAAAAAGCTACACATTTCAAAGCATGTTAGATTATATAAATAAACCTTTACATTCAGAACAGCACACCCAGAAGAATAAACATTAACATACTGAAACACTATTTTTTTTTCCTGTAGCACCATGACACAGCTTATGAAGACAACTGCTTATAAATTAAGGAAGGATCTAACGTCACTTGAACGAGTTGCTCTGTACAGCTTTTAAGACTTTCCCAGATTCAGTGCAGCACTGACGAGCTGTGCCTGGTGAAGCCTGAGCACTGCAGCTACCAGGAGCGGGCGCTGTTACCGGTGCAATGAGGGGAAATCCTGCTCCTCCACCCCTGGGCTGGCACCAGGGCTGAGATGCATCACTGTCTGCTGCTGCGTTAGAGAGCTTCAATAAATACAGCCTTGACTCAGCGGATCTGCTGAACTGCTTTTGGAGAACACAACCACCCAATCCTAAGTATGGTAAAAGAATAAAGGGTTGTATCTACTCTAGTCAGTAACCACGGGATGCACGAATGGCTGCGGGCTTTGCTATATATAGTCTCAAAACTACCACCCTTTGAAGTGATTTTGTACCTAGGATGTCACAGAGTTTCTGACAGTAAATACTAGATTGATGGTATCAAGATAATTCTTTATCATGTGGTACTAAAATGTCAGGAGAAGCACTGGCAGGAACAGATGCCAACGGTCATCCTTATCTCTGAGCCTGTACCCTGCTGTTTTGTGACAGGCCTAGCATTTGACAACTGCGTGAAGAAACTGCTGGAGCACGGACTTCTACTTCCCTGCTTCCTCTCCACTCTTTTTTCCAAATACTGCTCTCTGCTTTGGTGGAAAGATCAGAGCAGTGTGGTCAGGACCCCCTCACCGCACCGCAGACAGGAGGATGCACCCCGACCAACCGAACTGCGCTCTACCTTCCTCCTACACCACCAACATTCCCAGGGTCAAGAGGCACCTGACCCTTTTTCCTCTCCTCTTTACCACTTCCTCCCCCATGCGGCTTTCCCCACGACATTAAGGATAGCAGTATGCAAAGTCCCAGTGAAAAGGAACCAAGCTCAGCGCTCACAATAACATCACATTCTGTAGTCCAAGAGAATTTACATTACTGGGATTTAATGAATTTCTGTAGGTCACCTGGGGAATGGTAATTAACATGTGGGCTTACTCAAAGCATGAAGTACCTGCATGCCTTACTTTAAGGATTTACCAAAAAGAAGTTGGTTTTTCTGCAGGCTGTCAGTTACTGTTGCTTAAGTGTTAAGCTTCTGAATTCTCCTGCTCTGCCAATGTCAGGGACATAAATTTCCATACACTCCACCTCTCATCTGACAACAATTTTCAGACAACTTTGGAATTTAATTTTGGAATTATGGCATTCTGTCAGGGAGAATGTCTCACTTCCTACAGGAAGTGACTTCCACAGTCTGCACGAATTATAAAGCATGTTCATCTAATTGAAATCTCCTCAGAAAACAAAATTCCACTGCATTGCCATGTGTAGGAATTAATACCCCTTTAAATCAAAACAACACTTCTGGCAACTCCCTTCCAGCAATGCTTTCTGTCCTCTTATGACAAGGAATTACCTGGGACTTGCTCTGTCATGTATGTGGGTTTGTAGGACATGAAAGAAGTGGAGAAGGCCACTATCAGAACTTTAAAACTCAGGAGGGTTTCCGAACCTTTCCTGCAGTAAGTCAAGCAAGACCAGATAACAGCAACATCAGAGACACGAGGATGCTTTGCTCATCTCATCTCAGCACTTCATTCTTGTATGTACGTCAGAGGTCTGTAACAAGACAAGGCACCACCATTCACTCAGTGCCCTTTTTCCTGGGGTCCACCACACGATCTTAACTCGGGTTCCCTTTGGTCCTCTGCTGACCTACTGCCTTTCCCTGACTGGCAAGCAAACACCTTGAAAATGACAGGCCTGTGTGGGCAAGAGAAGGGCAAATCTGACGCCCTAGACACGGCGATGAGCCCCTGCTTAGTGCAGGACCTTAAAAAGGCTTTATCTAACGAGAAAACGCTACATTCTGCACAAGCAACAGAGCAGCACTACATAAGCTCAGGAGGACATGGCAGCTTGACTGCCTCAGGGAAAAGGAGCACGCGTTGTCATAAAGTCACTGAGAGATGAGTAATTGCCCCCTCTGTGTACATTACACAGCTGGAAGATACACTGCTGCTATCATCCCTGCTGCACGCATCCACAGAAACAGCAGATAGCACATAAACAAGGTCAGAATTCGAACAGCCACTTCTAGCTCTGGCCTCAAGGACTCTAATACAGATGTTTGCAATGTCATCTGAGAAACCAGCTTTATATAACTTGCTCCAGTGCTTTCCATGCCCAGCAGCCTCCTGTGAACCTTTTTATCCTCCCAGAACTCCTCTAATGCTGACTGACTAAAACTACAAAATCTACCGCCAGGATCCCTCCTGATAGCCTTCTCCTAGATGTGAGGGGCTCAGACTCCCTTCATTTGCCCATCTTTTTTCAGGGATTTGACAGGTCTTATCCCTCTAATGCTCCTCAAACCACTTCTACCCAAGGGAGTTAAGTGAGAGGTGTTTCCACGATCCTGTAACAGACCTTGGCCCAGACAGCCTTGCCTTCCTTGGAATAGCAAGGACATTTCCAAGCAGGGTACAATCAATGCAAGTGAGATCAAAAAGCCAAGCTACCAAAGGGAACAATATTGAAATCAAGGTCGAACACAGGTCTGCCTTTTGGGGAAAGCCATTAACTGCTCATTTTTCCACTGTAATGATTCAGCTGGGGGAGCTAGAGGGCAATTTGTTCAGAGGTTAATTGCAGCTGGGACTTTAAGGAAGGGTGGAAGGCTCATATTGTGGGCAGAGCTTTCTGGCCTGATTCTAAAAAAACATGCACTGAATTTACTGTACGCATTTGTAGTCGAAACTTTTTTTTTTTTAGACTGGATGGCAATTTTTATAAATTGTTTCCTGTGGTTCTAGCCAATGAATCATTCTCAGTTTCTCAGTTTCAAATCTGAGAGCAATTTTGCTGAAAATGTTTTTCAAGTCCAAAACGTAAGAGGTCAAAACACCTGAAAAACAAGTCCCTCTGCAGTAATCTATTCTTACCCCAAACTGACCTAGACAAGGTCTTGAAATTCAAAACCAGGCTGGCAGACCAACAATTAGTGATCTAAACAACACACCTGAAGCATACTATTTTGTATTTGTGCTTGATTACAAGCACTCTGTATCCAACATGATCCATCAGTTAAAAATACTCATGAAGATTTGCTAGGGTATTTCATGGCTCCTCTCGGTTCTTAAACCACCCTGGATCCCTGCAACACCCTGAGCAACATTAACGTATGCCTGGATGAGTTATTTTTGGATGCTGGGATAACTACAGTGTAAGACTGTTCTGAGCAACTCTTCCTCTATTGAGCAACCAGATAGGAACATGTGACATTGAAAATACAATAGTGGTTTTGTGCGATCAGAGGATTCCTAATTGTCCATGAATCCTTCATTAATTACTTATAAACCAGTTTCAAGGCTACTTTAGTGAAAAATGACAGCAAAATGTTTTAACATTTTTATGTCTAAGTACCACACATCTGTTTATTACAGACTTCCAACATCAAAAAAAAAAAAAACAAAACACTTCTAACCACTTCTGTTGCCTGTTTTCACCTCTACATCTCTATGATTCATAACCAGAAACTTATCACCTCAAAGACCCTTTTACAGAAAGAAATGTGAATTCAAGTTCTTAAGAGAAAGATGAAAATGGCTATTCCTCAATCCGCCTGCCCCAGCAATGCAATGTATCTCTGCACGTTTTACAAAGAGAACTACCCTATTCTACAAGCTCAGAACCCAAACTTGTTGCTGGCAAGAATCCAAGCAGAAGAACAAGGAGGTCACTGACTGAAAGACAGTGTTGATAAAACCATTATGTCCCAAAGTTGCTGACAGCCTGAATGAGTTAGACAAGAGACAATTAAGTTCAGCTTTGCAATCGCAAATTCCCTTGTGTATTTCTGTGGCGCTCAGCAGGATGATAGAGACTTAATGAAGCTCAGACACTATCCTACACCCCACGCACCACAGCACGTTTTGGATTCTTCATTGACCTCACGTCTTGCTCTACAGCAGAACCCTTCCTTTAAGTCTCTACTTAGCTTCAGAAATACTGTTGACACACCTTACAAAGATGTCCTCTAGTACTAAGGGAAACAAATATTTTGCAAAAATCTCTTGTGGTATCACTGTTTTTAAAGCACAGAACAAGACAATAAACATCACCGTGTAACCTGCAGCCTCTAAATCCGGGGGCGGAAGCGGTATTAACCTAAGGCTTTGGTACCATGTAAACATTTTCATTCACCTGTTGCATCATTTCATTTAGAATCTCCTAAGCTACTGAGAAAAAGCCCACCAATTTCCTTTGTTAGGCCCAGCTTTTGCCTCCCCACTGGCTAAATGAATGGATTGAGAAGTACTGCAGAGGTATTGTAGCTTCCAAAGAAGCTGAAACCTTTGCACTCTTTCCCTCACCTACACAGTGAGAGGCTATTTTAACTTCCAATCCAGGAGCTGGGGCCTAAAGCCCTTCTAGCATATGTTATTTCACCCTTTTGGTTGACTTCTTTGACTTTTCCAATCCTCTTAAACAAACAGCTGGAGAAGAAAGCTATTTCTTATACATAATTTTTCAATAGATCTAACACTGGAATTAACTCAAAAAAAAAAGAGCTATTCAGGCTGGAATAACTTCAATTGGAGTTCTTTCTATGAGCAACTGCTTGTATATCAACTATTTGTCGCTTAGTTACAAAAAGTAACTTTCACCTCTGTTGGAAAAAAGTGGGTAGAACCTTTAATTCTAAGCACCATGCAGAGCAGCATGGAAAAGTCATTTTTTTAACATTTTCATCACAGAACCCCGCATTCCATCCTGAGAGCCCATCAGCACGCGGCGTGCTATCACTTTCATGGGTTTCAAATATTTTGAAAACTTTCCCGCGCTTCTTATCCTCACTGGGCAGCACGCTCAGTTTTAACGGATCGGATGCTCTCGGTCACAGCATGAGAGGAAGTTCAGGAAACTTTTTCCGCACAGCACAGGGACGCAGGGAATGGACAAACATGCCAGGAGGGCAACAACAGAGCCCAAAGCAACTGAGACGCATTCCTGGAAACCTGTTGCAGAGCCTGCCCGTTTTGAAGAAGTATCAGACTCTTGGAAGTTGGATATACGCAGTTACACCTCCCGAGGATGGGAACGTGGAGGCAGAGACGAATTCGGTTAAATACAGGAGGTGGAAAAATTGACTCGGTCACGAATGGCTTTGGCCCCCTGGAACCCAGCTTGTGAAGCGCAGCGCGGGCACGTGCAAGGCGGCTGTGCCTCGCTGCCGGCCCGGGCGGCTGCTGCCGGGAAGGCTCTGCAGAAGGGGTGGCTCCAGCCCGGCGCCAACAACCCCCGCTCTGCCAGCTCCCAGCCTTCTGGTCAGAGGACCACCAGGAACCAAAACGCTCACGGGGCGTTAAGCCGGGCGCTGAGAAGGGC
>VXAV01006655.1:93637-107303 GCA_013399715.1 Alectura lathami
TTTTTGTGTAATTGACAAATAGTGTTTTCTTGACCATGTGATATCTTTTCAGGAAATATTTTTGAGAAGTTTTTTCTTCCCATGGACACTTGTGTAGGTAAAGTAAAAGACAAGTTCTCCGAAAGAACTTTCCAGTATTTAATGGTGTGATACGGATAATGGTTATGACATCCTGACTACCAGAAGAAAATAATAGATCATCCTAATCAAAAGCAGGTGTGACTGATGACTGCATTCTGCTTTATAGTGATTGGATATAAGTAAGATTGGGAAATAATTGTTATATGTCTATGTTTGATAAATTCCTTTTATATCCTTGTTTTTTTTTTTTTTTCTTTAGAATTTTGTCTAAGATTGTTGAGTTTCAAGATCTGGCCAATGATAAATAAAGAGCATTTTCATGTGCCATCTTTGTTCTTCCCTTGCAAAAGTCTGGATCATCACGGTTGTTACTTTTTTCATTATTTTCACCTTTTAAAACAAATATTTTATACTTTTTGATACTATTATTTAACATTAAAATTAAACATGTTTATTCAGAAATTTTCAACAGAAATTATTATTTTTTTCATTATTTTATCAAAATGAATATTTTTTTGATTCAACCCTTTCCTGCAATTAAATTCCATTTCAGCCTAATGATCTCTCCAAAGAAAAATTCTGGACTGTCTCTTGAAACTGCAAGTTTCTACTTTTTATGTTCAGTTCTTATGTGGGTTCTGTATCTCAGATGAAGAGACTGGGTGCAGCACGAAAGGATGGAATTCAAAAGAACTTTGTTAACTGCAGAACAGCTTTAAGTTAAACAATGGTCTGTTTGTTCTGATGAGCAAGAGAAAATGGTGAACACTAAACTCATAAGCTTTGGTTATTTAACCAAAGGAGACGGTAGTTTTGCTGGCAGGAAGCATAGCTTCTGTATTACAGATAAGAATTTATGCAACATTTATCATCACTAGACCTAGGATGTATCCTAGATTCCATTTGTATCAGCCTTTGAATACATGCAGATGTCAATACAGTGAGAATGTCGTGTTACACAGGACTACCTTAATAGCTGTAATTTTCCAAAGATGTCCATTCAAGGATACTGGAATGGCTGAAGATCTTGAGGAAAGTGAAGGTGTCCTATGGTCTCTCTCTCTCTCACTTGTATTTATGACAAAAAAAAAAATAGGCATGATGATGACTAGTGACAGCTGGACAGTTAGTAGTTTTGAGTCTGCAGGTCAAATAATGTTGAGGCTGGCAGCCTTCAGCTCCACAGGAAATGTGAGTACTATGAAAACAGCCCCCAAATTATGAAGGCTTTGGTTATGTGCCTGTCACCTGTTGAAGCGTGCTCTTTCAGTAGTGACAATAGCAGTGTTTCTGATAGGAAACAAACTCAAGACCCCCTCATTTCTAAAACAAAATAAATCAGTTATTGGAAGAGGATTGTTGAAGGGAAACATCTGGAGGAAATGCCACTCCAATTTCAGTCTTGCCTTTGGAATACCATAACTTACATCTTTCAGGATATGATACTGTGCTTCATCAGACAACATCACAGTGAGATCATACCTCTGAATGTGGACTCCTGGCCACCTATATGAAGCATGGTAGTTGTTATGTCTGATTCTGCTTCCTGAGTGAATAAATTACGAATATTTCTCATCCATACAGAAGAAATTGGATCATTACTTTGATGTTAGAACAGAATCCTAGATATGCACAGAAATAATTATTTTACAAACTCTGAACTTATGTGAGGATAGGTCCAGACATCTCTAACCAGAAGCAGCCCTGAAATGTCAACAGAGTTGCAAAGACAAGCCACAGCTAAATCCAGGACAGAATTAAAATAAGGTGGTGAAAATTCCATGATTTTGTACAGACGTGCAGTCTGAGACTTTGGGACTTTTTCAGAGGAGAGAAGAAACAAGATTGGTCTAGCTTTTTCATGTACCTGTTAATATTTTTCTAGTGCTCCTTCCATGTATGCGCTTAGCATGTGTACAAAGAACTTCCATTCCTCCTAATACATCTCAATGGATTTATTAGGCTTTTTAAACATTTGGGAAAATAAAAACTTTTTGCCAACTTCTCAGAGCTCTCATTGTTAAAATGTTGACTTATAATGTCATTGGTACTGATATAACTTTCATGATTAGCTATTTATGATTCTATAGCAATCAGGTCCAATAAAATTTACACATTCATATTTTAAAGAATTTCTTTTGGTTTAGATACATGTAGAGCTTGCAGGAACATGGCCATCATCAGTGAGTCTCATCATCGTGTAGTTTGCAAGAGAGGTTTTAAAGTTATGGCTACATATACAAGGAAAATGTAGGGATATTCAGACTAGGCAGAGAGTATATAGAGAATATATTACTAAGAATTCATCCACTTAAGGTAAATGTACCTATCCCCATTCCTCGGTTTTGCTGAAGTAAGCTATGTCTACTCACTTTTTTCTGTACAGTGATCTACATAACAGGAACCACAAGCAATTAGTTGCAAATTGTCGCTACAAAAACTGCAGTGAAATGAAACAATCTGCTGCTGTCCTGCTTAGAGATGTTTCTTTGAGTTGTCTCGGCTCTGTTTTAGAGTACTATGTGTAATAGCTTTAATATTCTCTATTTTTTAGGCTTTGATTTTTACATGTCCTAATTCTCATATTCTTTCTGAAATGTTGTAATCATAGGTTGGTGTATTTGAAATGTAAATAAGCTTTTGGCCACTTGGAAACTCTATGGAATCAACACCCAATATACATGTATGATCCATGTATGTACATATTTTAATCTCATATTCACATAGGTATGTCTCCTGTTGCAAACTGGACATGGATCATTCACAGTATACTCTTATACTGTTTCATTAACTTATTTTAAAAATTTACACAGCCTGTATACATAGGGATATGGTGTGATTTTTTTTTTCTTTTTCATTGAGTGCTTATCATACAGGAGCAGGTGCCTGACAGTGTAGCACGTACTGAGAACAACCTGACTGCATTGCTCCTCCTGTTGTCAAAGAATACTGATATTCAACTCTGTATTGCTAAAATACATAGTTCACGAAACCATTGTGTGCTACAGCAATACAGCAATACAATAAGAAAGATGCTTTAACAGAGGAAAGCTTCTGCAAAATAGCTTTCTTATAAAAACAGTGGTATATTGTAGTTGTAAAACATCATTGATTTCTTAAGAAAGGAGTAATAACTATCATGTTTTTTTTTCCTGTTGTTGAGACAGTACTTCCAAAAGTCAAGGGAAGGCCATGTGTCTGTCTTCCACATATTTGTGGTTTGCCTCCAACTAAACATACTAATCTTTTTCTTTATCGGAGAGGACTATAAAGGCACATGTATCAGTTATCTTATGCCAAATGCATAAATGTTTATACAGGAGCAGTATGGACAGTAAAAGTGATTATTTAGTAATACCCATGCCATAAAGGATTCAGAAAATCACTCATGTCCTGGAAGACCATAGAAGCATGTGTTCAGCTACAGCACAGCCTTGAATTTTAGTGAACTTAAAGTTCAGCTCATACTTGAATATCGCTATTAGAGGCTCACTGGCTGATTTGTTAGAGAATTTCACAGAAAATGCCAATATATTGGCTAATTTATGACCTGAAATATTATTAATTTGTAAAACATCCTACAAGGATTTTTACATTACAGAAAGATGCAATAAAATGTTTTAGCTAGTTCTTTCAAATCAACTTTGCATGCACAAAAACTCAATGGCTGATTTCTGTAGTTATCCTGCCTTCAATTAAACAGAGAAAAACAGTTAAATGACTAAAGCATGATCTGGGTTGTGCAGATTTTGGGAGAATGCTAGCTCCACTGGCTTTTGGTACACCTGGGAACATTGTTTTTTTTAATATACAGAGGTATCTGTTACTGATTTACATGCTTAAGAATGGTTGTTCCAGTTCAGGTTAGCAGCGTGCCTAGGCCAGAGCTCCCGTCACAGGGGCTGCTGGAGCAGGTGCTTCCGGGGCACGCTGCAGGAAAAGGACATGATATTCCCCCAGTAATACTTTCCTGATCTCAGCACCCAAGTCTGTTTTCCACTCAGGATTTACCTCTTTCTGTATGAAGAATCAGCTCGTTGTTTTTTAGCTGGACTGCTGCAAGTGTATTTGCTTGCTCTGAGCTCTGGCATCAGAAGGCTTGAGAGATGACCAGTTCCCGTGCACGTTCCCCATGTTTTGCTGCCCACGTGCTTCCCCAGGCTGGAGAAACTTAGCCTATCCTAACCTCTTGTGTGGCAGCCATATGCCTGTAATGAGTGCTTGCTGAATGGTGGTTTTAGGTGCCCACAGCAGAATTTTGACAGTAGGGCAGACTGTAGAGTGGCCTCTAAGTGAAGAGACTCGGGCTGCCCTGTGCTGGATGCGTGGTTCCAGGTGGTTCTAAATGGTTCCAGGTGGTTCTAAATGGTTCCAGGTGGTTCTAAATGGTTCCAGGTGGTTCCAATGGACACTCATCTGGGCGAGCCAATCAGCAGAGCTCCTGGTGCCTCAGTGAAAGCAAAGGGCAGAGTGCCGCACAGGTAGTGGGGGGTGTCTGTGTTCCACAGGCAGAGAAGGAGGAAAGGTGAAGGTGCCCCAGGAGCTGGAGCAGATTCCCTTGTTCCCTTGCAAACTCTGGAGACACTACGGAGAAAAAGGAGCAGGTGCTTCCCTGCAGAGAGGATAAATGCCACAGCAGATACCCACACTGCAACCCACAGAGAACCCTATGCTGGAGCCAGTTCTCTGACAGGAACTGTGGCTTTAGAGGCCCCACAATGCAGGAGATTTTTCCTGACAGAAAGCGTGGCCGTGGAAAGCCCTTGCAGGAGGAGATTTTTCCTGACAGAAAGCGTGGCTGTGGAAAGCCCTTGCAGGAGGAGATTTTTCCTGACAGAAAGCGTGGCCGTGGAAAGCCCTTGCAGGAGGAGATTTTTCCTGACAGAAAGCGTGGCCATTAATACAATCCAAACTGGAACAGATTTTTTCCTGACAGAAAGCGTGGCTGTGGAAGGCCCTTGCAGGAGGAGATTTTTCCTGACAGAAAGTGTGGCCATTAATACAATCCAAACTGGAACAGGTTTTTTCCTGACAGAAAGCGTGGCTGTGGAAGGCCCTTGCAGGAGGAGATTTTTCCTGACAGAAAGTGTGGCCATTAATACAATCCAAACTGGAACAGGTTTTTTCCTGACAGAAGGTGCAACCATGTAAAGCCCATGCTGATGCAGCTTTTTTTTTTTCTCTCTGACATGCAATTGGGCCATGAAGAGCCCACGGTGGTGCAGGTATTTTCTAACAGCATCTGTGGCCATTGAGAGTCAAACTGAAGCAGGTTCTCCTGGCAGCTGCTGTGGCACAAGGTAAAGCCTTGCCTGGGCAGATTTTTGCTTGAAGTGTGACCCTGGAGAGCCCATCCTGGAGCAAGTCCTCCTTACAGGAATTGTGGCTGTGGAGAGGTTCTATACTCTGGCATGTTCTCCTGGAATTGTGGCTCTGGAGAACCCATGCTGGATCAGATTTTTCCTTGTAGGAACTGTGGCCATGGAAAGCCCATGTTGGTGCAGGTTCTCCTAACAGAAACTATGGCCCTGGAGAACACACACTGGAGCAGATTTCTCCTGACAGGAGCTGCAGCCATGGAGAGGACCTGTACTGTGGCATGTTCTCTTGACAGTAACTGCAGCCTGTAGAGAGTCCACACTGGAGCAGGTTCTCCTAACAGGGACTCTAGCCCTGGAGAGCCCGAACTGGAGCAAGTTTGGGCAGGAACTATGGCCATGGAGAGCTCATACTAGAGCAGAATTTTCCTGTTAGGAACTGCAGTCTGTCGGGAACCTGTACTGGTGCAGGTTCTCCTAACAAGAACTGCAGCCCATGGTCAACCCACATTGGAGCAGATTTTTCCTGAAGGACTCCAGCCCATGGATAGGACCCACAATGGAGCAGGTGAAAAATGTGAGGAGGAAGGAGAGGCAGAGATGAAGTGGGCATGAGTAGGGGAGGCAGAGGAGCTGGGAATGAAGGAATGAGTTGAGCCTGGAGGGGAAAAAAGCATTGGTGGATAAGGTGGTGTTTTAAGTTGTGTGTTTCTCTTATTCCACATCTAATATAATGTTTTTATAAATTATTTTTCAAGTCAATTACTATTAAGTCAAGTCTGTTTTGCCCGGATGGTAACTGGTAAGTGATCTTCCAGTTTTTATCTTCACCCACAACCTTTTTCATCTTATTTTACTCCTGTCCTCTTGAAGGAGGGAAAGTCAGAGAGCAGCTGAGTGTCAGGTTGCCATGGTCAACCTGGCACAAAGATTGAGGTGTTTTCCAATTCCACAATATCACTTACTGTATAAGAGGACTAGGGATGTAAAATTCAAAGTACTGTCAATATTCAGGGCAATATTCAAGGTGTTAAGTGAATAATGGATTTAAGTAATACCTTTATATTGTTCTCTAATTATTTTTATTTCCTAAAACCTGATTTTTTTTTTTTGTGACATTCAGATTGCAGCTTACTGAGAGTCACCATGAAAGGAGACTTGATCAACGTCTAGAACCTGCAGAAGAGTTAAGCTTGTTGTTCATAACCATGAGGTAAGTAACTACACATTACTTGCTTTTTCCAGACTGAAAACTGAGTTGGAATTTCTCTTACTGTATGCTTACACAGATGTCTCTCTGTGTCCCTGGGGTTTACAGCTATTACAAGCTCAACATTCTGTCTTGTGATCTTGCCTCTGATAACCTTTTCCTACTATGAGAATCCTGCCTGGGCTGGGCAGAGGGCTTCTGTATGATGAGAGAACTCAAAAATGGGCAAGAATCTTGTCCTAAATGTGTGAATTTGTATCAATTTTTAGTTGAAGTTAATAAAGAATCTAGTGACTTACCAGAACCATAACACAATATTTATTACATAATGGGTAGAGATATGAAAATGAATAATAATTTTAAGAACAAAAGAATTTTATTATTTTAGGCAATTTTTTCTTTTTTCGGTCTGTTATAATTTCAGAGTAAAAGATGTGCTTAAATATAAGCATTTTTATATTATTACCATTATAAACCATATGTAATAGCACTTAAAATCATATATATAAGTGATATGAATATTCACATACTACATCAGAAAAACAAAAAAACAAAACTGAGCTAGTTTTCTTCTTCTAGCATATCTTTCTGAACCACAGTTTTCTCTTTATTCTCACAGTCAAGAGTATTTTATGTACAGAAACTGGCCATAAACAAGCATGCGGTTTGCATCATAGACATGCCTGTGGGATAATAGGATATAATATCTGTTTTGAAAAATGATGATGTTGCTTATCTAAAAACTTTTGTGCTTACTGTGATCACAGAAGGCAGTTTGGAGAAAAGTAAAACAGAATTTAAGTGTCATCACAGATGGGTTAAAATAAGATGCTGAATATGTGTTTTCTTTAGCTAAGACAAAATTCTGTGTTTCCCAGGAAATCAAACTCCGGTCTAGAGCTCCCAAATGCTGAACATCTTCAGCACTGTGCCATGTCTCTCTAACAGTATTTATAAAAACTCTTTGGCATTTCACTTCATAAAGTAGAGAGAATTGCTTGTACTTGTAATGATTTAAGGTTAGACTCAGTTTGGAATTCTGTCTCTTTAACAGCTAATGGAGTTTTTCTGTTTTCATCTGGGCTATGCTCTTGCCCATCTGTGTATTTGGGACTGTGTGAAGACTGAAGAATAATCGTTAGGTAGAATCAGATTAATGTGCTTTGCAGTGTACATTTTTATTTTATTTTTTTCTGGCTAATGAAAATTGATTTTCTAATTAAAACTCACACACATTCTGGCATATTTACTTAAATTATGATTACACAAGTACTTGGCACAATGTGTGAAAAACAAGTTATCTACTGAAGTGACTTTTCCCAAGATCTTTCAATTTTGAAGTCATACAATATGTCATAATATCTTTAAGGTATCAGATCAGTGTCAGAAACCTTCTGTTTTGTAGACTGAAGTGGCATTTTCTTCTTCTTGTTAGGTGGAATATTGTACTTATTTTTTTCTGAACAAACTTTGTTTCTGTTATAAATGTACAGCAATTTCTATGAGGAACAAATAAATGAACAGCTGCGCTCCTGTCCCAGTGATTAATAACCATGTGTTGACAGCAAAACTTTCAAAGTCAAGAGTAAAGGTTTTTAGAAGCATAAAATATGAAATTATAGAATTAAGAAGTTAAAATATAGAGTTAAAAAGATAGCAGTTTTTGAGAATAAGCTAGAGGATGGTTTTGCTTGTGTTAATTTTATTTATTCAAGACAATTTTGATCATTTTACCACTTAATCATTTTCAAAGATGATGGAATTGTAAATAAGGCTTATAAGCAAATCTGACAAGGACAATCCGGGAGATTTTTAGATGCTGAAAAGATTATGAGTTGGGTATATCTCTGCAGGTCAGCTATAGTCTCCTGAATACAACTGGATACAGAGACATCTGCATTGCTTTTCCATCTTTCTCCTTCTCATCTAGATCCAGCCTTATTTACTTTTAGATTCTGAGGCCAGTAACATCTAATTTTGAAAGGAAATATCCAAAACTTAACTTTTGGTAGATGAACAGAGAAGAGTGGACTTTCTCAAGGGAGAATTGCAGCTTTTCAAATGTCTGTGTTTAAGGGAACAAGCTGACTGATGGAAATCTCAGTGCAAATGTTAGTGTTCTCCAAATCTTTTCTTATTGGTTTGATCTTCTAGAAACTGATTTCTGAACTTTTCATTTTTTTTCTCCTATTATGTTGATGCCTGCTAGCCATTCAGTATAAGCAAGAAGTTGTTATTTGCAAAAAGATGTTGCTTTACCCTCATTTTTATATTCATTTGTACAAAAGATAAGGCAAAGCAAAGTATTGCGGAGTATTGACATTCAATTTTACAGCGCTAAAATTGATGTCATCTAGAAACAAAAGCATTTCACTTAGATGCATTAATTCTTTGGGGCTTGTTATTGTAACGAGTGCTCTAAATACAGGAGGATAGTTGTAGATGTAAGTACAGGTGTAGCTGTAGATATGGATATATACACAATCCTTCCTCCCACCTCACCCCAAGTGATCAAATACAAAAACAAAACAAAACAAAAAACCTCTTTGAAAGAGTTTGAACTAGTGCCTATGCATCTCTTAAAATTGACTGCATGGGAAAACTGTATTTCAAGTAGCACTGTGATCACTGGAAAGAGACAATGCAGGAAGTGTTGTACTACTTAGGAGTGGGGAAGGGCCTGCTTAGTCTGGGCTGATATCTGAAGCGCAGATTTGTAAGCACAAAGGGAGAATAGTGCATCCTGCACTTGGATCAGGATTGTGCTACCTGATTAAATCCAGAGCTACAAGATGCAAGTGTAGGCATAAGTAACTGTTTGCCATCTTAGGCTGTAACAGACAACAGAACATACAATGAGCTGTGACTTATAGGGAAAAATAGCATAGTAAATCATGCAGATCGTATTAAAAGCTCTAACATGTAGCAATACAGCCTTTTAGACTCCTATTTCATGTCTTAAAGCTAACTAGTGTATGCCTGAGGGATGATAGGGAATGAGAGGTCAGCAGAACCAGACTAATTTACTCTAACTGAGAATCTGGTGGAGTGAGTTATTTCCAATCACTTCTTGAACAGTAGACGGGTATTTTTATCTTTCTAAAATATTTTCCTCTCCATTTGTCTCTGTTCAGCAGTGGTTGCTGACATTAAATATTTGAGAACCATTTTGACACAAGCAGAGCAAGTTTCAGTGACAGCTGAAGTTTTCCCATGAACTTGTGTGGATTATGCAATTTAAGTGGACAGAACTCAATCTTAGCTGCTTATTGTGTTGTTCATAATCACAGTTACTTTACAGAGAGTATTTTTGTAGTCTTTGCACATATGATCTCTACAACTGAGAGTGTTTGCATACCACGCAGCATCTGGCTCAGTTTTTACAGGATCTTAACAGATGCAGTCAGGAACAACATACAACTCCCTGAAGTCTAAAAATAGTTGTATGTCAGTAAGCTCTTATGCTATAATTGCTGTCTCATACAAATGTCATGGTCATATAGCACTGGAAATGAAAATCAGCAGAAATGCCCATAGCATGTAGCCACTGAAACTTCAGTCTAGCAATGAAGAAACATAAAAGACAGAGAATACTTAAATATACTAAAATCTTTATGCGAGAATAGTTTTAATTTAAATCATGTTGAAAAAACTGAATATCACATCAACCCTATGTATAAAGTTGTGTAAAATATAAATGACATTCACTTAAACAAGTACTAGGATTTGGCATATTTTCTGTTAAGAAACTTAAGTTACTTCTATTTTCTCTGTAACAAGAAGAAAGCAAGCTGTGTTTCTTTTACATCTGCAGTATAGATAGACCATTGTAACTTACAGGAAGGAAGTCTAACTTCATCAGGCTGTGTATCGGGCCCATACTTTTTTTTCCACAAAAGTATCATTGACTGAAGTGACTACTTTGTATGAATAGATGAAAGTCGGAGGGAGCAGGACAAAGTGCATAGTGAAACAGACTGCTTAAGTAATTTTAAAATAAATATGACATACCACAATTGTGGGGAACTCCCAAGTGCAAATCATGTTTAACCCTTTCAGATCCATGCAGCAGCTCCAGAGTCAAGTCTCATCCTCAAGGTGATTGCTGAAAAGAGGATATTATGTTGTTATAGAGAGAATCTTAAAACTTCAACTTATCTAGCTATTCCCATTTTTTTTTGTCCTAACGTTTTAACTGGCAGCAAGAGAGGTTGATATCCATTGTCTGTGATAATCAAGACCTCCAACAGTACGCTGGGCTACAGCCGTTGGAAAAATGCTGGTCTAGTAACAACCGCATACAGTTTTTTTTTTTTTTAAATGCAGCTCATGTACAATGAGCAAAACTTATAACTGTATCAACAGAGTTAGGTATGATTCTTTAAGTGAATACAAAGGCCTGTGACTTCAGGCCAAATGTGAAACAGGTGTCTGAAACATTCTGCTGTTGAGTAAAGTGCAGTTCCTGTGCACACACCTAGCGATCAAAATGAGACTAGGCTCTGTGGGCTGTGTACATGAACAGCAGGAAGCACNGATCCCTTCGGTTAGTTGGATTTCCCCTGCAACACCCACTGTGGTGGGGGGGAGGTGGGGGGCGGCGGTTCCTGCCATTAGTTCTGTCTAATCACTGAGATTTTTAAGGTAAATAATTTTCAGGTATACTTTTATGAAACAGAAATAATCTAATTGATGTCTAAATAACATGTGACTTGGGTGATCTATCACATATAATTATATGCAAATAATAGCCTTACATCTCAGATGATCCATAGGCAGTTATGTGTTTGGACAAGTGTCGCTGAACAGTGAATAATAAGCAAATTCTGCAAAATCATTATTGGTTTGTTGTTCAGTGTAGCAGAGAAAATGACATCTAAATAGTATTAATTTCGAGTGGTTCATCCAATTCCAGCTTGTGGAAAATACAACAAGGTTTTTATTCTCATTTTCAGCAGATTTGTATTGCAAATAACTCATGGATACCAAGACAAGTATCTGCTTCCTTACCATATGAGCAGCTCTAGGTGTGTGCACGATAAAGTGGGAGGGCTGCTAAGGCAGAACCACAGCCCCCAGAATCCTCGTGTCACTTCCCACATGGTTTCTGGGTTCCGGGATTTCCTCCCTCTTGCCTCTGACTGCCATTGTGGATGCACACAGTTAAGAGACAATCCTATAGTTTCCGATTTGTCAGATTTATTGCTCTCAATTCCTTTCATATTGTATTATCATGCATTCCTTTGCAATTTTAAGCTAATTATCTTTTACCTCAATTGCACCTCCTCCTTTCTCACTCCTCTACCCAGCTTTGGGGGGGGAACGACACATGGACAATCTTTAATTAACACACCACACTGTCTAATCTTTGGTTTACACTAACACAGTCCTCAGTCTTTTGGTCTTTTTTTTTTTTCAAGGCAGGAAATTCTTGACCTGAAAGTACAGTATGAAACAGAATACAAAGCAGGTTTCCTCTGTATTACATTCTGTGAGATGTATTCTTCACTGCAAATCTGTGTTTTCCAGGTAATTGTATTGTGATTATACTCAAGTTAGTATTGTATAGCAAGGTACAGCAACATCAGAAAGACAAGGCATTTAGGAATTTTTATCAGCTACAAGAATAAATAACTGTTAGGCATATGGGAAAATATGAAAGGATTTATTATCTTAGCTCAGGTTCTTGCAGTTTGAAGAAAGAAAGATGGGTTTGTACCTTCTGTTTGATATATGCAGTATTTTTTTCAAAAATTATTATGCAGAATAGATTTAAAACAACAGAACCAAAGTGAGGAACTTGTTGAACTTAGTTGAATTTGTAAATATCAGCAAAGCTGGATTCATTGGGAGGGCATCAACCCCAAATAGTCATGCTTCCTTTGGTCATACTGAAAATGAAATCCAGGGCCATTTTTCTGTGAGGCTTTTGGAAAATTAAAGATGTTTCACTGTTAAGATTATAAATTCCGGGGCCAATTTCTTGTCAACCTAGCCCTTTTGTAAAATGGATTTGACAGTACCTGAGCCATCTCAGAAGAGAATGAGAGGGCAAATGTATTCTCAGCAACTGAAATATAGCTATTTCTATTTGATTAATCTTTTTCTGGTGTCTCCAGAAGCTGAGGTTTGACTTTATCAATGTCCTCATTCTTAAATGAACATACATACTAACTAGCTCATGTTTCCAGTGATGTTCCAGAGCAAAAGCTCCTGTCTTGCAAGTATCTTTTTTCAATATGAGAAGACACTATGCTATGTAAAACGTACTATGGAAGGTACAGACAAATCTGCAGTTCAGCCTGTACAAAGCAGGGAGGATTATGAAGCAGCTGATCTTACTATTCTCTGAATGGGAACTTTAATATTTATGTGACAGGAATTTCGCTGGTTTTAAACAGTACAATTTTCCGTGTTCTTCATAAGATCTTCTTTTAAAAGAGTTCTATTTCCAGTTTTATTGTCCTTTTCAAAGGGAAGAGAGTAGAGGGGATGGTAAGTCCTTTTTCAGATTAATTTTACCAGTTCTTCTCCTTTCTTATTAGCAACTCTTTGTTCCTGTTGTCTTCTGACTTACCTTAAAGTATGATCTGAGAGAATCTAAACTGTGCTGTTCCATAGTGTGCGTAGCTGAGCTCTTGAAAATATTCAGGGAAAAAATGTAATTCTACTGTTCCATGAAGCCTGGGAGATTTGGCGGACTGAGTTTGGTAGCATTCTCATTCCTGTACACCTCAAGAGTTGGATAAAATTTCCTGAAAGAACCTGAATGTAACTGAGAACTCTAGAGGCTTAAGTTACATGTAACTGCAATAAATCTGAATGGTTTGTTAGGGAATAAATAGTTACATCAGATTTTAAATTTATTTTGATATTTCTTGGAACAAAAACTCCAAATGGGACTAGGAGTTGAGTGGAAAATCTAGTTGAGTATCTAATTTTATTTGAATTCTTTTGTTGAATTCACAAGCATATTTTTATTCTATATAATCTTCATTTCAGTGGATAAATTCAAGAAATACTTTTTTTTTTTTCTCTTTATCTGTTTCCTTTTATT
>VXAV01006655.1:112743-124518 GCA_013399715.1 Alectura lathami
CTAGGCTCTAACAGCCAATTATAAATACCTTTCCTTTGAGTAAATGTGTTTTTTTTTTTTTCCCTATATGCTAAAAATACATTAATGACATCACCTCTTCATCATGGTTAATCATTCACCCTATTATAATTCGGCTGTGCTTGAACATTAAAGAGAAATCTGTCAGACATATTTTACCCTTTTGTTGCTGCCAAAACTCTTCCACAGTTTGTTTCCCGATGAGGTTAGCTTCAGTCATTTTGGATTAATTTAGAAGGAATGGCTTCTCTCAGCCATCTACCCACCCACAAATGCATGCAAAAAATTGGTAAAGCTTAGTATATGATATACTAGGAGACTGTGAACAGCAGGCTACGCTCCTCCTTGTGATGAAGGAGAAGTTGATATCTGTAGTAACTGGGATGTTAACAAGTACCTTCTCAATGTCCCAACTGGTGAGTGTAAATATGGTTTACAGACTATCAGCTAATCTTCACTCTTTCCCGAGGTAGTTTTAGTGCTAACTCATTTGTAGTTGTTAATTATTTCAGACACATATCTGAGTAAGTGAGCTTGGCATGGTCAACTCAATTTCCATGAGACAGTTGCAAATACACTCTAATAACATGGCACTGGTCCTCTATTCCCAGTTCCACAGTCCTTTAAATGTACTGTTTCAGCCAGCTCTGTAATACTTCACATGTGCTGTAACCCTAGGACGGGTTCTTAAATGTACTGTTAGATTAACTCTAAGTTCAAGAGAAACCAGGCCTGAACCTGTGCCATGAATCCCTAAGCCAAACACAAATCCTTAAGCAACATACAAATTAGAGATCTCTCTTGTTTTTGCACTTCGTGTGTTCTTTAACATTTAATACTCTTATTATTATTATTATTTGCTGTATTAATCAGTGTGTGATTTGAATTCCCTTGGATTATATTTTCTGGATCTATTCTTCCTTGATTTTTTTTAATTATTAAAAAATAAATTTTAATAATTTTAAATTATTAAAAAAACCAGCTTGTTTTAAAATTTGTTGACAACCTTTAGCAGTGCACAGACACCCTGAGTAGCATATTCCATCCCGTAATCTTTCTTCTTGTACTCTTGCCATGGAAAGAAAAAAAACTACATACTGTTCACAGTTGTTTAGTAGATGTTAATGAATGTTAAATGTGCATGGACTTCTTTCTTGCTAGGTTAGGGCCAAATGCTAGTGTCCTGTTTTCAAGATGGTGTTTAGCTTACCCAATGACTTCTTCAGATACAATCCATTTAAACCAAACTCATAGTTTAAAAAAATTGTTTGCAATGTTTATTAATTTTTTTTTTTTTGATTTAAGATAAAGGACACAAAGATACTTCTCAATTTCTGGAAGCATGGAAGTGTTAATGTGACAAAATTCATGGTCTTTGAACAATTTTTCCAGTAGGTTTCACCAGCTTTAATGATGCGAGGATCTATCTTGTCATAAGTTTTGCATTGCACATACAGTGTATAGCAAAAGCTTAATGATATAAAAATAGTACGAAAGAGTTCACTTCTTAAATATGATAGTGACTTTCATAGCTTCATGTCATTTTTTGTGGATTTATATTACAAGGAGTGATTTGAGTAATTAACAAGGAGATACTAGTATGTCTGATACTTTTCAGCTTTAGCAAACTGATTTAGATAAAAAACTTTTTGTTTTTTTTTTTTTTGAATAAGGTCAAAACTTGCTACAAGGTGTTAGTCAGCAATCAGATCTTTCAAAGGGTTTCATGATGAAAATGAAAGGCAAAAAATCAAGTGGCATGAACTTGTGTAGGCTGTAGTTAATGAAGAAAGGATTTGGGGGACAATAAAAGATAGAGGGAACACCCTTGCTGATGATGTATAAAGCCTTTCCATATGACTCTAGTGTGTAATAAATCCCGCACTTTGGACAAAGCAAAGGTGAGCAGAAGGAAAATGCGTCCTAGGAGAGTGAGTCCAGACCCAGAGGCTGTTCCAGATCTGTTAGCACAACTGCCTTCAGACCTCGCCATTTAGCCAGATGTTGCTGCTAGAGCCTTCCCAAGCTGGCATCTGGGTCCTGGCGTGCCTGGGGAATGGCCTGGGGTGCTATCCCCCTCATCGGGATAGGTGCACACATGGAAAGAAAGGGGGGAATTGCTTCTTGTGTCAGCTGAGAGATCTAATTTGCTTCAGACTGCAGATCCTGTAGTCTGCAAACGTGAAATGCTTTACTGTATAAATATTTGTCACTAAATATAAATTTGTATACATATATTAAATATAATTTTTTTTTATTCTATTTATAGAAACTCTTTCAGGACTTCCATCTATGTTTATTGGTACATTTTCTCATTTTCTAGTACTTGGTAATGGTGCTTATGAGGTATAAAAATTGTGTATGTTTTCAGACTAAATCTTATGAGGTGTGGGTAGCCTTTGCACTCGAGGTATCCATCACTGGATGCATTGTTCTGTCCTAGACAGACAGGATTTCACCCACACAATAGGAATACTGAACAGTAACAGTAAGCTAGATCTTCAGCTGGCACAAACCACACTATGCTTAATCAACTTCGATGTGAAGCTATGCCAGTTTATACCAGCTGGGCATCTAGCCCTTTGTCTGCCCCCACATAAAAATTGTGTTTATCTGCTTTTAGTGAAGCTTTACATTTTCCATGTGACCATTAGTAACATTTTCAGTTTATAGCCAAAACTGACTTTAATTTCATTTCTCATTTCTGTACCATCTCCATCTATCTTGAGAATTAAACGCACACAAGAGAGGGTAAGTAAACTGTTTAGGAACATCCAGGGTGCGTAGAGGCTCTGTTTCAGTCTCCAGCGGGAGCAACTCATTTGCTATAAAACATGTAGCTATTACTGGAAGCAGTGGCTGCTTCACAGGGTTAAATGAGAAGTCTGAATTTTGGTGTGCTCCTTTCCATTTAACACAGTCCACCTTCAGTAGCTACTGTTAGAGCCAAAGTAGATTCAGTGGTGGGCAGATGCTATATAAGATTCAAAGGACTTCATCTCTGTGGCAAAATCCTGGACTGGCTGCGTCTGCAAGTTTGTGTGTCTCGCTGCTTCAGCTTGGAAGAGAGAGCCACAAATTCAAGGCTTCTTGTGCAACCCTGAATACATGAAAAATCATTTATCCACCAATCCTATTGATTTCAGCTTCACTATTGAGTTCAGCTTCAGCATCTAAGTGCTCACCACATGAGTAAGGCTTGAACATAATAGCCTTCAGATAGTGTTCCAAGTTTGGGGGGATATATGAAGGTTAATTGAAGCTACGGACTTGGCAAGTTGCCTCAAATGGCTGTGTGCCATGGTGTAAGTAATTGCTCTTTACCAAATGCTTTAGGGAGAAAAATAATCACCAAATCTAACAACTTAACATATAAAAATCTCCATGATAAAAGCTAAGTGAAACCAATCCTTCAATATGTGAAAGGTATGCCCCTACTCTGGTGCTGGAATCTAACACCAACACAATGCATTCTTGCTTCTGAATGCATTTGTTGTCAATTTGTTTACTGATTTAATCTTGCTGTACATTAGTGTTGTTTTCTGAGAAGAGGTAAGATCGTTTTGCGTACCTGGAGACAGCATACAAAAAGGCAGCAGGCAGGCTAAACCTTTGTAGGACAGTATTTTTCCCACCTCTATCTTTCCATGGTGCTGGTGGTGACCAGCCTCAGACCCCATCAGCAGAACAAAACATGTACTCATGCGCCAGCCATTCTAGAAGAGGATTTGGCATCTGACTCAGCAGGTCAGGTGCACTGAGTTAAGCAGTAGTGATTCAAGCTAATATTGTGAACTGAAGGACCTGGGAAACTTTCACTTCTCCTACCACTGCTATGTGTGCTACACCCTCCAGGAAAGGAGTGGACAGCCAGAGCAATAGTGTGTAAGTGGCTAATACTAAATCCAACAGATTAAAGCTGTCTGAACCCCCACAGTGACCACTGGCAAAGACGATAACTTTGTGTTCATATGACAGACTTTACACTGAAGCAGCTAAGGTGATCGATCTTTTCTACTGTCTGGCACAAGCCAATGTACTGGAGCAAAGGGGAAGAATGGATTTCTTGGCTAGGTTATTGTTTCTCACATTTTAGTGGCTGAAAAACAATTGATCGAAATCTGATCATCTCATAATATGTAACAAGAATGTATTGAATAGAGATACTTGTGTTACTGTTGGAGCTACACAGGGGAAATCTCTGAGTTTACATTTCAGAGCAGATACTAATTCAAATATTCTCGACATCTAGAAATGTCCTTTGGACTCTGGCATCAGGAGAATGCTATAAAATCAACTTCTGTCTCTTTCTGAGGATGGCAGCATTAGCTCAGCTGTGCCAGTATGACTGCAGCAGTCAACAGAAGCTGTGTATGCAGCCATATAACTACAACAGAGTCTGATCATCATCCTGATGAAATTACACTGATCTAATTTGCACGCTGTGAAGACATTTGGCACTGGCTGGATCTGAGCCGTGACATCTTCATTGGAACTAAAAGTACACTAAGAAGTAACATTACATTTCATACTGTTTTGTGCCAGACTGTGGCATTTCTTCCTCTTTAAAGGCATTATTTCAAGAACATTTAATTTGGCTTTGATATGTCTGCCATTTTGCTATGCAGGAATGTACTGAGCCAGAAAAGCTCAGCTGTAATAAAGTTTGGCACCATCAGCCCACCATATACCTGCACCATCCTGTGCAATTTAATTGGCATTCAGTGGGTTGATAAATGGATTGGCTTAATGAGACAATATACTTGACATATGCAGGACTCTCCTGAGGAATAAGATTCATTTTTGCACTTCACACATCAACATGCTACAGATACCAACACAGTCACCTCCAGCAGCTGTGCTATAACCAGTGACATGCCTTCCACTGTGTTGACCAATAACACCGCTATCTCTCAAGGTAGCTTTTCATCATATTCCATTTGAACATTTTTCCTCTAATTTTTTTCATTACATTTCCAATTATAAAAATAAAGCAAGGTACTGTAGCAGCCTTTGAAAGTTTCTGTAAATTATAATGTTCGTGTTTTTTGCTGATATGAATCAACAGCTCATCTTCATTACTTCCTGAAAATCTGTGAGTGTTCAGAAAAAAAAAATTATTGTTTGAATATAGTATAAATAACAATGTTCATTACATTACACATACAAGCAAAGACCGAGGTTAGGTATTTTCAAGTGACTATTAGTAAGCAGGAGATAGTCGTGACCTATTCTCCTCAGTTTCACTTGCATGGCTGAATTAAGTTCATGTTAGAGCTCTGGATCAAGTGTGAAGATGAGGATCTCTAGTAAGTTGTGCAATAGCTGGCACAGGAGAGTGTTTCAGTGCTATGACAATGCAAATGATTACCGCATACAGTAAATGTTTGTTAAACCTTTTTTTAAACAAAGCCAGTTCAGCCTTAGCCAGGGCTGAACAGAAGAGGAACAGTAACATCAACGATCTGGTCCGGTGTTCAAAAAAATAGTAGTTTAATGGTAGGTCTTCTTCGAATTCTTTTTCTTGGTTGTAATTGTGAATGTAATCCATGCCTTTTGAAGGTTTTCAGAGGCCTGTTTGTTGGGGATTTAGGTCATTTAAGAGTTGTGATCTGACAGCAATCCAGAGAGCTAATCTGTCATGCACAGACAAGAGAGATATGCATCCAGTTTTCTGGTATTTTACACAGGCTTGGAGACAGTTCAGCAACAAAACATCAACCCACTTGCAAAACACAAGCACACTGACATAGCTTCTTAGCTGACATTAAAAGGGTGTTATCAATAGTTCTTATTTATTTAAAAAAAGACAGTTACTACCAAGTCTTTGTTCAACATTACCATCAAAATATTGAAGATAAAAGCCAAAAAGCTTTAGTGGTCATTCCTCTGTGGTACAGTTCCAAAGGCCAGATTCAGAACCAGCAGTGTGTCAGGGTATAGATGGAAATAATTGCCAAAGAGCTGGAAAAATGCGTCAAAATCATGTGGGCAATTTTCTTCATCCATGAGAAAAGCTGAAGAATAAACTGAAAACCAGAGCACTGTTTGCCTGTCTTGCCCATGAGAAACTTCAAGGATTTTCAAAGGAACCTGACAGAACGACGATCCAAACTCCCACTGTTTCAACCTGGAAAAGAAAGTTCAGAACAGGCAGAGAGGTAAATGAGGCTGCAGCTGGCTGCTGCCGAGCTGTGCTCTGGGCCATCACAGTACCTGCCGCTGGCTTCTTGTCCATGAGGTGGAAGAAGCCCACGTGTCACTGCTTCAGATTTCAACTGGGTGCCGGTTTGATGCTTACAATTTTGCTCTAAGGAAAGCCTCATACATGCAAATAAGCCCAAGGAAACTAAAAAATGAAACGGTGTGTGACAGTTTCTAATTACTGCGTAAAAACAACATATGGAAACTTCATTGTCCATTTCATCCCTCAACATGTACTATCAAGTTAGATTTCTTTTGCTCAATCATTCTCTCTAGAGCATTTGGAGCTGTTTCACTTGTATTATATCAAGAAAAACAGCCCTTGATATGAGCAGTGTGATGCTTTTACTTTCTCTGTCCAAGCTCATTAATCTCATGGAGGGATAAAAAAAAAAAATCTTACCAGTTTGGCACAAGGTTTTGTTTTCTGAAAAAAGAATCAGTTCAAAGTCCTTTTTCAGAAATATTCCCTTCATTGTTATGAATCATGGTTGAAAGACTGTAAACACTGAGAAATGGAAGAATAACTTAGTATTTAAATGTAGCCGTGGTAAATGTTAACAAGGAGAGAAAATCACTTACTGTTGATATGTATCGGTGGAGGGAATTATAAAGGAATGATGAAAGGATCTTAAATGTGACTTCTTCCTATGTACAATTAAACAGGAGGTTGTATTCTTGTAGGCCTTTGAGCGTTTCCAGCAAGATTTCAAATTTAAATATTTATAATGGAGGCTTAAGAGGAAATTTAAAGGATATGGTTAGGTCGAAGAAATGAAGCATATATCAAAGTCCCATTTGCTAGGAGCAAAAGTCTTGCAGCCTTCCCTATCAAGCCCTGTGGCCACAGAAGCAGTGTCAGTTAATGAATCAGAAAAAAGCTGGTTACCAGATGTCCTTACTTATTAACACTCACGTTGCATTCTGTAATGGTATTCTCTAAACAATCTGTGTGGAGCAGACTCTCTTCTGTTTAAAGTCCCTCTTTCTCTCAGAAAAAGACTCTTCTAACTTTTCTTCCTCTGTGATCGATTTCAGGATAGCTGTTGTTTAAGATGCTGTCAGGCATTTTGTCTAATTGAAATTTCTGAAGATTACCTAGTAAAAAACAAAAAAACTGGTTTTAGCATTTATTCTTTTACCTCTCTTTCTAAAATGTCAATGAAATACGATAAATAAAAAATCTGAACTTAAAAGCAAAGCAGGAGAGAAACCAATTCTCTTTGATTGGTTTCCACTGCTGCTAATTTTAATGCCACCCATTGTTCAGCTCTGCAGTCTAATTTTATGTTAATATCCTGAAAGTTGTCAAATCTTGGCAAAACCTATGCATAAATTACACAGAAAGTAGCTCACAGGAGGGGGAAAGTAATGACTGTCATGGTTAGCCAAACCCATTAATAGTCTGACAAGCAATAACCCAAGAGCTCTGGTCAACTGCTGCAGACATCTGTGAAACTTTTGCAATTAATTTTTTTTTGGAGGAGGTATCAGCTGTGAAATAGCACATAAGTGACTGATTATTATCAGCTCTGCTAGTGAGGGCAGAACTGATCAACTCCAAGCATTCATCCTTCTACTACAACCTGATTATTTTATGAATATGAAAGTTTTATTTTCCTTTATATTCTAAGGCAGTCCAATTTCCAGGAAAGGAAAAGGAGAGTCCGTTGTGCAGGAGCAGTCCTTAGCTTACACATATTCTTTCACACCAGTAGATTTCAAAAAACTTTAGAGAGGTTATTAGCTTTCTCTCTGTCTCTCAAAACATGCGAGAGATGGAAAGAGGGACTTCCCCAAAGTCAGATATCAAGCTGGTGATAGTTGTTAGCCCAGGCAGTGATCTAGCAGACTGCACAGCCGCGTACTTAAAGGCTGGAGGGGTCCCTCTGTTCTGAGAACAATATAGATATTTGATATATTTTCTCATCTCTCTGAAATCACCCTTCCCCTGAATTCTTCTTACAGGCTGGGAGGACAGCTGAGAGCTGTTCCATGATTCCTTGCAAATCCAAAATAGTCAGTGGCACTAAGTCCTTGGGGAAAATGCATTATAATTGGGTTGACCTGGTATAGGTCGGTTACATCTAAGTGGACTCCTGTTAAAATCAAAAATGCATGTATTTTAGTTGGTGAATTAGTAGCTAACATGACTGACATACTCCCAAGTAGCTTCTTGATCTGTAAAGGAGAGTGAACTCACCCTGTTGCATCATCATATCTTTTTTTTTTCCCCTCTCCTTTTGTATACAGTCATCTAAAATCCCTGCAAGCATTTGTCACTGGTAAGCTGTATTTTATGGAGGGAATCTTTAGCAGGATACCATTACCAGAAGTTTTGATCGAATCATATACTATGGTTATCAAGTTCTTTCCTAAAAACTTTTTCTTAGGAAAGAAAATTCCATGTATTCCTAAAAATAGATGGTCTGAAATACTGTCTCTGAATTTCTTTCTGTCACTACAGTGTGAAATAATCCAGTGGATTCCAAAACCAGAAACAAACCTCTAAAAATCCTCAGGCATCATGATTTATACAGAATACTAGACCCCTAAAGAAAATAATTGCTCTCACCAGTATTAATGAACAGATAATTAACATGATAAAATACATGGTGCTTATAAAAGTGCAGCAATATCTTATTTTTGACTACTATATAGACCTTGTGTGCCCCTATAACATAACCGTTATGTTCCAGATATTTCATATTCATACTGTATTTTTATTCTCAGTCTTGGCCAGTGCTAGTGCTTTGTGCACTACTAGACAATACAGAATAAACAGGCATTTTAGGGTAGATTGTGCAAAAAGAAATGCTATTCAAAGAATATTATTTTCAAAACCTGACATGTCTTGGAAGGCACAAGAAAAAAAGGCATGGCAAATGTAGCACATAAGCTGATGCCCACAGTCTGGAAAACAAGTTTGCTGCTGCCTTGGGACACATAATTTTTAGAAATAATGGACCATTTGGCAGTTCTGCACATGTTATCAAGCATGCTTGGAAACATCAAGGGCTTTGCTTTATTAATATACATGGTTTGAAATAAATTCCCTTTGAAATGTTAGAGGAATCCTCAAATAAACTAATTCATGTGACCTTTCCTTATTTAAGACAAATTTTATAAGTCTGTACAGTACTCTCAGAAAAGATAGATATGAACCACTCTTTTGTTTTTCATCTCCAAACTATGGCAGAAATCATTGTGTGCAATGGATTGCAGTGCATGGATGGGAAGCTAGCCATGGGTGTTTACTTGGGATGTTGTCTTACTCCCATTAGAAGAAAAACAGGCCCTTTATCTAGATTCTGTGAACCAGGTCAAACTGGATTTAGTAGAGCTTCCCATCTAAATAAACCTAATAGCTAATACCTAATAGGCACATGCTGCCTGTTCCAGAAGGGTGCTTGAAAAGAACACGGACTGCAGCAGCTGTAGTGGAGAGTTCAGAGACACTTTCTGCAGTGCCTCGGTCAATTCAGTCCTAGGAGTCCTAAAGGTGAATGTCATCAGTACAGGCAAAACAAAATTTCGGGAGCCTCAGCCATACAAATAGTGCAGTAAAGAGGGTGAGAGGGCATACCTCTTCTCACACACAATTTCTAGGAGCTTTAGCCTTGCTGAGTCCTGTCATTCCATGAGTACAATAACTGCCATTGTGCCTGACCCTGAGCAGAGACCAAATGCCTGAAGAAGATGCCCTTCTGCCCTTGTATATCTCTGCAAAGACACAAACACAGTTTAGATTTTTGTCTTCCATCTGAGCTGAACCTTGTTATTCAAAAGCATTTTTATTTTTGGCCTTAGAAGAAGGATTTGTGTAGACTCCTTTTTCACACTTTGGCACAGAAGCTTCAGCAGAATCTTTGGCTTGTACAAAGACCTGCCCAGAATTAATGTAGCTATACATTTTAGTTGTGAAATTTACTAATAAGTTAAACCCATGTCTTTTTTTGTCTGTCAGTTTACTGGTGTGTTACTGCAAAGCAGCAAAATTAAGAAGTGAGTAAAAATAAACCAATGCGAATGAAGTCAGAAGGAACATTAGGGTTTCCTAGCATTTCTAAGATAAGAAATATTCCAGTTAGAAATGTCTGGTTGTGAAAATTATATAAGTATTGTTTTACCCCTTTCTTCCCACCTTTCCTCCCTTTCCTGAAGAGAAAGGCAAAATTTTGACGTTCTCTCCTGATCATTGCTGATTATTTCTATACCAGTGAACCAAACTTACTCATGACTGTTGTCTGGCATGTGGTACAGATTGGCCCACATCCATGCTGTGAAAGTCTCTGACTGTCCAATGGGTGTCTGTGTTCACACTACCTACAGGGAAAGGTCCTTCTGAATTGTTTGGAACTACTTCAGCTAGGAAAAGCCAGGAGTGTGCCAGGGACTCTTTTATCATTTTAACCATGTAGAAAATAAAATTCCTAAGCCTGGGAGTGCTTCCCTGGCACTGTTAAATCTAGACAAGCTACTATGGACAGACTCTACTTCCCTTATTCACACAAATAGCTCCAGTGAATTCAGCTGTGAGTTTGGCTACAAAACAAGAATTCTGTTTTGCAAATTATTTCAAGCTTTTGGCTTGAAATTAATTCTACATTGGGGAGAAAGAAAACAGTCTACAACCCTGAGCTTTCAAATTTAAAAAATTAAGCAATATGAGAACTCTCCAAATAGCCAAGTGGCCAATATGTTCATCTAGACTGTCGGAGACTCATGTTGAAATCTTTATTCTCCCTAAGCAAACAAGGCCTATTGTGTTCCAGCAGTGTGCCCAGGTGGCCAAGAAGGCCAGTGGCATCCTGGCCTGCATCAGAAACAGCATGACCAGCAGGGCTAGAGGAGTGATTGTCCCCTTGTATCTCGCACTGGTGAGGTCGCACCTCAAATATTTTGTTCAGTTTTGGGCCTGAGTTACTTGAGCATGTGCAGAGAAGACCAATGAAGTCAGTGAAGGGACTAGAAAATGAGTTGTGAGGAGCGGCTGAGGGAACTGGTATGTTTATTCCAGAGAAGGGACTGAGGGGAGGCCTCATTGCTCTGTACAACTGCCTGAAAGGAGGTTGCAGCAAGGAGGGTGTCGGTCTCCTTTCTCAGGTGACAAGTGATGACATACTAGGAAGCAGTCTCTGGTGGTGCCAAAGGAGATTTAGATTGGATGTAAGAAAGAATTTCTTCACAGAGAGGGTGATCAAGCACTGGAACGGGCTGCCCATGGAGGTGGCGGAGTCCCCATCCCTGGAGGTATTTAAGAGATGTGTTGATGTGGCACTAAGGAACATGGTTTCATGATGGGACTTGATAGGTCAGGTTGGTAGTTGGACTTATGATCTTGGTCTTTTCCAACCTAGATAATTTTATGATTTTATGATTCGATAATTCCTCATTGGGAATCCAATATATCAGGAATCCTGGCTCTCCAGATTGTTTTCTTTCTTTCTTTGCAAGAAAACTTACATCAGGGATGAGAAAATTCCAATTCTGAAAAATGCTTACTATGGGAAAAGTGTTTTGTTAAGATATCCTGATTGAATATGCTAGTTT
>VXAV01006655.1:161165-174519 GCA_013399715.1 Alectura lathami
CTGTTCTTGTGCCTCGTTGCACATTTTACAATGTTGGGTTTGTGCAGTGGGCAGGAAGGAAGAGAAATGGCTCACAAAGAACCCCCACCAAAATTAACATTGGCATAGGAGGAAAATGTGAGAGAATTGCTTGTCCAAGTCTCATGGGTGGGATCATAACACAAGAGTGCACGTTGGGTTAGACCAGAGCTCCATCTTGCCTGTTACTCTCTTTTAATGTTAGCAATTAGTGGGTTTTATTGTAAAGCATATACAAAATGGGCATGTACATAAAGTGTCTTCAAAGAGTTGAAGTGAGAATAAGTAAAACAGCCTACCTACCTCACTGTTAAATATGTTTAACAGAGTATTACAAGTATACTGGCATGTCCAGGCAGGCTAAAGAGCACTTCCCCTTGCTTTCTGCTAGCTTCTGTTTATGATCCTTTCCTATCAAACTGAAACCAACGTAACGGTCCTACTGTAGGTGGAGAGTATATTATGTCTGTATGCAGTCAATAGAGGCAGTGGTGGTGGTACAATAGCCCAGAACTTCTTGTACAATGACATCAGCACCTCATGTACTGCACGTGGCCAACAGACAACTTCATCTGTCATGCAATTACGATAGAAAAGGAGAGCTGTTAAAAGGGACATAGCAGTGCCCAATAACTCAGGATGAAAAGTAAAGCTTAGCTATCAAAACAAAATTAAGCAGAAACTGATAGGTTTATAAGCTTATAACTTCATCTTGCTTCCACTAAGATCTGTTTAAATACTTTAACACGAGCAGAATTAGGCCTGCTGTAACTTCTCACTGGAGGCTTGATCCAGGTATGACAGCTGATATCCTAACAATAACAAAGAATGCTGCAGGAACAGTAGCAGACTACGAACTGTCAAAGCTGTGGAATGGAATATTGTACTCACCGGCCCTTGCTGAGATGAGAGACAGCCCCATACAAGTCCCATGTGCTGAATCACTACAACCTGCTCCCATCAAAGAGTTTGCCCACCCGAGTACTGATTAGGCCTGACCATCCCCGACATCTGAAATTAATCAAGAATGCAATTAAACTATGCTGGACTATCTGTAAGACAACTGTTTGAGCTTGTAAATTTGTAGAAATCTGATGCATCAGGAAGGAGAGGAATTGCTTCTTGGCAGCTGGTCACCGAGAAATATAAGTTTCCAAACTCTACTTTGCTGGATGCTCTTTCAGAATGTCCAATAAGTTCAGAGATGAAGTTGAAAATTCTTTGATGAAATCTTGATGAACAAGATGGATGAAAAGAGTACTTTCCTGAAGCTTCTGGTTAAATATCTAGGAGTGACGCCTGAGAACTCAACATCTAGGAAAGCAGCTGTGTCATATTGCCAAGCTTGCAAAAATAAGAAATAAAAAAAATATATACAACTTCCATCTCACTTCTGAGGCTAAAACTGCAAAATGTATGTTGGCTTTTGTCTGCCTTTCTGAGCCCAATAGTAAGTATTAATAGCATGGAAAATTTGTTTCAGCGTTTCAGTAGAGTGCCTGCAAGTTAATACTGTGTGCACTTGGTTACGTAAATTCTTTAGTTCCCTTGCTAGTAAGTGTGTTCCTTCTCTTCCCAGCAATTCTCTTCTCAAACTTCAAGTCAGCAAATTTCAGACCTGCCTGAAACCAGGCAATTGTAGTGCAGCTGTAAGAAGTTTTGCCACTTACAGGAACATTTTAATTTGATTTAATTTGATGCAGTTTATTTTCACAACAGCCTACTATTTTATTTATTTTATTTCTTTAAGTTGTTTAGAGTGCCAAACACCCTAACAAGGAACATTTATGGTCATGTGGTATTCCTGAACTGTTAATCCCACTCTTTCTTTGCCTATTCACAATTCATTATATAAGATCAGTAACCTAAATCACATGGCACTGTTCCTACACTCTGACTGGATGATGGTGAGTGCCCTGTTGGGGCACAGATACCTTATTTGCAAATAAAATAAGTTGTCACTTACTGAAGAGCCAAACATTTGTGTGGGCAGATGTCCATTAGCACAAATGTTCATGGATTAATCACCAAAAGGGGTGTGAACACTTTTGAATGGAAAAGCAATTTAGAATTCAAGCAAACATTTGTGAATAATTTCCCTAGCTTTTCTTTATCTTGAAGTAGGCCTAATGTTTTGGTGTGGGTCTTGCTGCTTATTTCAATGCAAAATAGAGTACTAAAACTGGAATAAGAATTCAGGATTCACTGCGACATTCGCTATTAGATTTGCTTCTCTGTACCTGTATGTTCTATTGTATTGGCTGTAAAATGAAAGCATTATACAAAGCACAGTCATGTGCTGCACAACACTTGCAGCTCAGTACAGAAATTAAGGGCCATTTTGGGACTCCTTACATGGATCAAATAACTTATGTTCTTTTAGATACGGTATGTTGTGGTGGTATGTTATTATATATTATATAGTATAGCAGGTGCATGTATTCTCCACAATGCTTTTTAAGGTGAGCTGCCATTTTCAGCTACCCTTAGCATGCTTATCGTGCATGAACAAACTCAGGGATATTGTTTGTATATCATTACATGCAGCTTTGTAACAAAAGCTGAGATGTTTACCTGTAAAAATTATAGAGCTTTTTTTTTTTTTTTTTCCCCACTCAAAAATGCAGCTCTGCAGAAACCATGCCTTCATACCTACAAGACAGAAAACACTCTAAGGAGTTCATGTTACAGGTGGTTCCCTCCCTACCTTGGCCAGGATGGGTTAGAAAAATCAAAGTTACTCTACATGATTTTGACAAAAACTAGACAATCAAAAACCCAGCTTGATTATGAATGTCAAAAGAGGAGCTTTGGAAAAACTTGGACATTTGTATGCGAGTGTGTGAATTGCAGAAATCCATTTGCTTAACTCCTTGTGCTAATATTTTGAAAGGCAGTTTGTTAGTATTAAGTGCTTGATCTTTGGAATAACCAAGACATACTTAGAACTGAAGGTACAGAATTAGATCCCTAGCGCTGGAGATATGCTTTTAAAGAAAAACTACTACACTTGCATTTTCCTCACACGTCTTACTATAAAAACATGCCCATTAGTTATGAACGACTGCTGTTTACAATGATAACATGTGACCTGATCTTCATAAACAATCCATGTAACTTAGTGAAGACCCAATGCTATGAACATAAAACATAAATGAGAAGAGGAGGTATGAGGCCTGATGAACATTAGGAACATCCTTTTATAGCATATCATAAAAAATCTGTGTTCTTTGTAATTATTAAATCTGTGAGCTCTTGTGTTATGTGCATATCTTCCCCCCACCTATGGGTATCATCAGTGTGAATTTATTTAAATTTTCCCAGCTATCAACATCATTTTAACCTGGCAGTATGATTTCCTAGAAGGAAAGTTTCTATTGCTATTATATAAATTCTGGTCCATTCTCTGTGAAAATGTCACCTGCTAAATCACAGTCAGGAAACTGCCAGTGAGGAAATCCCAAGTATGACAAGAACTTCTTAGATCATATAGCCCAGGCAAGCAACCTGGACTACAAGCAGAATCTGCTTTGTGGAGGAAGCGTAGGAGAAGGCTACATGACAGAGAAACTCTGTCCAGTAGAAAACTCTCTGATTCGCTCAGAAAAAATAAAAACTAAAAAAAAAAAAAAAAAAAAGGAGCAGTTCATGGGTAGAAAGAAGTAAGAGTGAGAGAGAGAAGGCACATCAGAGTTGCCACGTGAGACCCTGAGAAGAGCCGGCCAAAAATGTATTAAAGAAGGAATCAAGTTGGCAGGTGTGACAGACATCTGATCAGAGAGCCGGAGCACCTCTCCTGTGAGGAAAGGTTGAGGGAGTTGGGACTGTTCAGCTTGGAAAAGAGAAGGCTCCGCGGAGACCTCATTGCGGCCTTCCAATACTCGAAAGGAGCTTACAGGCAGGAGGGGGACCGACTTTTTCCACGGGTGGATAACAGTAGGACAAGGGGGAATGGGCTAAAACTGAAAGAGTGGAGGTTTAGGTTGGACATCAGGAAGAAATTCTTCCCTGAGAGAGTGGTGAGGCGCTGGCACAGGCTGCCCAGAGAAGCTGTGGCTGCCCCATCCCTGGCTGTGTTCAAGGCCAGGCTGGATGGGTTCCTGGGCAGTTTGATCTGGTGAGCTAGTGGCTGGCAGCCCTGTCCATAGCAGGGGGTTGGAACTAGATGATCTTTGAGGTCCCTTCCAACCCAAGCCATTCTATGATTCTGTGATCTTCCACACTCATGTCACTTCTGGCATAACAGTTTTGTTCCTTTCTGGTAAAGCCGTTCATAATAAGATGCACACAGCAGCTATCACTTCAGCCCCCACACATAGATCCCTCTGTCAGCAAAGAAATAACTGTGAGCACCTGCACATCTGACCTTCTCCTGTGAGATCCTTATACCTGGTATGCAAAGGCTGAAGGAGGTATAATAATGCACTCTCAGGAAATAAAAATACAAAGCTATCTTGGGTTGGATCAAGCAGCTGCACACAGAGATGAAAATTGAAAAAAGTTAGACTATCAGGTCGGATTGTAGGGTGCTATTTAAATGCTGACCTGCACCAGGATGAGAGAATAAGGTAGAAGAGGTTAGATATATGTAGCATTTTAAAGTCCTATTGAATTCAAATGTCATACTCTAGCTTATCTAGTTAGCCAAAGTAGGACTGATTTTAGTGAACTAACAGAAAGAGGGGCAACTCTGTCCTTCTTCCTCAGTAATATCAGCTAGCTTCTCTGGCACTGAATGCTGTGTGTTTCTGAGCTGTGACTTGCCAGGCAAGAGCACTGCAGCCGAGCTGCACTGCCTGCAGAAGTGCTGGATGTGTTTCCCTCTTCCGAGGGTCGGGATCAGCATGCCTCTTGGGGCCGCGTGCTGCGAACCAACAGCTGCGGTATGTCATGAGGGGCTGCCCTGTGCTCGAAGCCACCCGGCTCCATGGGCAGTGAGTACCTCCGAGGGTCCCCAGCATGAGCCAGCTGGAACCAGTTGTTGTGCTGAGATGGGAGCCTGTGCTCAGTGGTGCTGGTGGGGCAGGCACAGGCGCTGAATGAAACACTATCTGTCTCTGAATAATTACTGAAAACACATGGTACTGGGGGTAAAATGAGCTAAGGAAAGGTCCTGGGTGGAAAATCAGGCGTGATAAGAGCAGATAAAATGCCATAGCTGAAACTGTTGAGAAATATTGAGGACAACTCGAAATGGTTTAAGCCTTCCTGTGTGCTGAATCTCCTTGCAATGAGTAGGGTTTATGTAGGTTTGTGTCTGGTATAAACTGCTTCTGAAGAACTTTATTTTTGCAATAGCTTGCAGGCCACAGATGAGAAAGGGTACGAGGACTTTCCAAAGTGAGAAGCTGTGCTTACCCAGTTGTAAGGGTACAAGCAACAAGGAAAATGAGAATGTAATATTGCAAAATTTTCTGGTTGATCTGAGAAGAAAACATCTATTCACAGGATCTCAAGTGGTTACGGTAGTTCCTGTCACTAGATGTGACTGAAGTACAGAATGATATTGATCACAGGCAGTTCCTTTACTCTTTGTAATTTCAAGGCAAATATTTGTATTTACAAAGTCTTCTGAACAAATGGAAGAGCAGAGGTAGACTTCAGGGTTACAGAGTGCCAGCAAGAGAACTTTGTCATGCTCCTATTACAAATGCATTTCATTCTATCTAGTTTGTGCATCTCTTTGAAAAAGTGAAATGTGCAGAGAGGTAATACACAAAAGAATTGGTGCTAGGTCTTTAGAGTTCTGCACGGAGCACCACATAATCAGGTTAATCTGCCAGCACCACCTCTTCCTTTGCATCTCAGTTTTTTCACTTTGGTTTTCCTAAACTGATTCTTGAATTGTTAGGAAGTCGTCAGATAGTGAGATCTGCAGTTAGGATGTAATTTGCTGGTTCTCTACTAACACGTTCAAAGAAGAAAGTTGCACTGCTTCTGCAGGAAATATTTTTAAAGACTCATGAGTGAGCTTTCACTTCTCACCAGGGAACAAATATTGATCCCTTCTGTACTCACGGGAGAAAATTCTCCCTAGACAATGAGTGGGAAATAGCAAGAGGACTCTGGCATGAACTGTGAGAGATACTGTGTGCACACTCAGCCACAACCCAAAGTCTGAAAGGAAACTCTATCCCTAATGAGCAAGCTGATCTGTGCATTGCTTTGATGTATCTTTCTGTAAAGCTTTGGGATTTTGAGAAGTCTCTGTTAAATATTTATCCTGAGTGATATTCCAGGACTGAATATGGTTTGCAACATGATGTCTTTTATTTTATCTTTTGGTGTTGCTATATTTCTTCTCATAAGTAAACTGTTTACAGGTTTTTATAATTTACTAAATGCTATAACTCTTCATAAATTCTGTTACATAACAGTCTATATAATGAATTGTTACCTACTTCAAGAAACTTGTCACAAACAAATTCTTAGGTAGAAATGGATGCCTAAGAAGCCTGGTTTATTGCTTTGGGGCTGGAGCTGGGTTCTACAGTAAGACTGAGTGTAGAACAAGAGTCAAATTTTGAAAAGCATTTGGATGCCTAACTGCAATAACAACACCGAGATTTATTTCAGATTGCCTTTAAAGAGCTGACTGTATACAACTATCCTCTTGCCATAGCACAGAAGTTCTTGACTCAGTTAGCATTTCTCATGTTGCATGAAAAATAATAGTTGCTTTCTTAAAGAGATACTATCCTCATCAGACTTTGAGAATGTGGAGGCAGGAAGTGTATTAAATATTTCATTCAGAGTATGCCCTTCTGGAAAAAAAAAAAATAAAGTGGTTCTCAGGATCTTTTGTACAAGAACGTGGTGGTTAAGATTACACTCCCACAGCTTGTAGGAAAGTAGTGGGCGTAAATCATACAGTTGTTTTCTGGCTTACTGCCACAACAAAACAGGTGGTTCTCTGCAGCCCTAAAAGACATGAGGAAATTGGCTTACAGTGCTAAGCACAGCTCATAGCTTCATTGACACGTCTGTACAGAAACTGCTAGATAAGGACCTCTGTAAAATTTCAAGGTTTTTTTTAGTAGTTGATTCTCTTGTGAGGTAGCTGTGAAAGCAGTGTTGGAGATTATAATATTTAAAAAAAAAAAAAAACAACAACCTAAAACTGGCCAACCAAACAAATGGAAAAAATGAAAGATGAGACTATTAAAATTTATTGCTTAACCTTCTTACATCTTGCAAGACAAGAAGGGTTTAATCTGGGAGATAAGCTTTAGAACCCCAATGCATTGTTGTTCTGAAATCTCAGTCTGAAATCATCAATTATTAAAGAATTAAGTGAGTGCTCTGTTAATTTTGCCTCTCTGATATTTCTGGGATTATATTTTGCTCCATTCATTCTTTCTTTGCCCAGGGGAACTATCTGTCCTTCTGCTGCCTCAGCCAAAGATTTTCCCCAAGCTGTTTTCTCACTATGGTAATGGTAGATGCTGTGACTGTGATTTTGGGTCCAAAATACACCCTCTTGGCTGTGCATTCCCAACATCAGGCCCCGGAGTGCTACCCCCTCACATGGTGTAAGAGTGCTTCACTTCCTGGGCTTACACACTGTAGCGAAAGTGTGTGCTGGCAGCTTTTCTAGTAGCTGGCTGAAAATACTGACCACCGTTTCAGGCTTCTCAATTGTTTCTGCCCAGGTGTATATCTTTTAATTTGTCCATGTAGATTATGTAGCTATGCTATCTATTTCCAATGACAAGTATACAAAAGTAAACATTAGAATAAGCATAATTAGCTGAACATAATTCAAAAGTGTTAATGTATTGATAGTTTAACATTGTACTGAGATGGCAGAGACAATGAGTTTTTCACAAGTTACAATTTTGATGACTACAAATTTATTGTTCATTGGTTACAATATTTGACAGCTGTAAATTATAGAATACTGAACATTTGGAAGAGAGGAGTCTTGTTTTCTCACACAATTTGTTAGGTACAAATTCTAAATCCCTGTCAATACCAAGGAATACAATACTAACTTAAATAATGGATTATTATTTTCCCCTTAGAGGAGACATTACAAAGATAGGTTGTTTAAAAAATATCATGGTTTACCACTAATAAAGATTATAGGTGGAAAGAACCCAGCTACTACGTTCATCTTTCAAAATGCAGCATTTTCTGTTGACATTCTGTTATCCCTGTGCATGTACTCAGTATTTCCACCATACGATGTCTTCACTCTAGCAAATGTTCTTTGACCCACCGATAGACACCCCATAACACGGTCTAGCTATAGATATATGGGTACTTAAGCATTGCCCAGGCCTCTGCTCTATGTTCCCAACCCGATGAGCTGTCTCCCTTCCCTTTCCAACCGGCTTCACTATGGGCAGAATTTCATCCAAGCTCTGGGTGGGAAGCACTATGGTCCTCATTACCGTGTGCAGGGGTGAGCGCTGTTTAATGACAACATATTGTCCTGGTGGTGCCAGTGCAGGTGTTAACTATGAGCACTGCACGTCTCAAAGGATCTCCTTTGGCTTACAAATGTTCACAGCAAGGCTTGCCTTTCCTTGCCTGATGTATACTTGAAGGAAAAATGACTGACTAACAGAATATGAAATATAAGCAGTGATGTTCCTTGGAGCAAGTTTTTAAATGTCGCATGAGAGGATCAGGTAGCCTCAGGAGAATTTTTTCTGCCATCGTTTTGATTTTCCTGATTTACTCATCACCGCACAGACAACTGTTAAGAATCTTCTTCGTTGTTCTTTGGAGCTAAGTCTCCACTGAACTCATCTACACTCACAGCAGATCAGCAGAGGCAATTATAAGTCAAGCCTGAAGGCAAATGAAAAAATACTTGTGGTGAGGAGGTTTATGGTCTTCCAGGAAATGGCACAATAGGCTATAGAATTCCGTTGAGGTAAAGAGTTAAATAATGGTTAAAATAACAGGAAAAATATTAAAAGTGTGTTTGTTAATTGAAACTGTGAGAAAGAAAACAATCATTGAATCAGTTCTTTTATACATGGGGTTCTATAACAATATATGTGGAAAAATGTATTCAGAGGTATTGAGAATTTATCAGGTTTATTAATACCCTGAGGATTTTCAGCATTTTTATTCTCGTCAGTATTGTCTGATTTCAGGCTTCTTTCTTGCTCTCAACATTCTTAGCAAGCTACAGTCTGGCAGGATTTCATGGTATTTCTTCAGCTCTAAAGATTTCATCCAAAATATTTCTGGGGTGTTCTTCACACCACCAAAAGGGGACATGGAGAAACTCCATTCCAGGAAGAACTCTTTCCCCAGAAATGCAAGGGGAGCTGTTTATTTATTTTGTCACCCAGAAGATAGCCCAGGAAGAGTATGTTTTTCTAAGTACTAAACAAAGAGCATGACAACAGTGACATTTTTAAAGAGCTTACAACCTCAGTAAAAGATGTTGTCAGGGTGGCTGGGACCTGTGGAGAGCCCAAAGACACTCTAGAACCAGTACCAAACCATGCAAGGAGGAGAGGTCTCATCTCTAATCACTGCAGGACCTTGGTCCTATATTAGGAACTCCCATCTACTAGTGAGATCCATTACTCTCATGTTGAGCCTATCAGCTAGGTCTTGGATATTTTATTCAATATCAGATATTGGTACTGAACTCAGTCTACATGACTGGATGTTATTGTCAGTATAGAGAGGTACATATTAAACAAAGGGAAAAAAAAGAACAACGTTGTTTAATGTTTTTGAGGAACATTATAATGTGCTGTATGGTAAATGAAGTAATAAAATTTGTTAAATATTAAGTTTATTCTGCTCGCAAGTAAAAATTTCCATTTGCGTGCCAATTAAAGATCATTTAGGGATACTTCCTCTTCTGTTTTATGACAGAGGCACCCAAAATGTGCAAAACACTGTGTCAAATTTTGTTAGTGATTTCCATAGAGGCCAGGAATTTTCCATATTTCACTATGCTCAGTGAACAACACTAGTTATAAACTACACCTTTGTTAATATTTCATCAAAATCTAACAATTTTAAAAATAAGCAATTATGTGAAGGAAAGATTAAACAGTATACAACACTTCCCCCCACCTCCCATCATTTTTTCAGGAATTCTCTGAAAACAAAATGTTACTTGATGGACTCACTGCCTAAATAACTCCCAGAGTAATTTCTGCATTTATTTTCCTTTCTTGAGTAGATCACTAAAAATGGTGCAAGCAGATATTTCAAACTGGATTTTTTTCATTTAAATACATTTTTTTTTTTTTAGCATGAATATTTATTAATATTTCTAAACTGCATTTAATGAGTACATTTGGCAATGTGCTGGATTGCAAAGTCCTCCAATCATTCTCTCTCTTACAGTAGAAATGAAGGACACTCAGTAAACTAGTGTACTGAAATAACTGCAGGAAAAAAAGATAGCCTATATTAATAAACTGTATATGGTTAATAAAATCAAATATTAAAGAAAATGTTATGCTATACACAAAAGTAATATCAGAAATTACTGCTTACATTGTATTTTAGAACACAGGCTGGAAGGCTCCTGTTGAATAGCCTAGGAACCTGCATTCTCAGAGGGCTCTGTTCAGACTTCTATTCATTGTTATACGTTGAGTCTCTCTAATGTAAAATGAACAATTCTCAGCCAGCCTCAATTGCATTTGAGATTTATCAGCTATACTCTCAACAATGTGGATATTGCTATTTAAGGAAAGGAGATCGTACAGCACTTGGACAATAGTTTCCCAGAGCCTACAAAATGTGAACTTACAATAAGAGAATGTATTTTTCTCATTATGAAAACATCTGGACAAAGCAGTATGCTGTCTAGATCCCACAGCAAATTAGGGTCTGATTTTTAATTAAGTTTGGCATGCATCGGAGGGGTACATATGTTCAGCACATGTCTTTACCTTATACATCTTTTGCTCCATTACCTACACATTGTTCAAAATGAGTTCTGCTGCTGAGTACAAACCATCCAAATTGCTTTAGTGAAGAAATTCACCAAACGAAAACCAACCTTTAACAAAATGGAGCCATGATTTTTCTGAGAGAAAATCAATGGTTTGGGAAAAAAGAATAAACTGTAAAATGATTATGATTAGTCTCCAAACCACACACAGTTTCCAGATTTTGAAACATCAAACTCCAGCTACGTTCATCAAAAAGCTGTTGATTAATTTCTCCTTAGTGTTTGAGGATCCATGCAATGCTTCTCCGGTAGAATTGGAATAATTTTATTGCTCTGAATTTTGAAAAAATCTTATTATCATACAGTCCTTATTTTATAATCCATATTTGCTCAGCCTCTTGATCTTAACTGCAAGCCTACACTCACAACACAGCTCCAGCTGGCACAGAGAGCAGCCTCTTTTATCCAGCTCTAGCTCCTGACCATTCTCCTTGCCCACTCAAGCCCCAAGGAAAGTGAATGCAGGGGATTCAGTGGATTCCTGACCCCTTTTCACATCCTGCAACCTGAAGTGAGAGGTTCTTGTTTCTAGGGGATTCAAGGAGGCGAATCTCATAATTGTGTTTCTGATTGGCACAGCACAAACATAAAACTGGCCAACAGTGAATGGAATACGTCTCACACGCTTACACGGTTCAAAACGGTTGCATCTTCTTTTAAAAGTATACAGTGTTTAATGCTAGATTTGCCCTAGAGATAAAATGTGCATGGTTTTATTCTGTTGCTATATTTTTGTGTATGGTAGTAAATGTTATTTGTGACCAAAGGTTTAATAATATATACATTATAAGAATATTACCATTTTCCTAACAGCTAGCATTTATGGTCAGGGTGATTTCCTAGAGTTTTTTGTGAAATCCTCGTAAGTTATTCAAACTACTTTCATAGACTCCATTTCTGGCCTCTTTCCATCAGTGAAGTATCCACTTGCTTTCACAGAGATGCAACATACAGTAGGATACGAATAATCAGATGTCCCAGGACGTCCAGCAACCTTACTTTCCAGCCATTTCTTCCTATTTAGGTTAACAGTTTTCTGCTGTCCCGTATCCACTTAAAATGTCTTTGTAATTCAGAGTAGCAGAGTGTAGAAGTCTATTTGTATGCATGCTATATATACATGTTGTAAATGTACATGTATGGATGTGCTGCAAGCACTGCATGTTTGCGTGGCCAGGTGGTCGTACATCAAATGTCACCACAGATGAAGTCTGGTGATGTTGAAAAGAAGCTGAGCTTCTCAGCAAGATGTGGCATACAGGAGCTTTGTCTCTTGTGTTCTGTATTCCTCATGTTTTTTAGATTGGTGTAGGACAAGTTGGTGTAATTGGTCAGGATTGTGCTCCTGCAACTTCTAATGTCTTCTGGCAATGCACAACGTGATGTAACCCAGAATGTCTCCTGAGCAAGACAAACTACCACGTGAAATTGCATGATGGTGAACTCTTGTTTGAGCTGCCCTTCCCTGCACCATCAACAAAAAAACCCCACAAACAACAACGGCAATAACAAAACAAAAATAATAAACATGTAAAAAACAACAACAAAACAGAAAAAGTGCAGAAGAATGTCATGTGGAATGAATTGAAGGAAGTGGGAACCATTGGCAGCAGGCAAATACAGGGCTCTAAATGGCATTGAATCCAACAGCAATTCTGTATAAAAATGTGATTTGCAAAAGCTCCCTGTGTAAATGATGGCCTAAGTTTAGGAAGGAAGAGCACTGAGGGTGGACAACAAGCAAAGAATACCCAGATCCAAGGGATAACCAGAAAGCAGGGAAGCAGAGGTTTACAGCTTTGAATCTAAGCAGACAGATGAGGAAGCGAGGAGAGGAGTCACTTGCAGAACTCAGCAGATTTATGGAGAGGACAGATGACAAAAGGGATTAGATACTTCTGGAACTAGTTAACATTCAGCTCAGAAACCAGCTATTAACAATGTAGCCCCAGACACCTCCAACACAATCTGAACGGATGCAGCTCTTCAGTGGAAACCATTCCATTTTTGTAGCCTTACCTTATAGCACTTTGTAATACAAAAACCATTAGCTTGAATAGTTCATGAACTGTCTCTGTAGAAATAAAATACAAAGTAAAAATGTTATTTCAACGCGCTTCCCAAGAATGAGGTTATTTCTTTTCAGCTTTCAATGCAAGAAAATAAGCTTTCTAACCTGCTAAATGAAACTCTTGTCACAGTAAGTTGTTTGCTTTGTGTGAATCTCGCACAGTATTTGATACTGTCTGTTCCAAAACAAGAAAGAACGTACTTGTTTAACTTTCCTCTTCTGCCTATGGGTAAAATGAAGATCTGAGAAACAACCAGAAAGCAAAGCTGGCTCTCCACTAAGCAGTTTCTGAGCACTTTTTTTTTTTTTTTTTTTTTTTT
>VXAV01006655.1:175392-190031 GCA_013399715.1 Alectura lathami
TTGTCAGTTTTGAGCCCTTAATGAATTCTGTAAAAGCAGGATGAAAATCTCAAACTCACAAGGCTGTTGCGAGCATTAATTAGTGTATGTTTATAAGATGCTTTGAAGATGAAAATGTGATGTAAATGCTAATTATTTATTATTACTATCTTCCTAATCTTGGGCAAATTTGGTTGATGTGGAAGTGAGTGACTGATCTTGCTCAAAAGAGGTACGCACAGTGGGAGCAGGGCCTTGGCGAGCTTCACACTAATTCTCCTCCCTATGCACCCCGGCTCCATGCTGAATTCCTCCAACTATCCTAACCTTCTGCCTCCTCACGGCTCTGACAGTCCCTTCAGACTTAAATTTCCACACTACCGCAGGCTTTGGGCCTGATCCAACAACCCATGAAATCAAAGATTTTTCCATCACTTTCAGTGAAGTGGGCAAAAGGTCCAAACAATAACACAAAATAGGCTGTTATTCTGTATTTTGGAAAATAACTAAAAGTCAAAAACCTGTTCTCTGAAAGCTGCCCATTTTTGTTGTCTGCATGATTAGCTTGATACGTACTGTCAGGTTTTGTCAGTTGTGTCAGATCATATTCATATCATATATGGTTTCTGCTGTGTGCAATAATATGATTCTTTGCAGGTCTGTTCATCTGTGAATCAGTAGCTGTCTGCCGCATTAAATTATGTGCAGCTTTATCATCAGTATACTGTATCACAGAGGGCAAGACGTTTTGGTGCTCAGGGCGTGGGAGCATTTTGGCTTGCACTCCTACAGCACACACACAAAAAAAGTGATCTTCTCTGGGAGGAAAAGGTTCCCAGCTCCCACTGCCTGCCCAGCTTGGCAGAAGCTGGAAGCCGTGGCCAGCTCCTTGAGATGCTTGTCTCTGTTGGTTTTATCACAGAAAAGTCCTCAGGCTGGAAGCTGCTCTCCTCAGCTTTCTGGTGGTGGGGACAACGCCATTGGTAGCCACAACCATTCTGATCAGGTACTTGGAGGTTTGCTTAGAATTGGGCTCACCTAGACTTCAGAGACCATTTCAGCATAGAAAAAGGTGTTGGTGCCTTTAACCTGGCAGAGGACACGACTGCTTGAATAAAAGTGACATAAAATATGACAGTATCTGTCAGACAGAGTATGGAAGTATTAAGCAAGAGAAAATGGGTAGGAGCCTCTTACTTACAAATACCAGCTCACATCTGTGTGTGCTGTCAGTGTGCTATAGGCAAATATCGAGCAGGAGGTAACAGATGCAGATAACTGACGCTAAAGCTAGAACAGATCGGACTAAAATAAAACCTGTGTTGTTATCAGCAATGGCAGCTATCCAAGGACTGTGATATATTCTCCGTCACTCACCATTTTTAAAGACAGGTTAGATAGTCTATATGCTCATCCAAATGAAAGAGTGAATCCTGGGCATTCCTAGAGCTGATGCTAAATGAGGAGTCAGGCTCATTAGCTATCGAAGCATGCAGCAGTTCACTGTGCACACANAGGACAACGCCATTGGTAGCCACAACCATTCTGATCAGGTACTTGGAGGTTTGCTTAGAATTGGGCTCACCTAGACTTCAGAGACCATTTCAGCATAGAAAAAGGTGTTGGTGCCTTTAACCTGGCAGAGGAGACGACTGCTTGAATAAAAGTGACATAAAATATGACAGTATCTGTCAGACAGAGTATGGAAGTATTAAGCAAGAGAAAATGGGTAGGAGCCTCTTACTTACAAATACCAGCTCACATCTGTGTGTGCTGTCAGTGTGCTATAGGCAAATATCGAGCAGGAGGTAACAGATGCAGATAACTGACGCTAAAGCTAGAACAGATCGGACTAAAATAAAACCTGTGTTGTTATCAGCAATGGCAGCTATCCAAGGACTGTGATATATTCTCCGTCACTCACCATTTTTAAAGACAGGTTAGATAGTCTATATGCTCATCCAAATGAAAGAGTGAATCCTGGGCATTCCTAGAGCTGATGCTAAATGAGGAGTCAGGCTCATTAGCTATCGAAGCATGCAGCAGTTCACTGTGCACACAGTGAAATGTAATGCACCAGGTACCTTCAGCACTGATGATGCCTGCCAAGGAGAGTGACATTTACCAGGACACAGGTCAAAAAATGTCTTTCCCCGCTGACTCTCACAGCACGTCATGCTACTAGAAACTGAGGTATGAAAAAAAAAGTTCCTGTGGTCATTGGTGAATTGGGTCAACGGTGAGCTGAAGTAGTCTCCTTCAGAGTTTAAGACTGAGTTTAAGCCCAGTCATAAAGGAACAACATCTGAACTGCAAAAGACAAAATAAACCAACAGAGAGGCTATACTGCACCTTTGGAGGTGGCAGATTGCATCCACGTAGAGCTGTGCTGGTGCTCTGGGAAGCAGAGAACATGTAGACTCAGAAAACTTTTCTGTGTCCCCAAAACAAATGTGCTCGTTTGTGGCTCCAAGTGTCACAGCAAATCTTTGAGGATGCTCTAGAGCTATGGCTTCCAGGCTGTGAGGTATCAACAATTACAAATCCAGCAGCTGCTGTGTGTGCATTTACGCTGTGAGGTCTTACGAGAGCAAAATATGCATTTGCAGGATTTATTGGCACCGTTGTAAATCTGTGGTGCGCTGTGTGTCATCAGGCCATGCAGTAATGCAATTAATTTCAATTCTTTTTTGTGTTGGTTCCTTGGTTTTGATGTTTCTGTCATCAAGGATACAAAGCTAGATCACAGCAGTTATTGAGGTCTTTTAAGATCATGTATAATGAATAAATTTGTAACATCAGACTTGATCCCACGTTTAGTGAAGACAATGCACATCCACAAAGTTGCTTCGAAACTCTCATATATCTCACTGAAGGTCTAAGAGCTGAAGTGAAGGCAGAGGGCCCGTAGAGAATCTATACTCCTTCCGTGGATCTAGGCCCTAATTTGTGACTATGGCGCACAGAAAAGCAGGGTTAGCCTCCGTATGAGATTCCTTTGCTCTGTTACTGCTATGTGGCACAGTCCCTCTGAAAACAGACGCAAAAAAGTCATCCATGGGGTCTCTAAGTTCTCAATGCGTGTGATTAGTCCCAGGTTAACCTGGCTGCATATTTTTAGGTTATTCACCATTTCCATCAGACAATACAGCTTTATTCATTTGATCAGCAAGGTTTCGGTCTGCCATTAATAGAAACTCTGCTGACATTGTGAGGCAAGTTCACTGTCATGTTATAAGCATTATCTGTCACCGTTGTATTTTTAGTTTAAAGATAGGACTACATGAGGGAAATGACACTGCAAGGACTGAAATATTTGTCTTCGATGCTCTTTAACCTAGTAATATATTATCCTGAAGTGCTGAGGAGCCATATGAATGCCAAAGCTTGAGCTTCTATGCACTCACTATCGAATTACTGCCAATCTGGAAAAGATTAATTATTTGAATTTAGAGAGGGACAGCTTTGCTGAATCTATCTGAGTACATTACATTTAACCTTTTTCATCTGTCATAGGAGAGCCCAGACAGAACTTTCTCAGTCTGTTTGGATTCTAAGTGAGATTTCTGAGATAAAGGCTAGTGCCAAGGAAAAGAATAATGTAGTAAACCCCAGTAAGATTGACAAGGCTGGATGGTGTCATCTCTGAAATAGCTACCATACTCGAAAATTGTGCTGAGGTCCTCCTTAGGCAAAGGAGCATTGGGAGTTAAATGTAGTAATAGACTGGGAGATGCTTACCTGTGCTTTTAATCCTAGTTACGTTAGGGTAGGTATAACCTGATAGATCAACCAGCCCTTCAGATCACAGCAACTGTGCCTCTCTAATCTAGTAACAATTCCTAGAAAAATACTAAGTACCTTCTGATGACCAAGTAAGCACATTTACTGAAATTATTAGAAGTTTGAGTAAGGATACTACAAGTTGCTTTAAAGGAAGATAATTATCTATCAGAATAAAGATCCTTGCTGCAGATTAAGCACATGGACACTGCCCTTGGGAGAGGCTCTGTGAAGGAGTGGAGGAAGGAAAAAGTAAATAACTAAGACAGAGCATGCAAAAAAAAGGAATGTTCCTATTTTTCCTTGCAAGCATGCAACTAATTCACCTCAGGGGCTGAGTGCCTGCAAAACAGTCTCTAAATCTTTTGCAGAACATCTGTGCTAGCGATGGGCGGACGTGGCTGCTCTGAATCAGTTCTGCATTTTCTGATTTATTGCCACCTGCAACAAGTTTATCACATATTACTTTCCCCAGAAGGTAAATTATAAGAGAGAAACACACAGGACATGGCAACTGTTTGTGAAGATGTGTCATGATATTTTATTGTATTGTTGGCAAAATTCTGGTGAATTCAACTTGTGTTTATTCAAGTTATGTATTGTAGATGGGTTTGGATGATGGATAGATACTCCCACAGGATTCTACAGAAAACACAAACAAAACACTCTGCTGAGCATGGGACAAAATTTTACAAGGATTAATTGAATCAAAGGACACAAAATGCAATTTTCCATCTTCTGATTGAATATTACAGAATGAACTCATCAAATCTCTCTTTTTTTTTTTTTTTTTTTTTTTTTTTCCCCAGTGCCTGATTGGCTTTCTTATGCACTGTAGATAAGTATTGCAAAACAGGGCAGATGAAGGTACAAAGAGGTACAGGCCATGAGTTTATACCTTTAATGTGCATAAATATGCACTTGAAAACTCAGAAGTCTCTCTAGCTCTTCGAAAGGGACTACTAATTATAGGTACAATTTCTGTGCATTTATTCCAGCAGTTACATTAAAAGGCCAAACTACACCTGAAGACTTCACCCAGGCAGCCTTCCCTGGTACCCAAAGTAAAGGCACTTCCTAAAGAAGCAGACAGATTTCTTGAAATAAGTAGTAACATCATATTTTGTATCTTCTCACTTTTTTCTGAAGTGTCTTGCCTTTCAAATTTGCTTCTATTCTATAGCAGTGTGACTGACCAAGGACAATTAGCTTACGTATTTTAAGCTCAGAGTTAGCTATGTTCCCCAGAGAAGTATTTTTACGTTAATATATAAAACAAAGTGCAGTTTGATCAAAGAACATTCCTATATTCTTTCACTTTGAATTCAGAAAGAGGCTTATGGTATCCAGCTGATAATAAAAAAAAAAAGTTCATAAAGTAATTTCTTATTGACTTTGAAAAGGATGTTTTCAGAAACATTCACAATTTTTTTAATGGTCCTCACAGAAATAATAAATATCTCCTGGGCAAGTTCCCATATAGAAAGTTATGTCCAACATGGATATTGAGAGAAGTCCTGCTGAGGGTCACTGGGAGAAAAGGATGTTTAGATGACTTTTGTCTCCCATGGACCTATTTTTAGCAGGGGGTTCATTTAAAATTTTCTTCATTATATATTTTCTTTTGCCTACATTCACCTCCCAGAATAATTTTTAACATGGCTTGTTTATATACTTTGATCAAAGGAATTTAAAATACCCAGTCTGTTCCTGCTTCTGCTAATGGAAACAATGGAGCTCTCATTCATATGAATGCAAACATGGTTATGTACTGCTGTTAAACATTCTTTTATTCTTCTCAAGGGTACCTTATGAATCTCTGCTCTGGATAAACTTAAACTGCTAATACAACTACCAACTTACTTCAGTGATTACTTACTTAACAGAATCAGTCACTCTTTGGCCCAGGCCAAAACATGCGTCTCTCCTCTACACTTTGGCAGCACTTACAATTCAAGTTGCATATTGCGTGTATTTATACACAAGTGATTTTTTTCTCTAAAGGCCTACTGTAAAGACAATTATACTGAAATTTCATGCACAACAAGGATTTTTTAACGACACAAGCCAATATATTTCTGCCATGAACACTATAACATTTTTTCAAGCAGTGTGAACCTAAAACTTATGGCAAAATAGAGATTAAATCAAATTTTGGTGACATGTTGCGATTACATGTTGGAATTTAAAGTGCCCTGTAGGCTTTTCATAATGTTAAGATGATGCCTAAAGGGGCGCAGCGAGGAATATAAATGAGGCACATCTTACTCAGGAAAATATCCAGTGCTCAGGACTCAGCCTCTTCCCGGGCTAGAAGACAGAGCATGAAAAGCAGTAGGAGAAGCACGCACAGTGCCATCAAGTGTACTGTTGGGGTGCCCTGCACCTGCAGGTCCTCTGGGAGAAGCACAGATCTTGACTCATAAATATGCTGCATCCTTCTCACTGCTCCTAAAATGATGCAAATTACATGGCAAGATTCTGTAATTCTAACATGGTTTGACATTTTGAAATCCCTAGTCAGACATGTAGGTATTTGCTGATGTATTTTTCTTTATATCTTCCTGAAATTTATTTCTTTATTTTCACCCTAGGAAAAAAAAAAAAAATCAAATATATCTACCTATCCCTTTGTCAATGAGATAAACTCTGCAGTGGTCAGTAAGCTCAATAAACTTTCACCAAAGCAACACGCTCTATTGCTCTGATAAGAAGCCAGACTGGGAGCTGCAGGAGGGGTTATTTATTCTTTTAGAATTCTGTTATCAATTTGCAATCCTTCAGGGGTGTTTTTTGCCCCATTTTTATATGTCTTTGCTGTCTTTGTTGCTGTGGAAAAAAAAAAAAAAACAATTAAAAAAAGAAAATAACAGAAGGAATATTTCACTATAAGGACAGGAAACAGCTGAAACAAAGTAAAGACCAAGTACTGTCAAGTGGATAATGTGGGGAAAATCCTTCCCCCTAATTTCCACAGTATAATCTTACACTGGGAAAGTGAAAGACAAAATATAAATCAGCAGAAAGAAAAAGATGTTTTTGTCAGTATCCCTTGAAGTTACTCTATTAAAAATAAATCCTGACCGTGTGAACCCTGGGAAGGACCTTAGAATTTGAAATTTGAACTCTTTAGTCAAGAGACAGTGCACAGACCCACTGAAAAATAGTGCACATCAAAACTCACTTCATATAACCTATTTCTTCCTTTGAGAAGGCAGGTGGTGACTGTTATCATAATGTTCTGATCTAAGGATCTGACTAAAAGCTCACCAAACCTAAGGGAAACTGTTTTAAAGATATCAGCTGAGGCCATGTAGTTCTTGGCTGGGGTGACAATGGCAAACCTGGGGCTAGGGTCACACATTCGCCCTGCAGTTAAAGACTTGGGGATTCTGGTGGACGAGAAGCTGGACATGAGCCGGCAGTGCACCCCTGCAGCCTGGAAGGCCAAACGCATCCTGGGCTGCATCAACAGAGGGGTGGCAGCAGCGTGAGGGAGGGGGTTGTTCCCCTCTGCTCTGCCCCACCTGCAGCGCTGTGTCCAGGCCTGGGGCCCCCAGCACAAGAAAGATGCAGAGCTCTTGGAGCAGGTCCAGAGGAGAGCCACGAAGATGCTCAGAGGGCTGGAGCACCTCTCCTGTGAAGAAAGGTTGAGGGAACTGGGCTTGTTCTACCTGGGGAAGAGAAGGGTCCAGGGGGATCTCATTGTGGCCTTCCGGTACATGAAAGGAGGTTATAAACAGGAGAGGGGGCAACATTTTACATGGACTGACAGTGACAGGACAAGCAGAAATGGTTCTAAAATAAGAGAGGGAAGATTTAGGTTAGATATTAGGAGAAGATTTTTCACTGAGAGGGCAGTTAGACCCTGGCACAGGCTGCCCAGAGAAGTTGTGTGTACCGTATCCCTGGGGGTGTTCAAGGGCGGGTTGGATGGGCCCTGGCAGCCTGATCCAGTGGGTGGCAACCAGCCCACGGTAGGGGGGATGGAACTAGATAATCTTTAAGGTCCCTTCCAACTGAAAACATTCTATGATTCTGTGATCAAATAACTTGTTACAGAGAACAGTCTCTTGGTACACTTGGGAAAAAAGAATCAGTCTGGTTTTCTGCATTATTATCACATACAATGGCACTTCCATTCTGAACCATAAACTATCAAAGAATATTTAATATCTGATTCAAATAATTTTACAGGTATTTCTTTTAAAATTTGTCCCTGATTGTAGGAATATATGCTTACTTTAAGATCATTTTTATTGCAGTTGTGACTTTATAATAATGAGCCATTTTAATTTCCATTATTTAGAGAAATGATGATAGAGAACATTAGCTGTGTTTTTCTCACCAGATGTACCTGATAAATATGTTGTTTTTTTTTTTCTCTTTTGTTAGTATAAGGCAGCGATGCTGAGAATATCAGCAGGGAGCCATCTCTAAAACCAACAAGATAACATCTTTTTCCTGTAGAAATATTTCACACTTGGTTTTGTGATTTACCAGCTGCAGTATCAATATGGAAGAAAACATAAAAACATTTGAAATAGTTCTATAATTTTGCTATTTTTTTTAGTAATATCACAAAGCTTCCTCAGAAATGTTGCCTAAAATACAGTTCTACAAGGGAGAAGTATAACTCTTTATGCCACCAGACAATACGGACCGATTATTTTTTTTGCTATGCATAATTGAATTTTTTTCCTAAGTGACTATGAGGGAGACTTAAGAAAGAAGAACCCTGAAATGTGTAACAGCATATTAAAATTATGAAAAACATGGAAAGGAATTCTTAAAATCAGTTTTTCTGGTTTCTTAACACAGACGGTATTTGAATTACAGAGTCATAGGCATTGTAAGCAGCCTCTGGAAATGTTTCTTAAAATTTTACAGATACTGAATATGAACCCAGGATGGCTACTTCTAATAATAGATACAGTATTCAGCTAGTTCTTCTTTTTTTTTTTTTTTTTTTTTTTTAAGTGAATGCTTTATTATCATTCATTGTCATTAAAATGTGTGGCCTTACCACAAAAGCATTAATTAAATGATAATGTATTTCAGAAAGTACCCAGACTTCTTAAACTGTTAATTAAACACAGATCAAGCTTTAGTTACATATCCTTTTAAGAGCTCCCATTCCCCTGAGTTTAGAGATCACAGCAGGTTACCTTGCTCAACCACACGCTCTCGTGCAACACCGAATAGTATTGCTGTTTTCAGTGAATTCTCCCGTTTCTCATTCATCTCTTATTGGAGATGAAGATGAAAATGATGTGTTGGATGTATACAAAAAGAATAGTTAAACAGCAGCGCAGGTTTTCTGGAAATATTCTTTTCTGATATTTGAGTGCATTACTTTTAGATAGTTAGCCAAATTAATACTTAAAAGCAAATTATATCATTCTAAAAAGTAGTAAATTACGCAGAGCACTAGAATGGTTTTGCAAACTGTTAATACAGTGGTAAATGTGTATCTGTAGTACCATGAGGAGTAAGTCCTATCTATTTGTAATATTAGATAGGTATTCTTTTTGTATAATTTATTTTAACACATTTTCATCTGCCCTCAGGCTTTCAGGCAGTCAGCCAAGTGAGTCATAGGGCAGCCTTACATGTATTAGTTGAAATTCAGGGCTTGTTTTCACACAAAGAACATTCACCTGAAACAACTAAAGGTGGCATCTGAAGTTAGATTGGTTACGTTACCTCAACTTCCAATGTTCAAACCTGGAGAAGAGAAGGCTCCAGGGAGACCACATTGCAGACTTCCAGTACCTGAAGTGAGCTTATAAACAGGAGAGAGAGTGACTTTTCACATGGTCTGACAGTGATAGAACAAGGGGGAATGGTTTTACAGTAAAAGCAAGGAGATTTAGATTAGATATTTGGAGGATGTTTTTCATTCAGGGATCTGACAGTGATAGGACAAGAGGGAATGGTTTTACACTAAAAGCAGGGAGATTTAGATTAGATATTTGGAGGATGTTTTTCATTCGGAGGGTGGTGAAGCACTGGCACAGGCTCCCCAGAGCAGCTGTGGATGCCCAGTCGCTGGAGGTGTTCAGGGCCATGTTGGATGGGCAGTTCTCTGCAGATGTTGAAAGGAATGAGAACATCCAGTAGCTCTGAGAGATTCCTTTTGCAGCTCACTATGTAGAGCTCCTTCTTTCAGTTTCAAAAACACAGCCCGAGGTCAACTGCATAGAGGTTCAAAACACCCACCAATTGTTGTGGGGCTCTCATGAATTTTGCTTCATGTTGCTTTTATTTTTCCTTTCTGATCTACTAACACCTGGAAGCACAAAACCACTAATTTTGAAATTCCATCAGTCAGTTCACCTAATACAGACCTCTTATGAGAGGTAGTAACATGAAAATCTGTATAAGTCAGCTTAAAATGGATGCTGACTTATGCTGTAAATCTGGTCTACTTAAGGACAGTTAAGCCTAGACTCTGTACTGGAATACAGAGGAGGTTAGGGGATAGTTTCCTCCAAGCAAATGTATTTCAGTGCCCAGTGCTAACTAATACATTAATTACATATCAGAGAAATGATAATCACTGTTAATGTTTCCCACCTTATCTATATATTATATAGCCTGAACCCATACCATTCTCCTAAAAGTTAGGAAAGAAAAGAAGTGCTTTTCTTTGTACAGAACCTAAAAATTGTTTTCTTTTTATAACGAGATTGATTTCATATAAGGCGTACTAGATACTTACACAAAGGAGAACATACAGATTTGAATTAAGGGAGGACAGGGACTGTTAAAGAAGTAAAACTTGAATAAATGCAAAAATCCCTCAGTGCACAACAGTTATTTAGGCCAGTACTGTTGAGGAGAGGATGCATGGCTGTGAAGTCCCTTGTGTGTTTCTGTTAAAAACAGGAGCAATCTGAGAAAGCATTTGTTTATTTATTTGTTTTATCTGGAGGTTCACATTTACAGGACTGCATCTTGTTCCTGCCCCTCTTCCTGTTCAGTTAGCCACAGCCAGCCAATTCTTTTCTTTCCAGTTTCTATAATATTGTTGGACTTTTAAATACTACAGGCAAGGCAGCTTTGTACCATCTCCACTGTGACCCGGCTGACTGTGCTATGCCTCCTGTCTTTTTATCCCTGCAATAATGTGGCAGGGCCCGTGGTTACTCTGCTTTGAAGTGATATGCAAGTAATGATGTGTTTCATGATGCTAAAACATATTTATTTTCCCACTTTTTACAATTTTTAATAGGAATGGGAACATGACGGGAGCTCTGAAGTGGAATAAGGGGTGGCTACAAACCTCCTGTCACTGCCTGTATGCAAGTCAGCATAAGCAAAACAGGATAAATCAGATCATTCCTTATGTGGAGATGTCATCCATTTATTTCTCACAGATGCAGTGCATATGGTTCCCCTGTGTGCTTCAGAGCTGACCTAGGGAGGCTGTCTCCAAGGGTCGGGCAGCTACGGTCAGTTAGCTGGGTGCCAACTGGTAAAATTGTCTTTTAAAAAGTAATTGACTGTGACGTTAGGCAGCAACTAACTCCTTCAAGTTTCTGGATGTCAAACAGGCAAGCAGGGGGTTATTCTGCAACAGGGAATTTGCTGCAGCATTCAGCTGAGCCACAATAACTCCAGTGAAGTACAGTCAGAGCAAAGATACATTTTCTCCATTAAGTTATACTCAGGAGTTTAGTCGTAGAATTTGCTTCCACATAGTTCTTTCGCAGCACCCACTTGTCCCTGGTGACTATGTGATATAAATTACATGTAAGACAAAAAGAAGCCTTCATGATAAAATGAGAGAAACTCAGCCCCTGCACATTTATCATCACATAGCTCTGACATTCCCCTGCTGTATTTTGGAGATTAGAAAGCGGCTCCCCAAGACTCACATTTAAAGAGCCCTGTAGTACTTTTCATTTCTTTTTGCGGAAGTTGCAAGCAGATAAGTGTGGACCTTGGGGAAGGGTTCTTAGAAAGCCTCATGAGTTGAAAAAAAAAAATGTATCCAGTGATAGCTGGGTTAGCCTGAGTGCAGAGGGGGCAATTCACTTTCAGTAACAAGAATTAGCCAATGGAGAAAACCATTCCTTTAAGCTCTCTGGATAGACTTTTTCTTTCCTCTGTCCTCCAGTCATACACAGGGTACACATGGAGGCAAATGTTTCTGATTCATTTTGAGCTTGAGCTGGTTTACAGGGCTGAAATACCATCAACCAAGCATTGTGCTTTAATCCTCCAGCCTTAACAGCCTTAAAACCAATTTGAGATGCACTGAAATAACTTTGTAATCTCTGGGAGCATAACTTTAAAAGCATCCTAAGAGCTGGCAAAGACGCAAGCATGCTGCCTCTAGTGAGACCATTAATAGCACATTTCAAGCACAACTGTCTCTGTGTCTCTAAATTTGCTTTTCACAGTTAAAGGTCATTAACTGAAATTAGGCCAAAGCAGCAAAACGTAACAGTTATCATATAAATTCTTCTTAACATCAAGTCAAGTGTTTCAAGTACTTTGAAGTCCTAATTAACGCCTGATGTGAATGCACCATGTTTGAGTTTATTTTCCTTATTGTTAAGCAACATAGTGCTTTTCCTCAAGAAGTTCTGGTAAGCAAAAAGCACGTACTTTAGGAGCAGACTGGACATTTCCCCTAGGTGTGTTTTCATTGCAGTTCGTCAGCTGCATATTGTACATGAACTGCACCTTCCACAGCTGTAGGAGTCTGCCTTCCCCACAAAGGGGTGTTTTGATAGACTTCTTAAGAACAAGGACTTGATTGTTGGTAACTCCAGAGCCAAAGATAAACAAAAGGGAACCTGACACTGATCCTACACTGCTATTCATCATACTGCATTCTAGCAGTGTCAGAAGAGGCACAATACAAGCTTAAGTAGGATGAAAAATCAACTTTCAAAAATGAAAATGGCAAACGGCATTTTCATTCTAAACGACCTAAAGATGAGCTGGTTTTCAAAATTCCATTCAAATGAAATTTTCAGAGGAGTTCTGATTAAGTGTCCTCCAGATTAAATAATTAAATATGAAATCATTTGCTAGGGACACTGAATTTTAAATACTAAAGTAACCAACCTCACAACTTCAGAGAAGATTCTCGAGTTTCTCCCTCAGTTGCATAACTAAGCTGAACTAACATCACTGGACTGAATCATTACCATGGGTGTGGCCGAGTATTTCCACACCTTAAAAATCTTGTTAAAGGACTGTATCTGTAATTGCATGTCTCAGTATAATCTCTTTCAAAAAAACCCCACTTAAACAAGAGTAGTGCTTATGCACATACTGTGGCCTGTTCCTTCTCTTATAGAGTCAACATTTGCTTGTTCCAGAAGTAGGATTTGAATACCCATGACAACGTTGCAATAAATTTTACTTCTTGTAATAATTCAGTTACTTGCATCTACAATCAAAATATTTATTGATTTCTTTCATTTTGTAAGTATTAATTAAAGAACAAGGGCCTTGTGTTAACATATGTTATTGGCTGCTGGTAGTTGACACAACAGGTGGGTATGCCATTTTACATCATTCTTCTATATTAATAGCATGGAAAGTCATCATTCGTGTTGGAAAATGCACACACTTAAAAACAATTGCTATATCAGCCCTATGGGAGATTCCATGAATACTCTACATTTAACAGCCAGCTAACAAAATCGGGATATGAGTTAACGGCTATAAATAACTGGGTATGGAAGGTCATGAATGAGTGTTGATCTGGACAAACCGCAGCCACTCTGTCAAATGCAATGATCTTATGATGATGTGAAACTGCTGACAGTGCATAATCAAGCCCTCAGCTTGCAAATCAAACTACTGGTATTCTAAATGTTATTAAAAGTGCCCGTAAAACAAATGTTATGAAGCATCCAAATTCCTGCTTTTCATATAGCTCAGCAGAGTTTTTAGCTTTCTTTTTCTCCTTTTTTTCATGTGTTTACCAAAATGTTACGAAACATATGCACTATTTTTGAGGAAAACTAACACAAGGCGAGCAGAAGGATCCATTCATGATCAGAATGCAATGGCCTTCATTATGTTCCAGTTTGCTTATATGTGACTGATCGAGAGTTAGCAGATGGTGTTTTCTTTCACCCCTTCGCCTTCCTCTTATTTAATTACTCCAACTTAGTTTATGTGCTGGCTCTATAATGCCTAATAAGCATGTATATTTGTAAGATAGTCACTTCTATGATCTCCAAATTCAGCAATGCTTAATCTAGCCACACTCAAGTATCTAAGACCAAACATTTTATCTACATGTGTAAAACCAGCCAGACCTCTTACATTTAATGTTGCTCTTGGATGTGTTTCCATCAAATGAACAACCTAACCCACCCAGGAACTGTAGCACCTGTAGAAAATCTGACTGGCAAGCAATGTATTATGCTTAAGTGTCCTTCGTGGCAGCAACAGCTGCAGCTAGTAGTGGCACAGAGGGACACTGCAGGCTGTCTCACTAGGCTTTGAAGGGTCTCCTGCTTCTGAAAGAGTGTTTTTCTAAGGGCCAATATGTGTCCAGGCAGGATGAGGGCTTTCAGGATGGTGCTCTAAATCCATACAGAGATAAAAGTGCCTCCAATTGATATGGAAATTAAAACACACACTTTTACTCATTAAATGGCAACAATCCTATTGGTACTCGCATGAAAATCCTCTCTTCTTCCTCAGTCTCTGATTTTATCCCAAATTCAAACATTCAAATCATACTCAGCAAGATTTGTGGAGGACCCTGACTCTTGTTTGATAATGCTTCTTTCCCTCCAAAGCCATCTGTACATTTCAGAACCAAATATTTCTCACAGCTGTTAACTCACCAGCAATGCTACCAGGAATTCAAGGTCCAGTCTCAGTGGAGTAATGGC
>VXAV01006655.1:190063-230699 GCA_013399715.1 Alectura lathami
GCCATGACTTCTGAAAACCCTTCCTGGGTCAGAACCTGGTAGAGCATGGCTCAAGGCACGCCCCAGACTTCAGCAGAAAACCACAACACAACAAGTCACTCACGGTTGAGAAGATTGAGATTGGAAAGACACAAACAGTGTAGGATGAATAGGGTCCCCTTTCTTCTGCCCTTTGCTTGGTTAAAACTCAGGCAAGGAAGACTCCTCAGGCAGGAGCAGATACAAATCTGAGAGTCTGTCTGGCCTAGACAGTCACATTGCCCTCTCCCCACTCTGCTGTCTCCAGTGCAGTTTTGCAGATCTTGTTGTGCAGTGGAGTTGGATGAAGAGGTTTTGTCTCCACCAGATTGCTTCAACATTACTGCTCTGCAGTCTCAGAAGTTCACATACAGGTTCATTTTGATGCTGCCAGCAAATACAGTACTAGCATGTAACTAGTTTTTCCCACTACCAAGAGGGAATTCATAACTAACACATCCACAGGACCTAAAATCTGAAGAAATTATGTAATTTGCTATGTGATTTGCTAGGGGACATTGCAAAGACCCAACTAAACTGCCATCTCTTCATTGAAGAAAAATCAAGAGATCATTTTATTTTCTTCCTACATTTTTTTAATCTCTAAACTAAATAGCCCAAGTGAACTTAGTGATCCAGAAACTATAGAAAGACTTAATTGGCAGAAAGTAATACAAATATTTGTCTCCACGAGGCATGGGTCATTTGTATCTGCTACAAATGTACACCAGAAGAATTCTGCTTGTTTTCATTTAAGGTACAGATTCCTGGATTTAGCCAAGTTCCTTCAGTAGCAAGGTTTTATTCTGTTCAAGGACATCTGAAATTTTGGAATATCTGGAAATTTATTCTTCTGAACTTGCAGTTTAGATAGCAGAGCATGACGTCAGTTTACATTTTTCGTAAAGAAGCTCTAGGCATCTGATGATTACTAGATGGAAAGGCCAGACTTTTTTTCCTCATGACTTCCCACTACTCAAGCTGCAGAAAAGAAATATAGAGACATCACTGGAGAAATGGCTAGTACAGGAGCTAATTCTCATTGCTGTGAAATCCCCAGCTGCTCTGCTAAACTAGATTTCTGGGTTGTTTCCACCTCAACAGGAAGTATCAAAGGCCCCAAATAGTACCCAAGATGTGATTCAGAGTGGTTAAAGATGAAGGTTTAGGTTTCTTGGCTGGTTTATTCGTGATGCAGTCATTACAAGCCGTTTGGATAAGCACTTTGCACAGTGGGTGTGAGTTTCGGCTCTAAGGAGAGTGTTACACTGCATTAATCCAATGACTTTAATATCTTTACTCCTACTATCTTACAGCCATGTAGCTGAGAGTGAATCAGGCTGAAGATTTTGAATATAGGTGATTCCATTATTTTTATGAGGCCCTGCAGGCTCTAATTCTTTGCACCATGTGGGAGCCTTCCATGAATACAGAGTGCCATCTGTGCTTGGGTCTCATTCCTTAAAGAAACATTTAGCTTTCTATTCATCCTTTCTGCATTCCTGGGGCTGAACAGTGTGCAAGTGTGTTACCCCATCGTCCCTTGTGTCACCAGAGCTTATTGATCAGCCTCAGGACTGAAAATGCAGCAGAGAGCCCTGCTGTTTCCAGTAGCTGTTGCCTATCTTTTGAAGCAGAGATGAATGCTTGAGCCATAATGTATTATTTCAACATGAGAGCATTAACCTATTGTGAAAAATAAATGCAAGAGATTCTCAAACTGGGAGGAGAAAAGGCATTGGAGCATCAGAAAGCTTGCGCACGGAGCCTTTTGCTCCAGTCTGAGCCTCTTGCATCTCTGACAAATTCTCTCCCTGTTCACCACAGGAATACTAATTGCCAGATGAAGCTCTTTGTTCAGCTAATGCTCTAATTGTTGTTTGGAAGAGGAATTTTCTCTTGCAATTGTTTACTCCTAAGGAAACTTGAAACCTTATTTCTGTGGCTGAGTCCAGAGAGCGTACAGTTATAAAGTTACTGATATTATCAGACTAGAGTCACTGAGTCAAAAACAGTCCCCATTCTTCCTGAACTGGGTTGTTCAAATCCAGACGTGTAACATTTTTCTCACATCATAGGTGAGCTGTGACAACAAAATGCCTTGTACCATTTTACTGTGGCACAAAAACCACAAGACATCTGGAGTTTCAGTATGAATGAGCATCCAGAAGTTCAAGTGTGTACCACAGCCACATTTGACTTACGAGCACAAAACCACGGGAGCCTATAAAAGCTACCTTAAAACAAGAAACATTAAAACAGAAAGCACGATCTTAATGTAGGTGAACTTTTGAGTAGGTCTTCATGTTGCCTACATATAGATATAAAAACATGTAAATACAGGACATCCAACCTGTTCTTAATTGAATCTAAACATTTATAAGATCTCTCTCACATGCATGCGTGCATAACTTTTCTACAGCACAGTAAAGGACAAGGGTACCTATTTGGGCTTAAGTTCAGCTTCTTTATCTTTTCCAGTTATTAGGATTTGTGACACTCTACCTAAATGCAAAGTATACACGTTATCACAGGCATGCACACTAATTTATACCTGGAGTAAAATAAAAATAATAATTAAAAAAAATCCCAATCCTCATTTCTCATGAGAAGAAACACACAAAATATATGAGAGAGAGCAGAATAAAAGTAGAGGAGAAACGTACCACTACGAACAGGTCAATATGATGGTGCCGTATTATATGGAAGGGTAAAACCAGAACAGGAGAAAGTCATAGATTAACTAAGAATTCAAAGACTTTTGAGTTCATTGCCTGAAGGCACTCCCTGGGTATCTTTCATACCTTATGGAAGACTCCATTGTACATAGGTACCAAATGTCATCCTTTCACTAAGTGGTCTAACAAAAAGCAAGGTTTCTCAATATCAGCGATGGCAAAAAATAAAACGATAAAAATATGCATACATATCTTGCTAATACATTGGGCAGTCCGTTTTTATTACAGTGACAATATTTCATAAAAATTCAACATTTTTTTTAATTTACAAATATTTCTTCATCTCTGACCTACCAAACCTTGGAGCATTAGATTGATCTGATTTCCTTTTTCTTGACTCTTCAAAGCTTGGTGATACCCTTTAAACTTCTTTTATGTGGTTTCTTATGATACCATGTAACTCCTGTGCCCTTATTCCAGATTTGCTCAAGGTGTGGTTGACTATCAGTTCGTGGCTGTCTGTACCGCCTTTGCCTCAGTACTTCATTGTGAATGTTGACTCCTACAACCACTCATTTCCAAGCCTAAAACTGTACACACTAACTGTACTGCGGTAATGAAGGAAGAGGCTGTGGAAGAAGCCCTGTAAGGACAGCAATCGTTATCCTTGTAAGTGCTTGCTGTCCCTGACTGAGCATGTTAGCTTAGAGAATTCATTACTTTTAACACTAATTCTGCTCTGTATGAAGTATGAATTACTGGTTAATGAATACCAATCTGTTCCAGCTCCATCCTACACCCCATATGGCATATAAAAAGTCTTTTTTAAAACAAAGTTATAAAAAGAGATCTACTAACTCATAACTCAGCCCCTGTCAAAGGCAGGGTTTTCACCTATAATCCCATAACTTATTACATCATTCAAACTGGTTTTAGAATTAGTGACTTACAGGGATTCGGGTGCTTCTTTGGGACAGTGCCTCATTTTCAAAGCATAACACTGTCAAGATTTCCTAAATGTTCTGGGCACCTATTTCTTCCTTCATACTATATATTCATATTGAGTCTAGCAAGGGGAATAACAGATAAAATGTTACATAAAAATGTTCTGCATAAGCCAGAAATTCCCTGTGCTGAAAATATATTGTAATGATTAAGAGTATAGTAGAAAAGTATTCTTTTGATACATGTCAGTGTTGATGGGAGCACATCAGATGTCCTTTCTTTTAGTAACACAGCTATGTCTGTTAAGTTACTGAAACAGTTTTTTCCATTTAACATCTTTCTCAGCAAGTATCACCCACAGTCAGCAGAATATAGCAAGTATGACTACATATCAAAATTTAAATGCCTGAACTTTGCAAACAGCATCATGCATTTCAAACTTCCACAGCTTGTCCAGCAACAATGAAGATGGTCTGTTATTTCTTTCAAAGTGGAGAAAATCTGGAAACTTTTGACATTCTAGTGCATCATGATTCTTGGCTTTGCTTAATCTTAGGAGGCTTTGTCTTGCATGTAGATTTCATATTCAACTGTGATCTCCTAGAGCAATTGAATAACTGCTGATTACAAAACTGAACAATAGTTACAAAAAAAAAATGGCTTTCAGAGATCATTGCCATTACATGTTAGCCAAGATATAGATCTGTTTTCAAACACAACTATCACATGAACTTTACTGAGAAAACAGATGGTTGTGCGTAGCAGAAATGCAGTTCTGCCCAGGAATGGATTTCCAGGTGAAGCTCACTGCTCTCCCTGCTCCACCACCTTTTCTCTCCTTTCAGCTCGCAGTTTACTTCCTCCAGGAGCACTGGTCCCTTCCCCTTGTGTTAACATCCCAGTCTACGGTGGTGCTCAATCACATTTTTAAAGGATAGAAATGTTCCTACAGCTCACACCACTCTATCAAGTTGTATTTTAAGCACCGTTTGAGTCTGCTCTCGTATCCTTGTTAGAATGACTAAAGATTTTTCATAATTTTCATCTCAACTACATTATCTCTTATTGCATTATAGCAACGGCTAGAGCAATGGCATAGGCAGTCTATGGCACATAACGAAATAACAGTCTGTAGCAAGGATGCAAGGAGACAACATACCTGGGAGCCTTTTGAGGAACCAGAGCAGGCTGCTAGGCACATCAGGAGGGAAACGTAGCTCTCATGAGCTGTGTCTGGAAGCATGCCAAGGCACACCAACTGTCCTGGGCTGGGGATTACCCAGACGTGTGCCACCATTCCCCTGCTGATGGGATGATGAGATCCCTACCAAAGAAGCCAGACATGGTAGGAGGTTGGCTAGCTGTTGTACGCTTCACCTCACCTCATGACGGAGTCCAAATGAAGCATGACCTCAGGTGCAGGAACTCAAAGCTTTCCTAGCTTTGCCAGGTCAGACACAGGCTTGATGTCCTGCTCATTTCATTATGCTTGTGTCCTGAAATTTATAGGAGCATTGAAACACAGTGAGAGAACAAAAAGCCAGGGTTTCGTGCGATATTAGGGCCAGCACCACAGAATGCTAAGGAGACTGCTGTTCAGCTTAATACAAACTGCCATCGTGTGTGCATGATCTTCCTGAGGGACAGGTGAAAGCGCTCAAGTGCCATCAGCTGTTGAGCCTGAGACAAGACGATGTTACAGAACTTGTCTGCAGTGAACAGACGCAAAAGTGGCTACAACATGAGAGTAAGCCAGTTTGGCATAAGATATATCTACAGCACATTAAATCAGCGTATAAGCATGAACAAAGAGTATAAACCCTGTATATGTTCGATCTCATTCATGCCAAATCTGAATTTAAAAAAAATTGAAACAGTGGAAATTTGTATCCAAAAGACTAACAGATATTATAAACTGAATAAAGGGTAAAGGTTTAGCAGCTAGTATTCACTTATTTATGTTCTAGGACTTACACTGTGGTTTATGGTATTTTTTTGGCTTCTGATTTTTTCAAAGAATACAAATACACTCCACTTAAGTATTTCCCTGTCACTCACAAATAGCCCTTGAAGTTTTATATTGTTTCCTCACTCTTCAGGATTTGATTTCAGAAACTATATACTGAGTAATACACACAAATTCCATAAACATTACTTTTTCTGAAATATTTGAAAGATCTTCAGGTGATACATAGATCATGTATGACTTACCCAGGACAGGGGACATAAGGTACTTATCAAAATTCAGCCCTGTTATTTCCTCTTCCTTTATTTCTGTCCACTATAGCGAAAAGCTTTGTATGCCCTTCCAGCAAAGGAGGCAAGGCTGGCTAGCAGTCAGCGTGACAGAAGGAAAGCAGTGCAGCAGAAAATTGGATAACAGGATAAAAAACACAAGGACCACAGGAAGCCCATCAAAACTGCCTCCTCTTGTCAAAAACCAGACAAGTGACAAGAACAAATAAAAAGTATTATCCACAATTCAGTATTTCTAATGATATCACAATTACAGTTCTCCTTCCTATAGACAGCCACTTAACTTTTTAGCCTTGACCTTACAATAGCAAACCAAATGTGGTGTGACAAAATAAATCTGTGGAGGAATTGTTTACAGTCAGACATCTGACTATACAGTCGAAACTAACTTTCTGTCATTGTTGTTAATTTCCACTAGAAAAAGTGTTTAAATAGGATTGCTCAGTCACCGATCTAACTAATATGTTGCCTTAAGATTGTGTACATATTTAGTGATTCCAGATCGTGCATGGGAAAGAGGCAGGCAATTTAAATTGTCTGCCAACAGTTCAAGGCTGTGGCTAATTCATTACTCACACATCTCTAGTTGGAGTACTAATTTAAACTCATGTATGTCATATTAATTGTAATCTTGTTTCAAAGTGACAAGATAAATATCTCAAGGTACATAATATATTATGGACATAGGTCAAAACAAATGAGTGTCTAAAACAGATTAACACTAAATACATGCAATATGTCATGTTTGTAAATTAAGAAAGGATAAACTGCATTAACATTTAACAGATTGTTCATTATATTTCATCTATGCTTAGGTTTAAATACACTAACATACTCTTCCTGTATATAAGGTCTCCTAAAACAACTCCTACACAATAATTAGGATTGCATACTTGGGATCCAGAAGAGGCAGTTCCCAGGTGCTACAAAACAGTGCACAGCGCTGCAGGATATACAAACCCGGCACTCTGTTGTAGTTTCCTTGATTTATTTTTGTTATTAATAGGAACATAAAAGAAAAATTCAAACATATTCCCCAGTTTTCTCCTTCCTGTTATAAGATTAGCTAAACGTATTGAGATCAGTAGTTTATTTTAAAAGCGGCCTTCTCCTTACACAGAAAGCATTCAGCCATTTCATCAGTTCGATTGCCTGAGCAAGGCACCGTCCTTACCGCACTTACAGGGCTCTGTGTCCTGCTTCAGCAACGCCTGGGGCATGGGGCAGCCACCCCAGGACATGTGATGCTGCAAATCCTTCAAAATGCAAACCCTTTGCTGGACTCAGAAACCCACAGGAATGGCTTTCAGCTGTGTTAAAAAGAAAGGAGATATCTCTGCTTTCACCAATATTCTGAAACAAGACCTTTTGTAGAAGTCTGTGCACATGTGAATCTCTGATATATGGATCCATCCTTTTTGCCATCTGCACAAGAAACTTATTTTACATCCACAGCTATATCCGTTACCCAACTTCCCTGTGTGATACTAACACTTAAATAATCTGTAAAAGACATTTCCTCTGTCAATGGACTATTCTCCCAAACTCATTATTCGGTTACAAAGTGAAGTTAAAACAACCATCCTAGGAGCACAGCTTACACAGAATTTGTCATACAAAAAGAGAAGGAAAAAGAATACTTTCTATACTGACAATAAATAAGCATTTCACATAATTGTAAAAAAAAAAAATCTGCACTGAAATTTGTAGCTACATAGCTTGTATTTATCACCAGAACCTACATATAGACCAGCTTTTGTACACTTTCAAAAGCCAGTATAATTCCATTGATTTAATGAATACTGAAATGTACTGAAAACAATAATTATTTCAGGTTGAAATTGCTAGTACTGCTCATTTTATCAGATAAACTGATATTTTCCCTCCTCGTGTACAAATTCCACTGATAAAGTGAATAACAACAAAAGGATTGACTTGATTCCAGATGACATTTTAATTCATTCAGTTTTCGTCACTGTAATGTTAAAGCTGTAACACTGTTTTCAGATGAAGAAAATCTGACGAGAATTATGTACTGAATAGAGGCTTCTCCATCACTAACTCATGCTATCAGATATCCATCTATTTCTACTGAAGACTGCTGTAGCCTTGTGCTCTTCAATTACTGCTACTTACAGATAGTAATTTAAATTCCATTGCTTTTGACATATAAATGCCATTCTTTCTATAGTCAGCCATTTAGATGTATTTGTCTGGATGTGAAATTACCATAACTAGGTATTATTTGAAACCCCTGCACTGTATTTCACCTCTCTCTTAAGGCATTGTGATGCTTCTGTCTCTGCTTTACTATTCGCCCTGATACTTGTCAGCAGTGTTAACGTTGTTCATTTATCAGTCACCAGTTGTTTGCATCTCTTGCTGTTTGCAAACCCCTTTTTTGATAGCGTATTGATTTTCATGGAAATGCTAATCAGAACCAGCAAGAACTTTAACTGGGGGTAAAGGAGGAAGGAAAGAACAGAAACAGGTGGGATACATCAGACTTCATTGCTCAACAATGCAAATGTCAGTACATGTACACGAATGACTTTCCCTTGCAGACCTTGCATTCCACTCAGTGGTAAAAACATGAGCAAAACTGAATCTTTGCAGCTGCGGTGTGCTAAATATGGACCGCTGGTATTCAGTAGAGTGGACAGATACCTCAGTGTTAACAAAGTTAATGGAGTAGTGTCTCATTCCTTAAGCCTGAACTCCCCACATAACAGAGCTGTGAGGGTTATTTCAATTGTAAGCCTATTGCCTCCATTTTTGAGCATAAGATCTCTTTCATTTTCTTTCTTTTTTTTTCATAAGTGTTCTTTCATATGATTGCCCAGTTCATATGGAAGGAATCTCATCTGACTCCCACAGGGAAACGATCCTTCAGTTCTCTTGCTAGTTTACTGTTTGACTACCTCGTTCTAGTAATATCCGTCAGGCACTGGCTGATGCTTGCAGAAAAGCTGTCCTGAGCCACTCTTCCTCAAGTTCAAGCAAGTACTACAGGACTGACAAGATGAAACAATGGGAACACATGCTGGAAAATCGTTTTTTGAATCCATCATGTGTGAGGCCAAGGGAGGGTCAGCACACAAAGTAAGGATACTATGGAATATAGGATGCAATCAGAGATTTTGTTGCATCTGTCTTTTGCCACACTAGGGTAGGTGTGCTCCTTTCTTTAAAGGAACTTTCTAAGACTCATCTCAGAGTTGAGCATAAGGTGTACACACATAGATATTGGAATTTGCCTAGGATCAGCAAAATTAGGAAAAAGACATCCCAAACTGGAGTAATTTGGTTGTCAGGGTATTTCTTTCTACTTAGTTTGCCTGAAATGAGATGTTGTGGCATTATTTTTGTCATACCCAGAGACAATACTGATTCAACGGACTAAAAATTACAAACAAATTAAATGACAAAACATTCTAAAATATGCTTAAAAAAAAAAAAAAAGTGAGAGTATAAATGCAGTGCTCAGCAGAAGATCATGTGCCAGGTAGACATGTATCTGATAATGCCATCAGGTTATGACCACCACTGAGATAAGATTATTTTATGAACATAACATGTGATTTGATTAATCAGCTGGACAGCTCAACAGCCTACAAAGGTCCCTTCCAAGTTAAATTATTTTATGAATATTGAGATCAAATTACTTTTGTGCAGTGTCCTAATTCACTGGAATTGCAGAAAGAGCAAACTTGAGGGCAAAAATGTAACCCAGAAAGTACCATCCATGGAGTATTAGTAGAATTGACAGGAAAATTTAATGTTTTCACATGCTAGACAGGAGCAGAGACATCTGCTTTGCACATCTGTGGAATAGAACTCACTAGAATGGGGTATGGCCAGTGGGCACTCAGAGAAAGGTGGCCACTGCCAATCTTTTGCAAATAACTGTCTCACGTTCTCCTGTAAAAGATATCTGGAAACAAAACTTGTGCAGATTGATTTATTAGTTCAGATTTCTTTTCTATCAAATGTTCTGTGTTATAAGTGGTATTTCATTTCAAGGATATAATCTGCTCCTTCATCATTGCTGTAATTGCTCCAAAGAAAGCACAGTGAAAGGTCAGTGCCTTTGGCATGGAAGCCTAGAGCAGAGCTTTTGAAATAATTTATGTTTGAAAACACGAAAATTGCGTCAAGAACCTCTCCCAGACTTGATGAAATAAATGGGGATTGTATGCTGTATTTAAAGATGCAGGGGTCAGAAACACTTCATTGCAGCAATAATAACAACACGTGCAACTTTTTCCCTCCAGGAAATCCTTAGATCTTGACATTTTGAAGGCAGTGAAGCCATTTCACTTATTTGTTGTTTTTAGGAGGATTTTGAACTACATTGAGCAGATGCTAAAACAGATGGACACTGTCTTTTGGAGAAGTGGAAAAAAAATCTGATCAGAAAATGTCATGCTATTGTTTCTTCTTTTTCCCCAGCTGAATAAGCTATGAAAGGACACTTCCTTATGTCATAATTTAAGGAAAATATAAATGCTGACACCACCTTAGTCAAAGCTTTATATAAGCAGCAGGTCCTGGCCCTGCTCCACTCTTCATTTTTTAGAGCTCTCGTGTTGGGTAGACATGCTCCCTGGGGAAGAGTAGGGCGATGAGAACTGGAGTCAGAGCAACTCAGATGGGCAGGAGGCCTTCAGGAGATGGTGAACTCTTCTCTGACTAGGCGCAATGGCAACAATTTGGCAGGTGAGGTGTTTGCTATATTTTGTTCTTTCACCATCTTTGTGGGAACCCAGCAGGACTGGGGGAAGGGGTAAAAGAGAGATGCTGCTGCTTACTTGTTCATGGTATCTCTACTTACCACTGCTTGCCCAGAAGTTGGAGGTGTCACAGCTCTTTGGAAAAGCCTCCCTGAAGATCTGACAGGTCCTTCCACTTGGCCCTGCACCAGCCAAGCTGCTTTCCCACTCAAAATCAGTGGATAGGGACATCTTTGTTGTTTGCATATAGCTGTTATCTCCAAATTAAAGCATCTTGGAATTAAATTTGTATTGGTGACTAGTCTAGCTTGTACCATAGCCAAAGGAGCCTCTCTCTGTTTGCCCTTATGTTGGAGTTGTACGGTACAGATTAGCCCATGGGAGAGTGGCAAATTGCAAACTGTGCACAAGGGGAAAAAAGGTAAAAGGTATTTGGTACCTGGTCTGAGTTCTGGTCTGATCTTGTCTATAGCCAGCTCATCTCTCCACTTTGCACTGTAAACTAGGTAAAGGACTGCACAATCAGTCAGGTGGCATTTCAGGCTCTCAGGTAACATTTACTGATGTATCAACTGACAAGAAAATTCTCTGGTCTGCTTCCTCCATCGCACCAAACTGCCTTTTCATTTTAATAACTGCTCTTTCTGTATTATTCTGTTCCTCTGTGATTTGGCTTCTATCCTTTGCTTGCAAGCAACATGAAAAATTGCAAATGGTTGCAATCAGATCCCTATGAATAACTGAATGCATATTTGGTTGAGTTGATTGGGAAAAAATATTAATTTTAAGACAAGCTAGAATTGAAAAAAAAAAGAAAAATTCAATTTTATACACAGTAAAATACTTCACTCATGTCTAAGCTGAATGCTTTGTCTCATAGTTTTTATTTCTCTAAAAGTAAGCAGCATAGATCTATTTATACATAGAAATTCAATTCCTACAGTAAAAGCTGTTTTGATAGTGGAAATGCTTTGATTTAGTTTGCAACAAGATGTTTCAACATAGAATGGCTTGGGAGTTCTATTTTTCTTTGCTGGAAACAATCAAAATTAAGTCAGGAAATGCTTTGTTCAACTCAAATGGGTAATTTGGGGCAAAAGAAACCATCTCAGGCAGAAGTATTCATCCATCTCCTGTTAGAAACAAGTTCCTTTGTGTTGATTAAAGTAAACATGGGGAAAAAAATGCTTTTGGCCCTAGTTTGTCCTTTGGCAATGTGGAACCAAGGTGTGGATAGCTTCTGATGATGTTTCTCAAGGCAAAGCTGAAACATATCCGGAATGTGCCCCCTGGCAGCCTTCAGAACTTACATGAAGTGAAGTGCAAAAACTAGAATAAATACAAATTTTGGTCTAATTCAAATTGCATCAATTGCAATACAGGCTGGATTTTAAACAACTCAAAGTAGATATACAAGCTGTCTACTTAATAAAAAAGAAGGACAGCTTTTTAGATTTTTTATGCTGCACAATCAATTAGTTAAATCCATTTAGAACAATGTTGGACTGACAGTAAGACCACACATGAGAAGACTGAGGCAACTAAGTCAATTCCTTGCGATGGCATGGTCACCTTATTTAGGGGTCATCTGAAGACCAAGGAGTTCTAGCCTCCCCATAGCACTGACTTTTCATGCCAGTTTAGAAATAAACCAAAAAAATTCACTATCAGGCTAAGCAATATCCTATGGAGTAGGAGGCTACTTTAGAATTTGAGCCAATTTTTTTCTTCTATAGCTCTGTATACAGCATGTAGTTTTAAGTGTGCGCATATATATAGTTTTGTACAGAAATATGAATTAAGCACCACTTATTTTCCACTGTAATGTGTATCCATGAGTCTTCAGTATTGTCCTTCTAGGATAAGCCATATTGTCCATGTCTTTATTCCACCAAAAGAATTGTATTTGCCTCCAACAACATTTTTATGATACAGTAACCAAATACAATTTTTTAAACACCTCCATTAATCTGAAACTATTCATATCTTTAACCTTATTCTTCACACCTTTGCTTCAGTGTGCACTTGTAACTTCTTTTTAGATTATGTGCACCAGCTAAACCCCTAGTCTGATATAAGAATCACACTAGCAGCTCTCATTCCACTCTTCCTATACTCTACATAAGGAAGGACAACAGCGCCAAACAGTTGTTCTGTCTCAGAAGTTACCCAGCGAGAGACCAATAACAATCAGATTTCACGAAGATTATCTTTTCACACTATGTTTGTATAATTTTGAAACAATACACCTGCCTCCCTTCCTTCTTTCCACGAGAAGAGTTTCCTTCATGCAAGTAGCAGAAAAAATATGCCATCAGGAACTGACAAAAAATCAGGAACAGGCCTCTGCAGCTAAGGTGATGCACTAGACTGCTTACCCCTAAAGAAACGACAGGAGCCAGCTGAAACACTCCTTCAGCACAACTGCCAGCATCTCCCACCACCATCACTCCTCAAGCAGCTGCAAATTATTAGAAAAGATCCTGAGCTGAACCAAAGAGCCCTCCTTAGGTTGATTTCTTATCATGAATTTCTTAAAGAAGACCTGATGTTGCTGGAGAAATACTTGTTAGAAAGGCATGGTGTTTCACTGCTGGTTGTTGGGTGACACAAGTTACCAAGTCTCTTACCTGAGACTAGCAAACAAGAATCTTTTCACACAATTAGTGGGTTTATGGAGCCTTTTAAAGTACTGATAGAGTAAGGCAGATAATACCAAATTCATTACTCTTTTAAAATTTTAAGCCTTTCAGGAATAATTATGGAACCATTCTGTTAAATACCACATACTGCTGAATGAAATGAGTGAGCTGTAGATGTCTAAATTAATTCTAAGCATCCTTGAAAACCTGCTTTTGCCAGAAAGCCAATGTTTCATGTTCAGAATTTGTGTTCAGAAGCGGAGCAGCGACGAGGTTAAAAGTTAGTGCATTTAAAAAATTCACACAAGATCAATGTGAGTAAAATTGCAAAAAGTGAAAGTGTGGGGCTTCAATTGTATGCTTTTGTGAATGGTTAGTAGCAAAGTTAATGTTGTCTGCTCCAAGACAGCAATGAAGGAAATGAAAGTAAAGTGAAAAGAAAGCTGCTTGCCACAGAAAACATGCAGTGCAAATTGTTACTGAAACCAAACCAACAGCCAAGCCTCCCGAGCCACTCCTAAACCTCATCATTCTACTTTATTATCAAGAAACAGTGTAGAAAAAAAAAAGTACCTCTTTCCTTCCAATGCACAGATAGGTTCCAATTCTACTGTCTAGAGAAGAAACAAGTATCACATTTCGATAGCTTGTGGTACTGAGTCATGGGAGAGTGTATAAACGTTTATACATGTTAGTCATTAGTAAACAATAGATACATTCCAACAGATATATGCCAGCTGGGACAGAAACAACATCAGGTATTAATGTTGAAAATCTCATGTTTTGCATTAAAAGTCAATGAAAGAGCAAAAATGTACCAGGTCTATACTGGAGTAAAATACACAGTTGTGTTTTGAAGGCCCAGCATCAATTTAATCCATTACGAGAGCCAATCTGGAGCTGTACTTACACAAATACTAAAATGTGTGTGAGTGGTACATAACAGGGCCACATTTCTATTAAGTTTTAATGAAAAGCAAGAGATTTGACTAGAAAATAAAAGGCTGTCAGGGAAGGGAAAAAAGGTAGATATGCATCCTTGTCAGGAAAAAGATAGGCTTTAATCTTCATTCTCTCTGGTACCTAGTTAGAACAGCTGCTATTACTGAATTGTTACTTATAAAAGAAACTAAAAGTCTCCATGTGTTTTAAAAGTTGGGATTCTTGCGCTGGGGAATAGCAGAGCAAGATAGACTGTACCCTACAGATTGCTTTCAGGGCTACATTATGTGGTGCAGAAATTAAGAAAAAAAAAAAAAAAAAAATGAAAGCTCAGAAAACCAGCATGCTGTGTTTTTATATGTCAGCTTTTACACTGTCGAAGGAGAACTTATGAAGCAACTTAGAGATGCAGAAGTTCATGAACTGAGCTGATGTAAACTGGCACTTAAAAGAAAGATAGCCGATCTAGAGCGTGTAGAGCAACATCTTGTCACCACTTGCATTCTGCAAAGCCTGTGTTTGAAATCAGTGGGTTACTGTAAGGCCTGGACTGCAGTAGATGAGTCTCAGAGGCTAAGGCTCAATGGGACAGCTGGGAATTTACCCAGAACACAACCGACTTTCTTACAATCCCATAAGTACTTCCTTGTTATTATTATTTTTAATACTGTTAGTATCATTAATGTTACTTTGTTGTCTCACTGGATTTATTTGCAATTTCATTATTTTCTTAGCTTTGAGAAATCAAAGCAATGGGTTTTGAATGATGTTAAAAATAGCCATTACAAAATCCTCTATTTCATTACGCAGCACCTATTTTGCTAGAACAAACAGAGCATGTGAATGTTGTAAGTGGAGGAAGGTTTTAAGCTTTGTCTGGGACAAATTTTGCAAGGCAGGAATAGCTGGCTGTAGCATTTTGTTTGTGCCCAGTGTTGTTAGTGTCTGGTCCAATTTGGATGCAAAGCATCCATTCCAAATGTTCAGCAGATGGAAGGGCGGTGAGTACTTACAAGAAACAGGTTACCTCTATTACAATAAATTGCTTGGAAATGCAGGTACTCCTCCACTGTCACTGATGGATACTGCTACAGTGCAGGGCGTTTGTCAATCAGGTGGGTTTCTGTCAGCCCAGACATAGCTCCATCACTGTGGGCCGTGCCTCTTTGCAAAACCGATTGCTTCCCAAATGCTCTGCTCCTTGGTCATGGTCAGGGCTGGGGTCATGCAGCGAGGGCAGTGCTGGCACATTCTGCAATCCCTTCAGAGCAGGTAAAGCTTGATCACTTGGGCTGCAGATTTTGCCGCTGCAAGGACTGCATGTTTAGGCCACTCTCCATTTCACTATTACCTTGAAATTCTCTTGTATGAAGGAAGAGTTTCATAGTATTTTTGCTGCTGCTTTTACTGTTATGTATGAAAGGTATCAATGGGAAGGGAACAGAATCAGTATCTCTTTCTTTTCCATGAAATCACTTGTAATTCTCTTGGTGTGAGAGCTGCCAGACACTTTGACTCTTGCAGTCAGAACTGCAATATATACCAGTGTGAAAATAAGAGATACTGAGACAGCAGGAAGTGTTCCAGAAAAGCAGTCTGATCTTCACACAGCTTCTTTTCTCCTCTCTTCTACTTGGCATGCTGTATTTTGCAGCTCATTAGCTATCATATGTTCACTTTGCTCTCCGATTCTCATGATGAATACCTCTGGTAAGGAAGTGCACAGCTCCCAGAGTCTGTCTCCCCATTTTCAGTAGACAGAAGAAACTGCTTTTAACCCCATCATCTTCAATCCCTGATTTCAGGCATTGAGGTCCTCATCTCATATTCAATTTGCTATTGCTTACTAAAAACAAAACAAAACAAAAGCCTACAGCAATAATATAATCAAGTTAAGCTGGCAATTGTGACAATATTTCTTGTGTATAGGCCACATCCCTAGCCTTGTTTTATGCATGCAGTGACAAATGAAACAAAAGCTGTAAGACTGGAATATTGATTTAACCCCAAATTTCTTCAGCATCTGTAAGAGTGCTCAGATTCATAGCTCTTCCTTTGGCCAACTGCATATAGAGGAAATTCTCAGATCCAGAGTCCATTCAGAAACATAAGATCCAAATTTCTGATTTCTTCTCAACTGAAAAGGAAGAAGTTTCATATTTTTATTTTTACAGTAATTAAATATTTTCTTATGTGGTACTTGAGAGGAGTCTTACAGTCCTCGTGCATGATTCTAGCATGGTGGTCTCTGTGACAGGAGGAGGATTTGTGCCCTAGCACGTATCAGGCTCTTACAGCTGAAAGCACTGTAGCCTCTCTGATTCCATCCAAATGAAGCCAAGGATGGATGTGAGCAAAGCATGGAGAACAGCACTGAAGGTCCAGTGTGGTTATTGCGAAGATTTTTTTGATGCTTCTGTTTCCAGAAAATCAGCACTGAATGACAGAAATATACAACAGGCTCAAACTGTAACAAGAACATACTATGAAGTGCAAAATGTGCACTATGGCCATTTGTCTGTCCTCTGGTTTACAGACAGTTGCTGTTCTCATTAGTTTTGGTTATTCTTCAGGTCTAGTTACAGAGTTTCTCAGAGTTTATATAAATCTGTGTTAGTGCCCAGTGTTACAGTTCCATGGGTTCAGTATGTGGAGAGAAACTGCAGAATGTTTGGGCTTTCCAAGATTTATATTCTGATCTCAAGAAGGGCACAGATCCGTTTTTGATAGCCTCCTGTGGGGCACCTTCTTTTTCTACGTGTACATGTTCATCATAATATGTAGTCACAAGTATATTTAAATAGTAGTTCTTTAAATACCATGGGAATTGGATGGAGACCAGTTCCCACAGACTTAACAGAAATGGAAAATTAGGAACTGGGAAGAAATCCAATACACATGAATTATACTTCTCCGCTTCTGCTGGTTTCTGTTTACTATGAGCCAGAGGTGATGGTGCCACTCTGCAGACCAAAGAGTCTTGCACCTCAGTGAAACTATCTTGTCTTCTGTCTGAGTATAATTATCACTACTAGTTCTTACAGAATTTTGTAATAGAGATACGATATGAATAATTTAAGACAATATTATTAATTTCAGTATTACGATAATACTTGCTTCAGGAAAATGTACAGGAAAATTTATTGTCCTCATAAAGTTATCTAGAAACATTTTTCCCATCCCTGTTCAGCAATTCTTTTGCACACTGAAATGCAAGCATGAGGATTCATATTCCTGCCAAATTTTTTGATTATGTTTCTTTATTTTACAATTTTACATATCCATAGAAATAGCTTATCTCAAACTTTGTCCATCTCTTCATCTTCATGATATCATTGTAAACAAGATCTATTGACCAATGCTGCTTCGTGCAAGGTCAGTTCTCAGACCTGGAAGGGTTTGTAGTCTGCCAGATAACTGTTTCTGTTACGAACACAGCCTCTGGACAGCTTACAAGGCAGAGGTGAGTGGGACTCAGCCTTCAAGCAGGTTCAGCAGCCCAGAGGACCGTGTGCATCTGCATTTGTCTTCTCACTTGCATGCAAAAGTTTGTATTTCTCTTCAGAGCAGGCTACAAAAGTCATTATCTTTTGAAAGCTATATGGCCAAGAAAATTGGTCAAATGTACCCTATTGAAACTCTTTCTTGGGTGATAGTAAAATATGAACATAATCCTCTAATTGTAAGTTGAGCTGGAGATAGTTACCAGATTTGAATCTGAAATACAACACGTGTAAATGTTTAAAAACTGCTTTTAACCAAGAACCTACTGTACAATTTCAAAGAGCCAAGTGCAATCAGAAAGATATTTTTATCTCGTTCTTTTTAGAAACTGTATTCTGACATCATTATGATTTTTAAATAGATGGTGTATTTAGAACTGCTTGAAAGAAAACACACATATCTTCTGCCTGACCCAAACATCTAAATCTCTATGTTCCTCATCTTGTAGTAGTCCTTGTAGTTCTCTAGATATTAAAGTTAAGCTTTAAAGTCAAACATCAGCTGTGAAAATTTTATGATACCCCAAGGCTCACACCTGGTTGTGAATCTCAGTATGGTAATGGCAACAGTAGAGGAAGACTTCTGCATGATCTTTTACCACTGAATATCTATGTTCCCTGTGATACAGCATAAGTAGTATTATATCAGAACATTATAGTTCAGCTTCTGTCTTACCTGGAAACAGGGTGAAATGCTTTACAAGTAGGAGAACATAGTCTCAATTTTTTATTCACAAGTAAACAGCAGTTTTTACAAGCAGAAATTTTGTAATGCTCTCTCTTACAGCATAAGCAGTCAGATGTTTACACTCATGCTTGCAGAAGCCTAGTATAAGATCCCTCACTGAGAGGGTGATAGGTAGCTACCAGCACAGACCAAAAAAAGATGCCACTAAATGAGTTTTGCATAATAACCAAGGGTTTAACAAGAACCTGTGTAACAGTGCAGAGGCATTCTCCTGCTCCTCCCTGTTTGACCAAGTCTGTGACAGGGGCTGAGCCATCAGCCAGGTAAGAGGTATAACCTGGAATCTCTGAGGAAAAGGTGGCATCTAAGAGAAAGAAGAGGAATCCCTAGCCTCTTCTGCCGCTGAAATTACTGGAGCTGGGTAAAAAATCAATGGTATTTCTTAATAATCTATTCCATGTGACAAAAGGCCTTTTTCCTTTGAGCTCCAGCTTATATGAACTCCGAGGAAAAAAATAAAAGAAAGTTCTGTAGAAAGAAAAACAAGAAGCTATCTGGAGACTTGGAAGAAGAAGGAAATCTGGTCAGGAAATAAAGAAAAAAAAACAATTTAATTTGAGAAGACAAAACTGTAGGCAGACAACGCCAACACAAAATGACTGTAGAAAGAGTCTATAAAAGCTTTTATGGTAACCTTTGAAAAGAGTCCATAACAGCAGGCTCCAAGATGGAGTTTAAACCTTTTGAAGCTTTTTAATCACCAGGCATAAGAGTTTCCTAGTATTTACTTTGTGAAATGTCTTTCTGTAGTTGAAGAAGAAGGTTGTCTAGGGAATGTTAAACCAAATTGAGCAAATGCTTCTGAATTTAACTATGCCACTGGCAGATTAGGAGCTCTCATATTGTGAAAGCAAACTTTGCTGCTCAGGCAAAAAGAAACAATAATTCAAGCTCCAAAGACTGGTCAAATAAGGAGCATAAACATGTTTTAGGGGAGCCTCTTTGTATAACTTAAAGCTTCTGCTTATGTCTCTGCCAAAGCATCCTTTCCAGAAATATGAAATTGAGATCTTCCAAATTTGGCTTTGCATGTTTTTAGCAGCTTTTTACAACTGTATCTGACAGCTAAACTGATACCACAGCTCTGTTTTTCTTCACTGGGTTACTGCAGATTGATGACAGATTGAAAAACAGCTTTATATGGAAAGAGTTTCAAAAAGCCTCCCAGACTGTTAGCAATTTATTTGTTTTTTTCTCCTTACTGTGGAAGTGTTCTGTCTCTGTTTTGCAAGGTAGCATCTTTCACTGGATCACTCAGCCAGTTTCAGGCCATTTGACTCTACAGGGAAGCCCTAGCAACTCTTTGGGCAAGCTCCAGAAAGGGACCCCTGAGCGTGCAAATGTTCCCAGTCACATCTTAACATAGTCCCTGCTATTTTCTCTGTAGAATCATGATTTAGACACTTCAAGTCACCTTTAAAAATGGGAGTCAGACCTGAAAGGAATGAATAGCAGGGCAATATGCTATACCCATGTCGCATGATCGTAAGTGTTGTGCAAAACACTGCCATTTGTGTGTGTTCTACATGACCCAGGACCCACTCCTGCTCTGCCTGCAGCGAAGTCTGGTTTTGTCTTTCCCTCTGGGTCTGTTCCCATGGCTCAGATCGTATAAAAACACAATCCAGGGGGATGTAGTAGCACTTTGTACACGAGAAAGAATGTGAGAGGTTTGTGCGTTAAAGCTTTTATCCTCAGTTGCACCAAAGAGAAATTTTGAAGGAAAAAGAAACAAAGACATGGCCGTAAGAGCAGTGAATTTTTAATCATGGATGGTGAAAGTTGTTCTCAGGGAATGAGACCCAATGATTCAGGTAACCTCAGAGTAAGAAAGGCTATCTCTCAGACCTAACCTCTCCAAAGACAGGTGACTAACAGGATGGTGTTTTCTGACACTGTCCTCGTGCCCATGCTGATCTTACTCTGCTGTTGTAAAGGCACTCTTGGTGTCTGCAGCTTAACTTCTGCACATGGCTAGATTTACTTCAAACACTCAGTTAGAAGTACTCTTCTACTTTCTTAGCATTATATCCATCTATGCATATCTTATAGGCTAGTAGTACATTATTTTCATTTGTTTTTGTATTCGACCAGTATTTCTACCATTGTTAAGTTCAGTATAGTTCTCTCAATGCCACGTCTATGAATAAAATTATTTCTCTAGATCTTGATTCTTTAACATCCATCCCTTTCTTTGACAGTCAGTATGCTTCCAAATACAGTAGTTCGTTTCTAAGGTCTACCAATAACTACCTCCACACATGGTATTCATTCTACATGGCTTTTCAGTTACCAGTCTGTCCTCGTTATGCAGCTGCGAGCTAAGACACTCAAGAAATGCCTTGCCAGGTCTTCTTGGTCCGTTTGACTGGTGTATCTCACTTCCCCTGCAAATTCTCATCCTCCTCCTGGGCGGCTCACGACCTCTTCAGATCTGGAATGCACCACTCTGTACCAGATTTCCTGCATTCAATACCTGAAAAGATCTTGTGATTCATGCAAAAACTAAGAGCAATAAATGTTTCCAAAGACAAGGAAATATCAGGTAGAGAAAGAGCTTGATCCTGCAGGGCAGAAAGGAGGATTATTGTGTACGTTTTGGCAAGGCAAATGTCATGAACAAGATTAGAAGGCAAGGACAAACTTATTCTTGCATCATTGTCCCTTCATATATTTCCTAATGGTGCGTGACTATGGTTATCAGAGGCAGATGGAAGAATGTATAGCTAAACATTTATCTACACAAAGAGGATCATGGTTCAACTCATGTTTCCCTAAATGTGTTCATTCACTGCCCATGCCTTGAACTTCTTTTAACCTGCACACTGGTGGATAGGCTGGAGCTGAGATTAACTTCTGCTTAGGCACAGGGCCCTTCTTCATCCCCATGTGACAAGAGGCACGAATCACCACATCTGGGACAGATCACGCAAGGGGCTGCTGGCTCAGAGAGGGAGGGGTGCCCGGCCTTGTTCCAGCCTCAGAAAACACTGATTACACATCAGAACTACCTGATTACACATCAGAACTACAAGTAAACAAGACCCGTGTAACTCTCATTCTTCAGATGAACTGTAGTTATGCACGTACGTGTACTGAAATAGAAATACTGAATAGAATACTGAAATAGTCTGCTGAGTAAGTCAGACTCCATCATATTCTTATTCATAAAATATATTTTCAATTATTTCAAGTGCAGGATATTCCCAATAAACAAATTTACTTTTTAGATCTTTTAACACCCAATATGCAAGTTCATGGTCTTCTTCTTCTTTTTTTTTTTTTTTTTTTTTTTTTTACTGCTTAAAAATTATCAAAATGATGCATGCTTTTGAGAAAATATTTTCAAACCAAAGGTCTTGAAACCTTTTAAAGAAAACTTCCCATTTTCAGCACGTCCTCAGCTGTCTAATTCTTCAATAGAACAGTGCACTTCACTTGGAAGGTGGAAAGGAGAAAGGAAAAAGCCTTTCATGCTGAAATACTGCTCCCATTGATACTAAAACTTGGAAATGAAGCAGTGTACCAGAAGGTGGGGATAGATTTTGAAGCTAAATGCTTTCCAGTAGTCTCAAGCATAATTATCTGTTAGATGAAAGCACAAGACAAGAAAAGGAAGGACCATATGGTTTCAATACTGTCCATGTGAAAACAATGCCACTCTTAAAAATAGTTAACTGATGATCTGTCTGAGTGAGATCAGACATCTTCCTGCCACCGAGGGGAAGAAGACACGACAGTGCATGCCACACAGTACGTGTTACAGAAAAAAATCCTTGGTTGTAGCATCTTAGATAAGTAAATAAGTTATTTTACTGGTTCTAGCAGCTATTTTTATAGGCATTTCTGTGTTTTATTAGTGCTTTGGGAAGAGGCAGAAATGAGATAAAAGAAGATATTTATTGTCCCAAAAGCTGAACTTCTCATACTTAAAACAAAGGGATTTTCAGAGTTTTAAATATTAGTTTTTCAACAGAACATTTACAAGAAACTTTTTCTACTTTTAGCTCTGGTGGTACCTAACAAAGAGCTCACAAACCTCTGCAGCCTATCTCTGAATTTGACGTGCTAAAAAACTTTGATTGATCTTGCATTCCTTGCCTAATGCACACATTCCCAAATGGAAACGTTAACAGCATTAAGTGCAGAAAAGCATTGGCAAGCTTTCTGAGGCAGCCAGATGAGGTTGCACTAGATCAGTGTTTTTCAGACTTTTAGAACACACAGCCTCTTTTGAGTCACCATGAGGGCCCAATGTGATATCTCTGGATCAGCTGAGCTCCTGGGGGAGCAGGGAAGAAAACCTACACCTGATTTTGAGGATTTTCTTTCAAGCAACCTTGCAGATGCCTGTAGTAGCTGCTCAGCCTCCAGAACTGCCTTGTCTGATGTTCTGGAAGATTCCTCAGCACTTTCTGATGGGGAGAGGGGGAAGCAAGAAACTCAAACAAACAAAACCAGGTGGTGTCAGAGTAATGTCTGGGCCATGTTTCTGGATCCATTTTTTCCTTTTGACATTAGACTTACATGCTGTCTGCATTCATGCTATTGACAGTATCAACTGGTAACACACATCCACTGTTACAGCACTGTGTGCCACTGTGTGCGCTAAGAGGACAGCAGTAAAAGCACTGAAAAAGCAACATGATTTTTACACATTTATTGTGTTAGGATTACATTGTAAGGTTGGAAAGTGGGGATGAATGTAAAACCTCTTATTGTTATTTCCATATGTAACTCAGTCTTTGCCTTATCCAGATATGAATATTGTTATTTTTCACTTCTTATGGATAAGTCAATAATCTCCCAAAGGGCAGTAAACCACAGCAAAATAAACATTAGTCCCACAAGCTGCACTCCTAATGAGCTGAACATTTGCTTTGGTGTTTCCTTATACAAATCATTCTTTTGTAACAGGAAGTCCATGTTAAAAAAGGAAAATGTTAACTGGAAAAACATAAGCTTCTCTCTGTTTTGAGAAAGACCTTGAAGTCCTTGCAGAGTAGCAAAAGGATGTGGCTTCAGTTTCTTCCCATATCTGAATGTGGGAACTATAAACTGTAAATAAACTGAAGCACTTAAAAAAAAGGAAGAACAAAAAGAAAAGGTATGCATGAGCACCTGGTCAGGAAGTGAAAAGGGGCTTTACACCTTGACACGCTCAGTCCTGTCCAGGGGAGCTACTTTGGTCATTGAGAAAAGATCTGAGCCAGGACATATAAAGCTGAACTACTCTCATGATTCCTCTAACATATTTTTTTTCCTCTGATTTATTTTTACTTATTCCATGAACATAAAATCATTACCCTAGAATTGCTTTATGGAAGACTAATAGAAACTTTTCATCAGCAGTCTGAGGTTCTCAACTCATAGGGTGCCTGTGGGTCTTCTGTGCTGGGCTAAACAGGAAAATGTTCCCTGATCTAAACATAGCCATAGTAAGAATGACACAACCCCAAACAACTCATGGGAGGTGAAAATGTAAACCACATTCCCAGCCTCAATTGCTTTCTTAAACACAGCAGCTAGGTGAGCTCAATCTCTGCTCAGGCTGAGCTACGCAGTATCGGGAAAATTGAGATGTTGGATATTTTAGGAAGTGAATTGAACCATGGAAAAAATTTTCCATGTCCTCTGGATATGCAATGTGAAAGTAATGGCTCTTGCATGTCATATAGAGGGTTTGTCTGTATATTGCTCTGCAATTAGCTCCTTTTTTACCTTTATTCTGAAGTGCAGCCCATTTCTTGATGTTCAGTTCTGATAGTTCTGCTTTTTTTTCATTCCTCTCCTCTTTAGATATAAAACCAAAATATTATACTTCATGCAACAAAACATGAAGCCTTTGGTAAAGTTCAGGGAGATTTAGATATTGCTTAGGGTTTGCCTTTGTTTTAACTTTCTCTGATCACCTAATATGCATGCCTCTTCCACCGTGCTGATTATCTCTGAAGTTCTAAATGGCCCATCACAAAGAAACGTTTGAGTCAGAGGAGAGCAGTCTCCTCCTTTTTACAGGATGTTATTTGAATGAAGCAGAGACTTTGAAAGATGATCTTTGGAGACATTTACCCTGAGGACTCTTCTGGAAATGGATTTACATCCATGGCCTTGTACTGAAATATGGAGCAAATGCTGCCATTACAAATGGTAATCCTTCCCAACAGCTGAATTTATATAGGGAAACAGCCTCTATGGTAGAAGGATGTCTTACAGAGCTTACTCGTGGATGAGGAATGCTGACAGGGAATTTTATTCTGCACTGCAATGACTCTACACTGGAAGACCAGGATGCAATGTAAAAGGCATTCTACTTTTCAGAATAAACTGGATTTCTTCCTCCTTCTGGTGTCTAGATATTGAGGTTCAGTTGAGCTAGGTGTTACTCCGACAAGTCAGCATTTCTTGGTGACTCAGGGAGAAGCAAGGAAAGTATCAGTGTCAAGTGTTCAAGTCTAAATGAACCTCAGTTAGATGCTAAACCTGACTGGGTTTTCAACTGGTTTAGCACCTCACTCATAGAGTGTAAGATAGTAGGATTTAGGCACATGCTTTTGTCTGACTGCTTTGAAAACACCGTCTTAAACTCACTGAATGATCAGCAATGGAAAAAAAAAAAAAAAATTTAAACAGTGTAGATGTTAATCCAAAAACTGAAAGACAAAGAGTGAGAATCAGCCACTTTCTAATGAGGAAAGTTGTTCTGTGCTGACTAGTAACTCACAACCTGTGTGGTTCACTCCCACTCAACTAAAATTTCTTACTGATATGTTTTTGATCACTTTTTTTGGTGTTTATATGCAACAAATAAAGTACCTGGATAGGGGCTAAAAGAAATTAAGACATAGGATAAATGCTAGAAGATATTGGTCAATTATCAACTTTATTTTCACTCTAATGGAGCAGAGGAAAATCTACACTACCATAATAACAGCTATTTGCACAGCGGGTTTACTTAATGGAATGATAAAAATTAACAGAGAAAGTCGTGCTGCCTTAGCACAGCAAGAAATAATTCCCATGGCTTCAAAAAGTATCTGAGAGGGTAAGGCTGCTAAATATGGCAATTTACTCCACTAACAGTTTGTAGAAATTCCATATATCATCAGCTGAAAGCGCTGAAAGCACAGTTACCAATTAAGGGTACACATTGTCAGGCACTTACAAGCTAGCTTCAAAGAGACTACTTGCAGCATGATACAAAAATAAAAATGATGATGTTCTCTTTCACATCATCAAGTCATGGCTACTTATCAGTATACTGTTCTCTCTCATTTAGATGAAGAAAATAGCTAAAAACAATTTATGCACAACTTGTAGTTGGTAGCTGTGAATATAATTACACAAGTAAGAATGTATAAATATTGTAATTGCAGTTATATTTAAACTCATAAGGAATCCAGTGCTGCGTGTATTTCTGATGTCTTTTTCTTGTTGAAGTAGATTAGACTTGGCATCATTCTTTACTTGTGCACAGAATTTACGTGGCAAACAGGAGTAACTCAATGAGACTTTTGGTCACTCAGGTCCCCTGTTCCCTCAGTTCCTCTTGTCCACAAAGGACAACATAATCGTCCACACTTTTTGAGTAAAGTTTATGATTCTGTACTATAAGGAAATTACTATGTGCACGTCTGTTGGATGACAGGGTCATTTTTGAGAGAGGTGTTCATTGCCTGCTTTTAACTCTCTGCCAAAACTTAGCTCTTGAAGAGCTAAGACTGGTCACAGCAAACAACAGCGTGTCTCTGATTTCTGTGCTCTTGAACTGAAAACTAGTCACGGCTAACTATCAGGCTGCCTTTTAGTTTATCACTGGAAGAACTGTGCCCTGGAAGAAATAAACTAAGTCAAAATATTCCCTTTGTGGATGTAACTCATGGGGACACACTAGAGCAAATGGTATTCATTCTGAGGCTTATACATTTGAGCTAGGGAGACACAAAAGCCAGGGAAGGTGCTCAGGATGAGGTCTGCATCTCGAATCTGCACCCACAAGCACCAACCATCTAAATCGCAAAGCAGCACTGTGTGGGAGCTGAGCTGTTTCCTCCCTCCCCAGCCCTGCAGCAATTACTCGGCTGGACCACTGTGGCAGTTCCTGATGCAGACAGGCAGCAGGGTCAGGACAAACATTACTTGGTGGAAGAGCACTCCACAACAGAAAAGCTGAAATTTTACATTAAAAATTGATGTCAATGTCCAACTACCTATTTGAACCCAATAATTTTTTGTTGTTTGTCAGCAGAACCCAAGCCTTCCTAATGTTTTTCCTTCAATCATGACTGTAAACACAAGTGCAACAAGTCAGTGCAGGCAGAAAGCGCTCTGGAGTGTACCAGGAATCAATCCCATAGAAGCAGATTAGCAGCTGTTCTAGGAAACCAAACAAGTCTGTAAATTAAAGGCAGCTTTCCTTTGATGCTGGTGGATAAAGCGCTCTTGGTGCCCTTCAGATGCCTTTCTCTGAACAAATGTTCCCATTGTGACATTCCTGTACAAGGCAGGCACAACATAGTTTTACTTTCTGTTTGATAAGGTTGCATGCTTGAAGTTTGACAACATCCATGATACCTTGCTGCCTATCAGTACATTGAAAAAAGCTCCCTTTTCACTACAAAACTGTGCTGATGCACTATGATTTATGAATATAATTGCAGGTGATCGAATGGCAATTTAGAAGATCTGCTCAAACACAGAGTTTTAGGATCCAAATGATCCAAATTTGAGATTTCATAGAAGTTAATACTGTAGTTAGCTGTTAAACATCATTAATCCAGCACTGCTGTTGCAGATAGATGGCCTGAATAATACCTAAATGAAAGTGTTTTTATGCCTGCTAGGCCTGTCTCGTTGTTCTTGCTACTCCCCTCTAATTTCTTGTCGGACAGAGACCAAGAATGCAGCAATTTTGGATAACTCACATTAGCTAACAGCATAAGGCTTTCTGTGCAGGATAATGGAAGAATGGCTGCCAGGGAATATGATAATAGAATAATCGTATGTTGAATAATCCATTCAAAATATTTCTTACTGTACTGATGATCCTAACTGAGCCCTTTTTTGTGGCAGTTTTTCGATGGCATCAAAGATGTTGTCCTTAGGTGATAAAAGACATCAAATATAAAACACTGGCTCCAGTGAGATTTTATAAAAGAATAGGAAAAAAAAATTAAAAAGACATTTAGAAACCTGATTTTATGTACCTGTTTTTCAAATTCCTTCTTCTTTGTGATCCGCATGAATTTAGCTTTGCTGGACAGGAAAGCTGCTGAGATTTGGACTAGCTCAATCACACTCTGAGCATGTCTCTCATCTATTAGTTACACAAGAGACCCTGGGGCAACTCGGCTCCTTGTTTGAGAGCTTCATGTAAAAGCCTGATTCTGAGTGGGACTGATCCAGACCTCCATTCATGGCTGAGGTCAGCTTTCCAGGTGAAGCACAGCCAGATGAAAGGTTCATTTTAATTTAAACGTGGTGCTGCTTCCTGACAACAGGCAGCCTCTGCCCGTCGATCTCACCATGCTCATCCCTACTCTTGGAAATAGGAGGGAGCTGAGACACTGATGCACACCCATTGTGGCCAAAAATGTTTCTTTCCCTTCATTTGAACGTTTGGTGTCCCACTGGAACATACTCCTGTCCTAACATTTCAGCATATCTACATCACTGAATAGAAGTGACAGTGGTTAGCCAGCCTAACGGGGAGTCAGCGTCGTCCTCTGCCTTGGTGTGATTCATGCACTGAGTGACCACTGTGCAATTCACTGCAAAAGCAGCCATTACACACTATCATATATGGCAGTTTTTGTTATGCACTTTTTAATAGAAACTGTTGGAAACATTGAAAACAGGTCATTTGAAATTCCAGCTTGTCTTGTCTTCCCTAAAAGCACTTGCATTGTTAAATTAATGGCCTACTGGTGGTGGGTAAATGAAGCCTTCATTACGTTATCTATCACCTCTACAGACTGCTTCAAGTAAACACAAGACGCCATCCTCCTCTTGAAATTTGCTGTCTAAATTTTTGTTGTTGACAAAATTGGACACTTTTTCTATTATCTGTTAAGCAAAGTTCCAGATGTGTTTGCTGACACTTAAAAACTCATGAGTAGAAAATGTTTTGCTCATAATAATGTTTACATGATTAGATACATTTTTAATTAAAAGTAGCAGACAACATTAGATCATAGAAATGAAATAACCGCCTCATTGACTGATTTATTGGAAACATTTAACAAGAACATTTTACTTCAATAGTGGTGATAGCACCAGTTTCCTGTTTAATGCATGTTTTCAGAGATATTTAGCCCACAAATATTTCAGAGCTATCTCAAGCATAATTCCAAGTTGTTATATACTAGCTGCATAGAAATAATCAGAAATACTAGATTTGAATTACAAATACATCTTTTTCTCCTTGAATCTATGTTAGGAAGTTAACATGGGGTCATTTTATAAAAAGTTAAATATAAATACAATTGGCAAATGCAAAGATTGAACATATGAAATAACTTTGAAACAAATATATGAAAAAAAATAAACACAATGACAGCTTTACATGAAAGATTATCTGTGATTTACAGTTAGCTTCAACTCCCATATCACCATAATTTTTAAGGATCACCTTGAAAGGATGCATTTGAAGTGATACACTATCAAATTCCAAGAAGAATGCTATTCAGTAAATATCAAGAATAAGCTACTACTTCCCCACTGATTTTCAGATTAGTTCTCTGCATGTATTTTATTCAGGCAAATTATTTCTGTTGAAGAACACATTATGCAGAATCAAGTTTCTGTCACGATCAAAGTGCTCAATAATGTATAAACTAATGCATTACTTGACTCGGTGAGTTTTATTTGTACAGTCGTTGTGAAATAGTTGCTGTGAAACCAAGAAATAGTTACTTTAGCCTTATGAACAGCAGTTTCTCTGAGATTGTCCCCAGGTGCCATGTAACTTTATTTGGATTAACTCAGTTTGCTTTGTTTAACCTGTCCACATGTCATCATCTAATTCTGATTGTTGGTTTTAGAATGTGTTAAAACAACAACAAAAAGGAAAATAGCAAAATTTTCACTATTTCAATGACACTGATTTGCAAACATTTGAAGCTGGCATAAATTCTAAGGTGTTTTACCACTTTTCTCTGTAGACCTATGGAGCACTGACAATCTCAACACCAAACAGTGCCATAACTGGCCGGAATGTGGTACAGCCAGTGAATGAAATCATTTGGGCATTACTTGCGCTTGTATTACCAGGGCTGTTACCTCTTTGCAAGCATTCATCACTGCAGTGATTCAAAAAATAAATAAATAAAACCAACTTCACACCCTCCTTTTAATTTAAAAGATATTAAATAACTATAAGGAATGTATCCTAGCTCCATAGCTATTTGTGCGTACAAAACCAATTTAAAAGCAGTAGAGCAGGCTGGCAGTGGTGCTCTGTAATGGCTCCTCTTCTTATAATGCTGCCCAGAAGTCTAGCTCAAGCAGACTAAATGTTCTTTGGTAGCTAACGAGTATTGAGTTTTCCTGAACTATGAGAAATTTTGTTTCAACATCTAAAGTAGAGATTTCACAGGAGACGGAATAGTTTGTAGCATGTGACAGCTCAGTCCTGAGTGAATTTTTTTGACATTTCTACATTTCTAGTGTGGATCTGACAAATTAAAACCTGGGGCAGGCTGTAACTTTGAAGTTAAATGTATAATTATTCCAGCTGGATGTAAAATGTTTTCCTGACATGAGGTGCCTGTGAGGCAGCAATTCATTTACAGGACTACATGGTAGAAGGTTTAGCATTAGTCATGTAAATGGCATTTTAATCTTTTCCCATCCTGAACAGAAATACTTGCAGGGCCTCTTGCAAATCAGTAATATGACTATACTCGCATGATTTCCTGTTTTATAAGTAGAAGATCCAATTCTCCTACATGACCGAGAATCCTCTGGTGACGATTTCCACAGCTGCTCTAGTTTTGAAGTAACAAGGAACAACAATCCCTGACATTCCGTTATTGATTCACAAACTGCAGGCACACCACCATGGCCACAGGTTGGTTGCTCCGCTGAGCAACCTCTAGTACCTCCGGAACCCCGCTGCGAGACTCCAGGCTGCTGACACCAGAGCCCTTCCACTGGTGAGAAATGGGGGTACAGGGAAACCTCATCAGCACCCCTGTCCGGCAGTAATGTCAGGTGTGAAGCCTCCATTAACAGCGAGTGAGATTCTCGCCATGAGGAAATCCATGACCCCAAACAGATACACCCCCTGAGACGTGTTTGTAACACAAGTATGCAGCTAACCGTGTTAGCATTAACATGCCCCTGGGGAACAGAAGATCCGTTCTTATCAAGGCAGTATAGACACGGTACAGACAGTATAGGTTACCACGGCAGTAAGCTACATCTTAAGATAAATTTGAGTCAAACACCAATACAGATTAATACAAGTCACTTCAAATTCTATTATCTGTGTGTTAAGGCACTGTCCTATAACATTTAGATGTGGTAAGTTATAGTAGCTCTAAATTTCTATTTAAAATAAATATGTGATTATCAACCTTATGGACAACTCTGAGGCAAACTATCTGTCTGTATTTAGGGTTATTTTTGGAGTTATTTTTTTCACTTTCATTTATTATGAAACAGAAGAAAGTAATACTGAAGCAGATGGTCATGGCAGAACATTGACTTCAAACAGGCGAGTGTGAGTCAGCCTGTATTGAATGCAGCCAGGATAGATTAGGGAAGAACAGTGACCCCCTGAGCAGGAATTCAGAACCCACACAAAGGGGAAGCTTGTGAATGATTGTGGATCTTGTGGACAAAGTGGGAGGCAGCGAGATTGCTGCTGGGAGCCCAGCACTGCCCAGAGGGGAGGATTTTGCTGGTGCTGGAGAGAGGCTGTGGCACTGCCCCAGTCCCACAGGGGAGCGAGGGAGAATCACGAATGGAAGTGGCCTGCTCTAGGAACTACAGACTTGGGACCATAGGAAAGAAAATATTAAACCAGCACTCAAAAACTGCTGATCAGCTGTGAAGTTTGCATACAGTGGACAAAGTCTGTTCAGTGTGACATGAAATTGTACCACCTGAGATCTGTGATGTCTGCAGCTTGGTAGTGTCCTTTCCAAATGTACGTGATTGTATGGAGACCAGAGTACTCTTTCCTGAAAACTTGTCGTCTTAAATTTTCTGTAGTGTCTGCATAGTAGTTGGTTTTACAAATAATTTTTCCAGTGATGAAAAGACATGCTGAAACGTGCGGAAACAAAACTAAAGGCCTTTTCTGATAACTAGATGCAGACTAATTCTGGTAGTAGTTATGAACATAGATGGATTTGTCTGTGTTAATACCTAGAGGAGCACAGGGAAAGAAAAGATGGGATGCAAACTGCAAGGCAGACGCATTTATGAAATAGGGGGCAATTCAAAAATGGCTAGAGAAATGGCCTAAAACCAGATTGTCCTTTCAGTCAGGAGACTCCTGGGCATTCTGACGAGCTCATCTCATATGTAGCTTTTCTTCTGCCATTCTTCACAAGGAGGGGCACTCATAAATCATTTTGTTTTGTGAGAATAAATATTACAGCACTTGCACTATTGAACGTAGTAAATATTTTAGTAATCTTCACAAATCAATATATATTTTTTCCTTTCTTAAATAATATGTAAATGCAGATAAGGGCCTCAGCTGAGGAACAGTCTAGAACTAATCAGTGAGAGTTCCTTACCATATTTCTGTATGCTGTATGTTTCTGTGTAGGAAGCCAGAAAAATGTAGCATTAATGACTACAGAGTCACAGATCCACTATCACTGCTTCTGTAAAGATCATAAAATTATGTCTGGATCTTGCAAGATATTTTTCTGCACTTACACAACTGTTGCATATTCAGGTTTCTGCATACTACCACAGCACATTCAAAGATATGTTGCCAGTTGCGTTTGGATACTCTGGGGAAAATATTTAAAAAGAAAGCAAAAATAATTAAAAGTAGACTTTAAAAAAACAGGTCTCTGTGTTCCAGTTTCTTCATGTGTTCATGGAGACTGAAGCAGAAAGAACCATCAGATCCTGCTGTCTCACCACCTGTTAAATACCTGTTTACCCAGTGCTTTGTGATGTGCTAGCACGTAACTTGCGTTATCCTACTGAATGTCATCCATTCTTTATCTGAGGGAAAGCTGTGACTGTAAGTACATGACCTCCAAATGCAATTCAGTCCAGCGATTTCTCAGACAATATCTAATGTTCATCTAAGGTTCACCTAGCATGCCTCATTTAAATTTGCCTGGCTTCGGCTTCCAGGCACTGGGTTCTTGCTACAGCTTTTTCCACTAGGTTAAAAATCTGTGATACGTATTTCTTGTTTTTATGTGGCAGCTACTTGTGTGTGGTAGTCAAAAGACCCTTTTCCATGAACAAACTGAATTCCCTGCCTCTCTCATTGGAAAACACCTTTTCTTGCATCCAGTCTTGTGGCTTATTTTGCACTTTCAATATCCTATTAAAATGTAGATACTGGAATGGAATGAATTGCTTCGGTATCAACCACGTCAACACCAGTTTCACAGCTAAAATTTTCACTCTCATTTTCCCCCACCTGCATGTATGCAATGACAGCTTAAGGGTTTGTTTAGTCAGCTAGCTGCTCCAGGAGCTTGTCTGGTTGTCCACTTTGACCCTAGTTCTCCTTGAAAATCATTGTTTGTTCTGTAGGTGTGGTTCTGCATCTTGCATATGTGGTTGGATGCATCGTCCTTAGATGCATTTTGCATGTAACTATATCTGAATATTTGTTTCAACTGCCCAGACCTGTTATTTTCAAGACTCACCACTCCGCTCATCTTTGTTTCACCTTCAAATTTTGCTCACAATGATTTTATGTGTACTTTCCGGTTTATTGATGTGAATGTTCAGTACTGGTAGGAATTGTACAAATCTTGTAAATCCTGCAAAAACACTCCTGCTTAAGTCCCAGCTGAGAAGTTAATGCTTCACTGTGTCAATAAATCACACTTTAGATGGTTTTATTGTACAAATCTAAACAAATAGCTGTCTATAGGAATAATATGCCAAGTGTCTGACTGAAGTTTATTACATTCATGTACTTACTTTTACCCACCACATCTTTAAGTTTGTGACAGACTGAAATCAGGTTTCTTGAAGTAATGGGACAATATGGACATTTTGCAGAAGCCTGAAGAGGGATCCTTTTTTTTTCTTTGAGCCTCAGTCCATGTGTATGATAATGCTTCTGCTTGTGCCTGTGTGATTTCAATATTTCACTCTTACAGCTGTTAGGAAATTGGTGGGTCACTGTGACTGAAAAAAATCCTGTGTAAATGCTGAGAAAAAGCCATCTGCAGAGGTTAGGTAGCAGATCGGAGAAGGAGGGAGAGAAAGGGAAGAACTGAGCATCCTTCAGTGGAGACAGCATGACTGACTTGCATGTTTGCTAACACTTCCTGAGTTTAATCAGCGTTGGTAAATGCCTGTTCCAGTGGATTTAAGAACTAACCCTTGGTTAAAAGTGATGAGCAATAAGAAAGGAATGTGAAGTCCACTGGAGGTCTGCAGGCTGTTTTGCTGATGTCGCTTTCTTCCCAGCTATGGTGTCTGACTCCCTTTCAGTGAAAGCAGGGGCTGAAGGACACGGTCCAAGCACAGAACCGTAGGAGCACTGTGCTGGGGATCCTCTTCCATGGAGCTTCATCTTGTTTAATTGTTCGGTTTATTCCTCTAGAGGTGCTGGCTGAGTGATTTTTGTAAATTGCTGCGTGCAAGCCATGTGAGACACACACAGCACAAGTACTGCACTCGGCTCTCTGCAGCAGTGTCTCTTGGGCAGCCTGGCATATGCTTAAGGCACTTCCCAACAAATGTGAAGCTACATGAGAAGGGGAGAGGTAGAATCAGTCCATCTGGTCACAACTACAGAAAGACAGAAATCTCGATCTCCCCCCTCAAAATCCCTTTCCTGCACAATCCCAGCTGTTTACATTCATTCGCCTGGTGCCAGCTCTGGTATTCATATGAACTGCCATGAGATACACTACTCCAGCACAAAACGAAACTTGTAAAAAGGCAAATCAGACAGTTTTCTGTGGTACTGTTGGAAGTGGCCTGCAGAAGGGTGCTGTGAGTGCCTGGTGCTGTGCGGAGCAGGAGCGAGATTGGAGGTGGAGGAGGAGAGCAACGGGGCAGGAAGGGAACTAGTGGGACTTCCCTCAGAGGCTGCCACATACCAGAGGTCACCACACTCTTGGGCTGCAGTCCTGAGCCCCCCAGAGCCAGAAGGAGCAAAACAGCTCCTGCCCACCAGCCACCTCAGTCATGGGCAGCTTAACACCTCTTCCAGGAAAGACCTTCACCAGGGGTTATTTGGACCAGCTCTTTTCAACATGTTTATGTCTAAGATTTCCCTTAGCTATCGAAGGGCTTTATCTACTTACTGCCTAAAATAAAACAGAAGTATTTGTTTAGCTCTACCTTTCCTGAATCATAATTACCAGGTTTGAGTAATGTTGCAAGAGAGCTCCTAAGATTATTCTTGGTTCTGCTGCTTTTAATGTTTTCCAGCTTGCTAGCTTTATAGATTCTTGTACCATACATTCATATTCCATAAATCTTCTTTTGAATTGCCTTATTTTTATTTTTTTTTTCCTCTTCTCCAATGAAACATATGAGATTTTGCTGAGAACTCTTAGATCAATCTATGTGGGTTAGCACCACACACCTACAAGCAATCCAAAATTCTCTAGAATTAGAGAAGTCAAACTCTTGCAGAAATTTTCCATGTTTTTCTTTTGAGCTGAACCAACAGAAGTTGTACCTGTCTTCTGCTTTTCACCCAGAAGCTGATACAGCTTCATGCAAAATAAATGCCATGAAAACAAATATTCTTAGATCAACAGATCAGATTTTGAGAAGATACATCATGCAAATCCTAGGTCTTTGTTGATAACAAATAAACCTGGAGAGCTATAGGTGATTGATTGCAGGGGTTTCAGATAAAATCCAAGGCAATACTGTATCTTATGTGATGTGTAGGACTGTTCTAAAATTTCACAGACAAGCTTTGTTTCAAGATCTCAATGTACCTTTGCTTGGGATATGCAGGAAACATATTGTGATCATCTGTTCACAAATTCATCTGAAAATTTCAATTTTACCCTCAAATAGTAAAAGAGTGAAATATCTTTGAAAATAAATAGTTAAAACTCATAAACAGTCACATTTCAATGAAGATGTAAATTCCTAAACTGATCAAATAATAAATCCTTTTAAAGAGAGTTTTATTTAACAGAAATCAGGTAATATTGCCTGTTATGTAGTCTACTATAAGATAAATTAGTCAGTCTTGGGTTTTAACTCTGTGTTAAAACCAAATTTGTGGCATACTCTATTTACAGTAAACCCAAATAACTGTATACCAAATTAATCAGTATTACTCTGTTTAACCAGAAATTTCCCAAAATTATTCTCTGTATTAGAAGTGCCAGCCTTTGGACTTTCAATTTAGCAAGAAGAAGAAAGAGCATTCACGGTGAGATTAGACAGAATGATTTTCTAAGTAGAAATAAATTAGAGGATTTCATTGTGTGATTTAGTAGGCTTTTGTTCCTTTGAATTTCAATATTTCTTATTCTGACAATTATTATCATGTGGGTGGGGAACAGGACCCTAATTCGCACAGAAAAACAAACAAACAAAACCCAAACAAACAACATCAACAACAACAAATGAAAAAAAAAACACAGAGATTAGAAGACTTCTGCAGGGAAACCAGTCTCCTCTCTCCTACGGTTCTTTTAAATGGACACCCACTTAAATCTCTTTAGGCTGCCAGAGAGCAAATAAACATTAAAACCTCTTTTTTCCTCTTTTCTTCTCTGTAAATAAAGGAGCTTCCATAGATGCTTGAGTTGAAACATTGACTCTTCCTTCATCCCATAATGGGTCTTTCATAGCCCACTGTGGATGATAATGATGTGATTACAGTCCTTTTAAGACTACATTGTCTATTTCATAAACTAGCAATTACCTGATTAGACAAATTTTGGAGACCGATATTAGGTATACAATAGACCACCAGTCTGGTCAGACATGCAACTATGGAACCAGCACTCATGCTGTTCCTGACCAAAATTTATCTTGAAGCAATGCTTTGTGCATGTGCAAAACGTAAGTTTAAAACCAGGCTGTCTCAGTTTCCTCTAATAATATAAGGTAGTAACAGACATTAGCATGTGTTGAAAACTATTTTCTCATTTTGTCTGTTTACTTTCAAGTTCATTCTAGTTTTACATTAACGTAAATCCATCTTCATAGAATCATAGAATCATAGAAAGGCTTGGGTTGGAAGGGACCTCAAAGATCATCCAGTTCCAGCCCCCCGGCCATGGACAGGGCTGCCAGCCACTAGCTCACGAGATCAAACTGCCCAGGAGCCCATCCAGCCTGGCCTTGAACACAGCCAGGGATGGGGCAGCCACAGCTTCTCTGGGCAGCCTGGGCCAGCGCCTCACCACTGTCTTACTCATCTTACCAGTTGATGCCACTGTGAGATGCCACTTTTAACCAAACTCATTTGGAGGGATGGCTTCTTGCTCTACAAGGTCAGAGTAATCTTTCCAGAAGGTGGTTCTTGAACTGAATAAGCAAGAATGTTGTTAACATGTTGATCTTTCTTCCATGTTATACAATCTAAGGCTGTAAATATATCAGTTTCGCTAGCAAGCACATTCCCTGTTAGAGAGAGAGCATTAAAGTGTTGAAAATACTGAAACTGGTGAGGGTGGCAGATGTGATGAATAGTAATTAAAGAGACACAAATGAGCAAGAAGCTTCATATGCTTGACTGAGAAACATCGGTAGGTTGGATGTGCTTTGGGCAATTCTGCCCTGCCTTTCCCTGGGCAAGGAGCAATAAGTGGTGAAGAGAGACTGGAGAACTGGACAGACCATGGGTCAGTGCTTTAGATGCATAGACCTCCTCAGCCTTTTGGGTTGATGTAACCTGAGGCAACTTCTGCAAAAGTGGAGAGATTTCAAACCATTTACAACAAACATGGAAAATGTATTACAGTCAAAAAAAAAAAAAAAAAAAGTCAAGAAAATTCACTCAAATCTCCTGAAGAACTACGGGGGAAGTACAGAAAGAATTTGAACCACCTTTTGGGTCCAATAGGGGCTTACCTTTGTTTATATCCCTCAGACTCTCTTCAGTCAAGGACTTCAAGGGCTTGTTGGATGTGCAAAGCCTTCAGGACTGCAAAGTTGCAAAACTGGAAGCTGGAAATAAAACCAGATCTTCACAGTGTGGGGAACCATTTAGGTAAAGCACTGAAAGTGTCACGTAGGAGGAAAATGATCAATTGGGCTGTAATAACATGAGAACTGAAGGAAAAAGAGGCCCAAAATTGGAACTAAGGTAAACACGTTATAGGAAACAGAAAAGTGATGTATCAGTAGCAGGAAACCTGAAGTAGCCTGGGGCATCTCTGGAGAGTCTGACAGGGCAACGACTGTGTGACCTGAAGACTGGCATGCCCTGAAGAGAGTGCAGGGACTTGGGGAACACCCCCACACTCCCAAAGGATTGTCTACCTGTGAAGGCAGACCTGGGGATGCCTAATGCCGATGGCTCTGGAAGACACAGGGAAAAGTAGCTGGGCATTGGCAGACAGGGTGGGAGCACCACAGCTCCTGCACATGCAAGTCTCCAGCACCACACTGTTGAAATCACCCAGATTTTACTGTTGTACATTTTCTGTTGTAAACACTTTTCATTGGAACTGAAACCATATCTGTCATTTTTTTCTGATTTTAAAATAGGAATAAGCAAGGTCTGTGGGAAGAGTAACTATCCAGTGCTTATGAATCGTATAGCTGGGTCTGGGCTGACATTTCTTACTTAGGCAGTGTGCTACTGTTAAGAGCTTGTGAAGTCTCACATCAGTGAGCTTTACATACAAGACACTGCAGTATCTAAAAGGTTGCATATATGAAGATTTGGAAGGCAATTCATTTTAGTTTCAATTTCCTTTTCTGCACTGGAATTGTAACAATAATAACTGTAATAATTGTACAGTCCAAGATAGTTTTTAAAAAAACCCTGTTGCAGAACTTTTAATGATCCATGGAAGGGAAGCTGGCATTTACACACATTTTTGTAAAGCAAAATCATACCAGCTTCAACGTCAATGAAAATATATGATCCTAAGTCTTGGGATTTGCCAGGATCCTGGGAAATGCCCACAGTTCTGCAGAACAGTTCTGCAGTAGAACAGTTTCTGGCCTGCATCTCTAGTTGTATTTGACAGTAGTATTTCTCATTTGTGATAGAAACAAGCTACTCTCCTGCTATCCACATTTGTGAGTTCATGAACTATCAGAGGAAGCTTTTATATTATGAACATCTGTTTTATCCCCATTCAGCTGGGAAAGACATGAACTGAGCTGTTAGTCATTTCTGAAATAAAAATAGATATAGTCTATAACTACAGACTTTGGCTATGAGTCTGAAACCATTGTCATCTCATTATTCCATTGCATTGCTTTACATTACCTTACCTAATTACAAGCACTTTATGTAAGAAAGAATTTGAAAAGAATAGAAGAAAAAGCACAATATTTTCTGACAAGCTAAAATGCTTTTTTTAATGGGCTATCTTCCAATGAAGTATATTTTTTGTAGTACTACTCTTCAGTCAGTGACTAGCCAAGACACTGTGGAAAATACAGCCAAACAGCTGAAAAGCTGGCACGCCTGTTAATCTTGTTCTTGGAAGCACTGGTTTCTGGAAGTCATTTCAGACAATGACGTAGCAGTTCAGGTGTGTGCTCTCCCCTGTAGATTTAGCACCAAGCAGTACAATAACATGTAAGAAAAAAATACCTGAGAAACACTTATATCATGAGTGATTTTGTTTGAGAGCTAATTTCAACACAGTGAGTAGAAGATGTCCATGCATTCTTATGAGGAAATAATACCAGGCAAGTTTATCCAGTTGAGACACACACAAAAATATTTCTCACAGGTTTTCAGGTGAAACTTCCCCCCATTTTGCTGAGGAGTTCTTCCCACCCACCAATGCTTCAGAGCTAATAGTTTTCCAAGGCTATATTTTAGATTTAAATTTTACTTCTACCTTCACTTTCACTCTGAATAATCCTTTAACTACATTCAGTCAATAAACAGACCAGTTTAGGTGACTGCAGGTGATTTAGGTGTTGCTTTGCTCAGCATACTGATCACTCACCTCTGAGCATCGTGAGTATTTTTACAGTGATTAATGTCTTCTTCAGTCCAAATCAACATCTTCAAGCAAATCTCACAAGTTGCCAAGACAGCAAGCACTGGCAATATTACTGTAAACACAGTTTGACAAAAAGATATCTTATATACCAACAGTCCCAGTTGATCTCAGTGCTTGGCCCGTCAGACAATGGACAAAATGTGGTTGACTGAAAATGGACCTCAGAAAAAGGGATGACACTGATCTGTGAAGGAGATATTCCAAGAATTTTCAGACATGGTGCAGTCCCCCTTTATTTAATTGCAGATGCATATGAGTTAGTGGTTAAATACATGATTGTAGAAGTCACTCAGATAAAAACTTCTGCTGTCTCTGGATGGTAGGGCAATGTGTTCCACCCTGACAAATCGTGGCCTGACCTGGATAAGTGTCTTCTTTAGCTGCATGGAAAACATCATCACATCTGGGCACAAAACTATGAGTCTTTAGGAAATAGGCAAAGGGCAGAGGAGTGTGGTCCCCTAACCACTCCCAGGGACCCTACTCCCCTCTTTCTACCTTCCCTTGCTCTCTGGAAGACTCAGGAAGAGACTTGAGGCTGACAGCAGAAATCTTTACCACAGGGCAAAAGTTCACTTACGCAGAAGACAGAGCTGCTCTGAGTAATCCCAGATTAGAGGACAAATCCCCACCGAGCAGAACAGCCACACTGCAGGCATTGCTGTCCTCCTCTTGAGAGAAAAGTGTAGCTCTGTGACCTGTCTCCTCTAATACAGACGCAGTAGGAGAGACATGTTTTATTTAAACAGGAGAAAAGAAAATGAAGCACTCATTTTTTCCATTAGGGAGAGAACGGCAAAAAAAAAAAAAAAAAAAAAACACAAAGA
>VXAV01006655.1:231881-256802 GCA_013399715.1 Alectura lathami
TATATATATATCTTTATTCAGTCCTGTTACTTCTACTGAGTATTACACAAGGTTTGAATGCCTACAAAGATTAAAAAGATAGCATTTCTCTGCATATTTATCAGCAGAGTGCACAATGGTGTAATGAATGTGTGGAGCTTCTTTTTGAACAGATGCCCTAGTGCTGCAACTTGAAGCATGACAAAAAACTCAAAACAAACATTTCCTGAGGTTCTGAAAAAGTCAAGCTGCCTTTTATCAAGCTGAACTGCTCCTTTCCTTCAGAGTCTGCCACAGTCTTGCTGAAGATTAAGATTCCAGAATTGCAGAGGCAGCATTAGCTGTGTTTGAGCTACAGGTACCCTGACTTTTTGCACAGCACAGTTTGGAAATGGTTTATTGTGTATGTGACCTGAATGGAAACACGCACAGCTTGAACATGAATATGGCTCTCCTGTCCCTGTTCGTGTCATCTCTTCCATGTGCTACATGTGGCTGTGCCTTCTTTGGCTGTAGTGGGTCAGCTCCTGAAATCCTGTTAAATGCAGGCTTTAGAGTTGTTGTAAAAAACAAAATATGGGTCTTGAAAGCAATTATTTTCCAAAGTGTTTAAATACCTGAGAATCTGGGATACATTAACAGAAATTGGAACTGGGAGGGTGAAGGAGCCCAAACAACCATCTGTGGCTTCATCACAGACCAGGACCGAGGGCATCTCCAGGGCCACCAACAGAACTGCCTCGGGAATCCATGGAGAAACCAGATGCGTCTACGTGCAGGAGAAGTTTTCCTATTTACACCCTGGGGCTTCTCTGTGCCTGGAGAGATAGATGCACTGGGGCCAACATACCCACAACATCCCTCCTTTAAAAACACAAGTTATTAAAAGATATCTTAGATTCAGAAGCAGAAAATATATGAATAAAGAGATTAATAACGGATAGAATGAAATTATTTTTGGAGTTACTGCTCTCATGACTAGTTAAATAAAAAGAAGATGGATATGGCAGGCTCCTTTCAAACTACAGGGCAGCAAATGAAGCAGGCAAAGATTCCAGGAAACGTTTGGACATGCTCTGATTCTTTCTAAAAGAGCACAGATTGTCAAGGAGGTCACTGCTTTGTTAGTGAGATCTTTTCTCACCCTTTATATATTATATCCACTTAGGTATTAGGTTTTGTACTGATTTCTTTATGGCTTTATGTCTTATCACATGAAGATGATTCTGGTGAAAGTAAGATCAATGCTGTCTAATGCCAATTCTTGTCTCTGAGTTTGCTTTGATTTTGGATGTTCAAAATCCCAATTCATTTTTTTACACCACGTGCCAGCAAATATTTATACAGCCATCTATCATGACAGCCACCTTTCATCTCCATTTGTTCAAATGCCACCTTTTCCCCAGTATCCTCTCCTCACACATTCTCTTATGTGACTATCAAGAGGTCTCAGATTATGATCATGACACATGTCTTAGGATTGTCTAACCTTTGATATCCTTCTGACTCCCATTGGACAAGCTTCCAAAGCAGAATCTTCACAATTTTTTTTTTCTCTCTCAACAGCTGTGACACTTTCCAGCAAAATATAAAACTCTTTTCTTAAAACATAGTCCCAAGAAAAGCAGAAAATGGCCTTTTCATATAAAGAACTGCAAATGCACATCTTTGTATGTTTACAGCTTTTTTTCCTGAGCATTTTTCCACAGAAATAATTTATGAATTCATATTACATTTATATATCAAGCACAGTGTAATAGTTGCTTCGTTTAAATTTGATAGGCATTCATTTCTTTTAAAACTTTGTGAAGGTCATGTTCCTTATGACAGAAATTGTTGTGTTGGTATTCGTGTTTCATCGTTAAAAATACAGTGTTCTACAAAAATGTTCTAAGATTATTTAAGATGGCAAATTTCCTGCCAAAACTCCAAGGTTAAAATACTTTTGGAAGCACAAAGTTCATAAAATGTCATTTATGAGCATTGAAATGTTTCTCTGAGTAATATAGAAAAGACTTTAATCCAGAAATAAGTCGATATACTAAACTAAATTGAAATGCATTGTGAGCAATGGAAAACATTTGAATTGTTAGATAAAAGTGCACTTGAAGCATTTCACAAGACAGAAATTTATAAACGTCCCATCTAAGATTTGGCTGTGTTGTATCAGATTTCCTGGGTTAGAGAATACGAAATTAGCTCAAGACAAATGGTAATTAAAATGCCCTCAGATGCATATGGGAAACATCTCTGAGAGTAGAGAAGAGATCTACAGACTAACGTTACTTCCTGTGTAAAAGGAAAATCCTTTCGACAGGACTTGTCCTAGTCCTGTGTCTGTTGGCTTTGGTCTGCTGAAATGTCAGCGAAGGGCATGCTCCTAAGGGACATGTGAATAAAAATCCAGGAAAAGGGGAATTAATATTTCTGGTGTTGTCCACTAACAGAAGTGAAGTGATGCTTGCAACAGAAAGCCTGCTGAATCTACCAGAGTCCAGACGGGTCTTTCCTTATCGACTAATTGCTGGTCATTGACTTTGAAAGGAATTGCTTTAAATCCAAGGCTGACAGCATGCACTTCAAGACCTTTGGAGCTCCTTTGCAATTCCTGCAGAATTTGACAAGTGAAAAAATCCAATGAATCATCCTTCAAGCTCTCTCCCAATATATTGCACTCACTGTGCAGCTAGCAGGCTGCAGTACCTTCCACTGTTTGTTAAGCTCATTGGCTAAATTGTGTTCTGTCCAACTCAAATACAAAGCAAAGGCCAGTGTTTGTATTACCTGTTCAGATCTTTCTGAGGTGTGCTCAAATGTATTACTTGTAAAGTCAAGGAGCAGTTTCTTTTGTTCCAGTTCAGCTAAGTCTAGAAGTTCTATTTCCAGCTAACCTGAAGGCTTTGTTTCTGTTCTAAATCATGGAATTTTTGAATGAGTGTCACAGAACCATCCAAGTTATCCTAGTAGTCCAGGGAATTTGAAAATATACATTTTCTCTCTGATTTTACTGGAAGCTAGTACTCCTTAAAAATAACTGTTTTTCCACTGTAATATTGAATCTACTTTTAATTTGGATTGATTCACATTCAGTGTCTCAATGAAGTGGAATCTGTATTTCTCTAGATTAAACACAGTGTTCTGGCTTTGTCTGGTTTAATATCTCTGCAGAAATGGCTTCAGATGTTGGTTGAAAAGCTGAGTTAAGAACAAATTTACCTGAAAATCTGTCACCCAGGCAGGTCCCAGGAAAGCTGAGGTTTAAAGAATCATTCAAGCAAATAACAAAATTCTCTATATGGAATTAAAAAATACTTTTCAGAAAAAAACTTTCAAAGCCCCTCTTTGACATGAGGTAATTCGTAACCCTCAGCTTTCAACCTGGAATATTAATGATCCAGAATCTCAGTCTCAGTGAGTATTTTACCCTTTCTCTGCAGCTTATGTGACTGACTTGTTGCTGAGAGTTGAGCAGTGAAATCTAATAAGAAATGTATGAGGGATATAATGGTGAACTAGCACAGCAGCAAAAACATCTCCCTTTCACCTGCACATTTGAGCAAATGTCATTCGCGTTATAGTAGTTTGCTTTTTTATGCCTTTAAAACAGAAAACAAACAACAAAAATCCAGCCTCAGACATGCCTTCCATATGATCCAGGCCTGGTATCAAAGCTCCTGAATGGAACGGCTGTGGTCTGTGCGTCTGCAGCAGCAGGAAGCTGTAGGCTGGTCGTGCTCAGGCTGCGTTAGCCGGCAAACCTCAGTATGAAAAATGTAACAGCCTCTGTTATCTCTGCTGTACATACTGAAGTTCAGTAATGAAGTGTTACAGTTGTGGCTTTGCAGGGCAGGGGACTTCTGAGATGACTGGAAGGGGAGGCCCAGTGCTGCAGCAGGGACAGTTTTCCCACTGCATTCTGCTTCGGCCAGCTGCCTGGCCACCAACAAAAATTGCCAGTTTCACATGCTGATAGGTTCAGCTTTGTACTTCAGCACCCATACAGGGAAAAGAAAGTGGAGTGAAGCGCTGGCTAGCTGTCAAGTTGTTAGTCGTGCTGTCTGTTTTCAAAGCAGAGGGAAAAGCTCCTACCTCCCCTCAAATCGTAGTTGTGCTCAGTAAGAAACAAGTACCACAAATTCACCCTTTGCAGAATGACGCTGTTTATATTGCCACTGCTTGTACAGTCAGTAACAAGTTTCAAATGCTGGCAAAGGTTTGTTTTGCCTCACTTTTTCTATTAAAGCGAATAATATTGCAGTGTGCCCATCTGTCAGTTTCCACCTCTGGCTCTCAGCTTTCAGCTTAGTACCTGAAGGAAAAAATTACGAAGAGTTTTTTCCATCTTAACACACTCCTATTGACTTTCCTACATGGCAGGAAGCAATATAAGGTGCTGAGATTACGTGTGTGTTGTTTGGGGCAATACAGACTGGAGAGCGACTAAATTGTGCCTGCTCCTGCCTGCCTCCATCCCTGCCTGCCTCCACCTGCCTCTATTCCTGTCTACCTGCATCCCTGGGCATCCAGGGATGGAGGGACCAGGCTGTCCTCATCCAGCCTTATTGCCTTGGTAGCAATGGGGTGTGTGGAAGGAAGGCCTCAGTCACCTGTGGATATTTATGAGTCTTTTGAGGAGCAGAAAAATTAAATGTCTCTGCTTTGTATTACATCTTGTGACATGTACTTCGTGCTGTATATGGATGCATTAAAATGGATCATTTCATGTGGTGCTCTGTAACTTGGTGTCAGGCTGCAGAGATCTTCCTCAAGACAGACTTAAAGTGAACAAAATAAAAGAATTAAAAATATCTACCAAGCCAGGGAACACAGCAGAATTTCCTGTGTTGTCTGTGAAAGCTGGGACAGCTCTGCTCACAGAAATGCTGCCTTAGCAAAACACCCTCTTTGACCTGCTCGTCTCTAACATCTGTGAAGAGCTGATGATTATTAAGCAGGGGAGAGAAAAGAAATACAATCAAACAAAAATAAAGTTGTTTAATTCAAAAAGTTCAGGGTATTTGTGGCTTTGTACTGCAAATTATTCATCTGGTTGCATTTCACATTTCTGAATGCATCTTTTTTCAGAGGTAGTTATTCCTTCATACTTCACCTCTATTATAGTAATGTTAAACAGACACAACCAGTGTTCAGTGATAAAATCTTTACTTTTAATTTTAATTACTTTATGTTATATGGATTGTAATAATTGACTATTAAACATAGCCTGGTGTTTGTTTTTTATATGCAACATTTTGAAGAGAAAACAAGTGAGAGTCTTAAAAATATCTGAAGGGACCCAGCTGACCACTGGAATTCATGTATCACTGGATATGAGAGCACCCAGAACTGCTGCAAAAGGCAGAATTAAATGCTGGAAGTAAATTGTAGTAGATTATGGTCAGGTTATATCTGTGACTGAAAATGTAAAACCCAACCCTTCTTTTAAAGGAAAGCCTAATATATCTGTAAGCCCCATGTACACACCACAAATGGGAAGGAACCCTTAAAGAGCATAATGTGGATTTTTTTTCTCTGCTCACAGCTTTATTTTGCTGGGTTTCACATGGTAGCATTTCCTTGTGAGGTCTCTCTCACCCCTGCAGCCGCACTGGAGGTTTCACCAGCTCCTGTGGGCATTTAGCTCAGCTGCAGCCCTGGGGCTTCGTGTTTGAGCAGGGACACAGGGCAATGCCACAGGAGGGACTTTGTGGCCCTGTCATAAGGCTCTGGTAGCAGCACTGCTATTACAGTCAGCCACAAGAGTACAATACAAGTGTTTGCAGGCAGAGCCAGCACCTTTTGTTAGACCAATGAAAAACAGCAAGTGAAAACAGACATGTGTTCAGGCACACAAGCGTAGGGTAAAACTGACCCCGGAGAACAGTTTGTGGGCCTGCATTTTGTCCATTTTCACAGAGATTTTACATTTCTATGAGTTGTTCTAATCACATGATAAACTTTTGAGCACAAAGCAAGGAAAAGCAGCATAATCCAGTCACTTAAAAACATCAGAAAATCTCTTGATTACCTTTCCCTCCCAGCTAGCCTCCTGTCAGCTTTGTCTGTAGGCACCTTACAGCCTACTGGCAAACTTACAGGGCCCTGATTTTCAGGGCAAGGGTGAGGCAGCCCTTTTGAAAGAATGGAAGAGAACCTGTTCCTCTCAACCCAAAACAAACATCTCCTTTCATTTGCACTAAACATCAAGAGTTTGACCCTGAATGGGGATTTTTCTTCTGTTTCCATGCAAGTGAAAACAGCATGTATAGCATGTAACTGAATGTGTTGGGCTGATTATTCCTTCAGGACTGCAGATCAGGACACATGGGGTCTTACTGGATTCTTATGTTCTAACCAGTATTTATGTAGTTTTGATAATCAAAACCAGATAATGTAAAAATATAGAAACAAATCCTCAGAAGCTCATCAATTTCTTTTAGCCTCTTTCCAAAATAGTCTCTAAAGAAAACATAGAAGAAAATGTGGTTCCACTTCTCTTTTTCTGCCTTATAGCACCACGACATTGCAATACAGTACTGATAGTTTTACGTGTGCTTGTGATAAACAGCTAGTGATAAGCTGTGGTCAAGGAAGTGGTTTTATGTTCCATATAACAGCAGGTACAAGAGGCGCCCCTTGAATCAGGCAGAGTTTCTACAATACTAAGAACGAGAAGTCAAAGTAAGTTCAGAAGCAAGTACCTGGAGTTTCTCCTTCACGCTGAGAGAAATTTACTTCTTCCTAGCTAAGTAAGGAAGTAGCCATTCTTTGCTTATAGCAATTGCCACCAAAAACTGTTTAGTTCCTCAAATATAACTGTCCTTAGGTTGCTCCTGCCTTCCCCATCCTCAGCATTGCCACATTCCCAGGCTGGGCAAATGCAGCACTTCACACTGCCCGGTAAATTCACACACCCATTTCCTACAATTTAGCCCCTGCTCATCAAATATATATGTCTTTCATCAGGATTCAGCCCCAATATTTACTGCTTCAAGACCGTCCCACTTTGGCTATGTTGTGCTTATTTGCACCTCTAACAGGCCGCAGTAAAACCGTAATTTGCACCTTTTGAGGGAGGAAATTCAGAGGCAAAAGGAGGAAGGTGTTACTGTTCAAAAGCTGTCAAAACAGAAACTTAATCAGGGAAATCCATATAAAAGGGATATGTGGAACAGTACGTGATGACAGCCTCTTGTTACAGTGCCTGTGCACAGCATGGGGCTTCTGGATCACACTTGTGATGCAGCTGAGACAGCTCCCTGCTTTCCAGGTGTCTGAGCTACGTAAAGCATTCTCTTCATCATCCTGCTTCCTCTGTAATGTGATCAAATCCATCATTCTTTTTGTTATCTCCTTTTGTGTTTGCTTTGCCCCACAGTAATTTGCTAACTGCAAAGGAGGCAAGTGCTCTAAAAACACGCCAGTCTGCTGCAAGTAAGTCGTACTTATCAGATGTGCTGGTTGTGAATCATGGTGACAGATTGGCTCTGTTTACCTCAAACAAACTGTCAGAAATGTTCAGTACTCGAACCAAAGCATGAAAAAGGCTTTCAGATACACATGCAGATCAGATCATATTTTGCATATTTCATAAAGGCATCACATGTACGTTTGCATGTAACAGGCTTAACATGCTGTTTGCAAAGATATTTGGTATCTCTACAAGAAAAACCAATTAGGTCTCACATAGCTAAAGGGGCCAGAGTGGATTTTCTCCGGCTAGCTCTGCCTGGCGTGGTGGCTGCAGGCTATGGGCTGCTTTGCACCAACTGTGGGACCAGTGGCACCTGAACTGCATCGCTGGCAGGCAGAGTACCTATTTGCCACAAGCAATGAGCAGCATTAAAATGTGTTTGCTTTGCATTGCTTGGGAATTTACCCCTAAATAAAGGAGGGTGTAAGCAATGAGCTTGCTTTTCTTCCTCTTCTTCAACCTTGCTATTTTGGCTGTAAGTTGGCTTTCGTAGCAATTTTAGAAACAGTTTCAAAATTCGTTAGTGGAATAGACAGATTTCCTCACCATGATCAAGTTTTCAAGGTCATAAACAAGCATACATAAAGCTNTTTCATTTCGGGTGCCCATAAAATAAAAACGCTTTTTTTTTTTTTTTTTTTTTTTTTGCTTTAAAGACCTCTTAAAATAGTCTAAATCTCTGAGCAAGATTCAAAATCAATAATAAATTGATAAAAAACCCTGCTTAAAATTTGTAGGTGCAAAGTCTAGAACTGTAAAATCTGGGGAATTAAACAGTTCCTACTAAACAACTTACTCACAGTCTTGCCCAATGTTTACATGGAAACTAAGTGGGACAATCTGAGGCTGGGGCAGAGGGAGGAGTAGAGGGCTGGTTTGTTTCTCACTTCTCTTTTTGTTTTGTTTTGTTGTTGTTGTTGCTGTGTTTTAATCTGCAACAGTGCCAGACGTCTTTGTAACCACAATGAGCAGGGACCCAGCCCAGATGCTCCAGGCCTGCTCTGACCCAGAGAGGCTGGCAAGCGCTTCACATGTGAGCGAGTTTCCCACCAGCAGTCCTGATGTGCATGCCAGGAGTTCAGCAGCAGCAGCTCACTGGTGAGCGCTGGTTACAGCCTTTTTATAGGTGCAGGATTTTGGTCAGCATCGACCAGGACACCCATCTGCTCCCTGTGGTAGGGTGCCTTAGGGCAAAGGGCTCTGCAGGGTTCCACAGTGCCATGAAACGGGCTGAGGGCTGTGTGCCTACCCAATGTTCCCAGGGAAAGAACGGTGTGTTTCCATCAACTGCTATTTAACGTGGCAAACAGACTGCCTTGAGGAGTGCTGTCCTTTGACTTGTCTTGGTTGGACGTGGCTGTGCTTGTAAATAGGCGTCCTGAGAACTGGTCTGTGGGGGACAGTTCATCCGCGTGCTCCCATCTGGCTTTCTGTCAGCAGGCTCTTGTGTATGTGTTTGTTTGGTCTTGCGGTACTCCAGTGCTGTTGGTGCATCCTCTGCCAACACATCTCTCTCCTCCACCCCCCTCAAAATGAGGAGACAAGCGAGCTGAGATGAATTCACCTCATCCACTGGCTGAGAAGCGGAACTTGAATTAAGTTCCCTTTGGGCTTTTGAACCAGTAGCAACCTTGTTCTTTCTGGTGGCTAACTAATGTCGATTTGTGCTTGCGATCCAGGCCAGGAATATAAACTGGCATCTGGTCTTGGTCACAGCAGAAAATAATTCAGTAAAAATTAATTCCTGCAATCTATTTTAGTGCTAATGAAAAATGGATTTGTTTACGTAGAAAAATAAGAGGAAGACAACAGATTCTTGGATTTCTAGGGGATCTGATAACGGTCTTTTTCCACTAGGTGAACAAAGCTACTGACAATGTTTCTAAACATCTTCTTACACAACATGGTGTTTTACAGCCATGCCATTGGGTTTGCAAAAGGGAGGCATACTCGGAGATTATCACTCTGCTACTAATGTTTGCACTTGACTTTCATTGTGTTAGTTCTGCTTCAGTATTACTTTTTTTTTTTTTTTTTTTTTTTTTTTGCTTTTGNNTTTTTTTATCTGCAGCCATCCCCACTTCAATACTTGCAAAGAGCGAGAAGGGAAATGGCAAGCTGTTGCAGCCAAGGCACGTGCAGCCCCCTGGCTGCTGCAGCTTCACCTCCCTGCTTGTGTGAGTGGCTGGGGTGCAGGGGGCAAGGACACGAGGGTCTATAGAGATCTTTGTGGGTCTGCCAGGTCCTTTGACGACCCTTGTTGCTTTAAAAGGATCTATGACCTGCAGAAATTCACTAGAAAGACAGAAATACAGACAGGCATGAAAGTGGCCTGAAAGATTTTTTTACAAAGATATTATTTCTCTCCCTTTGTTTCCAAGCAGCAGCTTTTTATTCATGTAAATATGGCAGATAAAAAATTATCTATTTTTGTACAGCTTTTCACCTTCATAAATTTGGAATTGATGTGCCACTTGCCAACTCGAAATGAACACGCAACCTTCTGTTCCCTCTTGAATAGTGTTATCTCTGTCTACGGTAGAGGCTACAGAAACGGAGGAAAGCAGCTGATTATGACATTCCTCTTGCTCCATGATAATCAAGCAAACTGTGGCTACATTAAAAATATTCCCTTCACAGTATGCGCATGTTACATAAAATCTTGGGAATGAGTTGTCCTCAGATGGATGATATATTTAAACAACAAGCTACGATGGAAACCTTTCTGATGGCATTCACGGAGCTCTGTGAAACAGACCCTGTATGCAGTGCCTCCGTATTCCCCTGACTGCATCTGGCAGGGCCGGGGCTCCTTGCTGTCCCCTGGGGTGTGTGGCCAGCACAGTTGGCTCTGCAGTGTGCTGGGGCACACATACACAGCCCCATGCACACTGAGCAGGTGAAGAAGCAAGGGTCTTTGAGCAGCATTTTGGAAACAAAATGAGCGCATGTTTTTCTGGATGGATGAGTGCAAAACAGTTGGGGAATCATTGCAATGATGTTACAGGGGTATTTAGTTAATTGTTCCTTCCTGGTTTTCTTACTGAAACCACTTTTATTCGGTTCCTTGATGAAACTAATGAAAACTCAGATTTGGGACATCAGAATGGGCAATCTTTTACAGAAGTGAAGGAACATGATCAGGCTTCAGAATGAAGGGTGTGGTGTGAGACAGAGATGATAAAGTTTGCAACTCTAACTCCCTTCTTAATCTCTCTATAATGTCTAGCAGTTTCAGAGGAACCTTTCAGATCTGGACAGTGCTGTGGGGTGTCATAAGCTGCTTATAGGAAAGAAAGATGCTGTGAGTCATCAGCCTGTTTTTCCAGGAATAGAGCTGTGTAAGCTCAGGGTCTGCCTGACCCCTGGCTTGTCCGATTTCTGTCAAGACACAGCAGATGAAAATACTCTGATTTGTTTAAATATGTTACCTAGTTCACTGCAACTGCTTGTGTTTTAGACAGAGACAAACTTCTCTGCAACTAGCTGAAGATGTTGCGTGTTATAGTTCTGTTCATGTACTCATCCTAGAACTGCCATTTTTTGCCTGTTCTGTAAAACTCTAATTCTCCCTCCCTCCCTCATTTCCCCACCACCACCTTTATAAAGTAGCTTTCTGCTTTCCAGTGTTGCTATGACAACACTTATATTTGCCTTTTGAAGGCAAAATATGAGGCTTCCTTCCATATTTTTGTCAGCATGCTCTTGTGTTAGAGGGACACACAGGGGGATGAAGGCAAAACAGATAAAGCTTTACACAGCAGGCTGCAACTTTATTTCTTAACAGAAAGGGCATTTACATGGGTCTAGGATGGATTTACCTATCATATAATTCCTCAGTGTAGCCCTAAGAGAGCTTCATTCAGTTTAGCGTTCTGACTCTTCTTCCTCAGTGCAAGAGAAAATGAAAGGAGGCACAGTGAGAAAAGACCACCAGCAAAATCCACAGTGGTCTTTGCTGCTAGGACTTGGCAGCTAATTCCAGAGAGGGAAAGCAACTCAAGAGAACAAAGGATTAAAAAAGACAGCAAGCTATATTTCAAATTAATCAGGATGCAAAAGCAAAGAGAAAAAAAAAAAAAAACAAACAAACAAAAAAAAACCCCACAACTTTCCTTTGCCCTGATCTGCCCAGAGGAAGGTCTTTGTGAATGTAATGTGTTCCACTGCAAAATATGGGAACTAATGCTTGCACCCGATAAGAGTGGCAGTTGTTGCATGGGCAGAGGGGGGTGTGCTCCAGCTCCCAACAGCAGCCTCAGTCCCTTTGCCTTGGTGGAGACTCCTTAGTGACTTTCCTGTTGCAGACAGCTCCACTGACCGGTGCCTCATCAAACATCGAGTAGCTGAGTAACAGCTATCTAAAGCAGAGGTAAAAAACACTTTTCCTCCAAGGACACCTCTGCAAGAGGTTTTGAAATGATAGGATCTTTATTAGAAACGCTCAGAGCTAAAACACACCTCCTTTCACCAAGTGCCTGGCTTTCCAATTTAAGCTTCAGAATCTGAGTCAGATAAGTGTTACAAGCTGCAGCACTTGGTTTGGAACATAAAAACAGATGAGGAATCACGTTTCCTTAAAGCAAGATAGATAGGCTGCCTTTGCTGGTGCTTTCTTCAGACCTCTTTTCAAATCCTGCAGGAGAAGATATGTGGCAGATGTACTTCTGCGGCTCTGGCACTGTCAGCAAACTGAAGTGCCTCCCCTGCCCGGGCTGGGGAGCACTGTCCTTTTTTCAACACAGCATACCTCTGCAGTGCGTTGCCTGAAGTCAAAGCCTGTGCTCTCTGAAAGTGGGCAAACACCGAGCTGTGAGCATCGCTGACAAAATGCTAATCTGTGTCAACAGACTTTGGAACAAATGTATTTGTAAAAAACCCAGTTGCATTTAAATAGGTTGTTAATACATTCCTCAGTGTGTAGTGGTGTCAGCTGAGTGGGCTTAGACTACTCACTGCAGTAGGAACTGATAAGAAGTATGAAACTCCAATTTCAATCTAGCTTCCATGGGCATGCCATGAACTTGTGCCAGGACTACAAGTGCCTCTTTCTCCTGCGCTTACCCCTCTATTGTCAAGTTATTTCCTATCACTCCCACTGTCAGAGATACCCCTCAACAAAATGCAACCTATAGAAAGTTCTGAAGGTAGATAAATACAGTTAAAACTATCAACGTAGAGCAAACATGATTTAGCATACTCAGAGGAGGCCAAATCAAGTTTGCAAAATGCTGGCAGCAGTCATACTTTTGACAGAGAGGCTGTGTACTTTCAATGTCTACTTGATATCCATCTCCAACTGTGGAGAACAACTTAGTAAAATAAGAAGCAGACGGTGGCTGCAGCTGTCTCCGAGGGAACCTGATGGTCCCCGTCCCCAGACCCTGAAGCCTGTTCCATGGCTCCACTTGGCAGGTCCGTTCTGCTTGCCTTGTGCTGGTCTATCAGGACCTGCTGCTGTTCCCGGGTCTGCTTTGTGGCATCCCAGCTGTAACCACTGTCAGCTTTGGCATGGTTCAGAATTGCTTAATCTGAAGACGTATGTGACAACTGAATCAATAACTGGGCCTTCACCATGGAGGATCATGCAGCTGCATTATCTCAGAGTCAACAAACGGACATGACTTAAATCTATTTTCCTGTTCACCTTCAGTTTTACTGAAAACTTGGGAGTTACAAAGAGGTTATTGAGACAGGAATTTTGGCACGCACCATTGGCATATAAAGCATAAATGATGGAAAGGGCAGTTTCTTGCAGAACACAAGAACTCTAGGGAAAAGGCGAGTGGAGGAGTGCCCCAGTTCCCAGACCCCTGGGCCTGCAGTAAGCTGCTCCCTCACTTTCTGCACCCTGGAGATCTGGACGGGCTCTGGACAGGCTGTGCTCCAGACAGCAACACTACCTGGTACCCAGCCATAGTGCAGGTGTTGCACAGTGTCAGCCCCATGCCTCCGTCTTGTTCCCTCTTCTCCAGCATGCTTTTATGTCCCTGCACAGATTGACTGTGACACATTTATATCCAGCAGCGTTCCTCTACAGCAGGGGATTCTTTGTTGTGAATTTATGGCTGGATTATGTCTCTCTTTAAGCCAGCTCGTAGGACAAAGCAGCTGTAACACATGGTCCTCACAGCACTCCCACACTGGAAGCAGGAGTGAGTGATGGGCAGCAGCATAGCTCAGGCTCTGCTCTATTTTGTCACAGCAAACCCCTCTAATGTGGCAAGAAAATGTGGGTAACACCCTTTTCCCTGAGGTAAGCGGCATTAAAGCTCATGTGTCAGCTGATCATTGTAAGAAAATAGGAAATGAAATAAGCGTATCTTCTGAAAGCGTATTTTCAAAATTCAAGCCGCATGCACATGACCATTTCTGTATAAAACTTAGCTTTAAAAAAAATTCACAAAATAAGTATTCAGTAGCCAAGTCTTTCTTTTTTTTTTTTTTGGCTGGCTCCTCAGTGATATTGCTACGTGTATGGAAATAAGAGGGTATTTATTTGTCCATGGTGCTCTCTCCCAGCTCATTTTTCTGCCTCAAGAGGCCAGCTTCAGAATTTTAAACATCCCAAACCAAGTAAATTGAGAAACCACTTCAGGCTCAGTGCAGTGAGGTTTCCTGGCTCATGCTAAGTACCCAGACCAGATGTGTTAGCTGCTGCCCTGCCCTTGTGTCCACAAAGTGCTGAGGGTCTGCTCCAAACAGACTGAGTGGTCCTTTAGTCCCTGCACTTCTTGCCAAGCGCACACAATAAGTTACTGCTTTTGTCCAGATCAGTGAAAAACACCACTCTGGAGTCACACATCTGGGTCCAGGGATTACAGTCAGAGAATGCCTAACACACTTAGGGAGTGTTGTTTGTGCCATTGTTTTTATTAATAATCTGGTGGCTTTGTTTTGGTTTTAAGACCCAAATGAAACTTCGCTCATCAGCCAGGGAAAACAGTTCAGAGCCTGACATCCTCTGTGACAAGGGCTCTCTTGATTTTCAGTCTCAATTTTCTTTCCTTTAATTTCTGCTTCTTAATTGGACTAGTGTATGACATGCTAACTAATTTCCCTCCATCATTAGGCTGTAGTCCTGCACATATTTATGCACATGGTTGACTTTGTTATCACAAGGAATCTGAAATGAAGGTGGTGAAGCAGTAAATGCGTACACATGCATAGTGCGTTGAGGAGCTGCACCTCAGGGTTCACGCTCCTCATGTATCTGTCGATTCAGTTTTAATCTCCTTAAATGCTGCATTGTCAACCTACATATTGTGCCTAGGTTAGTCTCCTTGCTGAAAGTAATCCATCCAGACTAAAATCTTGTAGTTACTTTTTCTTGTTAAATATCTGGTCTCTTCAGTTAACGATGTATCCTAATATGAATGAGATATTCCAGGTCTGATTCCTTCAAATATGTCCACTATCGTAAAGCCTCATTCTGCGGGTTGTCACAACTGCTGATGTACATCCATGTTCAGAAAGATACAGCTCCAAATTAGAAATGCTCTTGGGGGTAAACAGCATATGTTCTGTTTCATGACACTGGCATGGATGTGCATTGCTCAAAATATTTCCATACTCCTTTCATAATGCAAGAAATGCATTAAGTAAGACAGAAAGGGTAAGGTGGTTTGATAGAGCAGGGCATAATCTATCAAGAAGAATAATGCAAGTCTAAAGGAGCAGTGTTATTTGCAGTGCTCTAAACCGGAACTCCTAATCCAATGTAATTCAAAGCCTTTATCTCAGATAAAAGCACTAGAAGTTTCAGAGTTTCATGGCATTTTCCTTATGCAAAATAAAATAAAATAAATGGAAAAAGGGTAAGGGATAAATAAATAAGTAGGAAGTATAAGAATATTGAATAACAGCAGTATAATCACCTTGAGCATAGGATGAACTGAATACTCGTTTAACCCTCATTCTCACATACTGGTAATGCCTTTCTCAAACACAGATGACTCAAAATTAAAATCCAACAAAACTCAAACCGAGGTGTGAAATTCACAGCCGTTGCTAAGACAGCTGAAATTTTCATCAGAGGAGCAAAACCAGAAGTCGCTTGAGCTCCCAGCACCAGCATAGCCCCTGCAGACTGTAGCAGGTGGAAAGTCGCACAGCAAACACACAGTGCTGTCTTGTACAATCATGATTCCTCTGTGCATTAGGCTACATTTAGTGCTGTGCTAGCTCTTTAAGGCAGCCTCATCATGATAATCAATGTAGCCGTCTAGTGCAGTGCCACTTTCCTGCTGTGAGAAAGCACAACTCTTCCTGCTGCCACAGCCCCCTGCTGACTTGTTTTACAACATTTAAGCAGGAAACTGTTAAGCCTTACTTCTCTTTTTTCCCTCTGTGCAGACAGAAATCTTCTTTCCTGCTGCTTTCTCACTTGTAGTAAGGACCGTTAAGAAGTGCCCTGGCTTTTACCCTGAGCATTGCCCTAATTTTAACCTTCTGCAACGGTTATCTTCATTTTACTCAGAGTTTTAAAGGTGACTCATTCAGTAAGACAAACTGTGAAAGTGTCTGGTAGAAGAACAGGCTTCCAAAAAGCACGGTGAAAAGGTCACCGACACTGAGGCTCCTTCAGAGGCAGGAGGCAGGCGGCTTCAGTTCATTCAGTTATAGACTGAAACGAGTCAGCTCCAGCCGGCCTCATTGCCACAAAAAGCTGAAAACCCAAAAGGCTGGGTTTGGAAATCCTCATCGGCAATGGCAGGCATGTGTGCTCGGGCTGTGGAGCCCCCTTCTCACCAGGATGTTTAAAGGGGGAAGGGGAAAATGACGTTACAGAAGCGGCTCAGCCACACCGTGTAAGCACCTTTAGTAACAAAGTTTGCACCTAGGAAGCTGATATGAGAGCAAGTTTGATGAGTTTTAATCTTTACTTTGACATAATGAGTGAAGTTAAAGCTGGAGGCCTTTGTGCAGTTACCAGAGGCTCTGTCAGTGAGCACTGGAGCCTAATTAGTTGTGATGCAGCAAATCAGCAAAGCCACTGCTGGTTGTGACCTCTGCCAAGAGCACCAGAGACCAGACAAATGAAGCTTAAGACGTTATTAGTTGTTCTGTTGCAAAGTCCCAGATAAAATATGACAGGATGTTGTTGCCTGACTCTGGCATCAGCTCTCCAGATGGCACTCAGCACTGGCTTGCAGCAAGGCTCATGGGGAGGCTGGCACATTTTCTCTGTCAAAATGAAAGTTTTCCAATTACAAAGAGATAATGTGAAGAGATGCAAACTTAATCTCCTGAACGGAAGGTTGCAAGCTGTGTAATAGCAGTCAAGGGAAGAGACTGCACATAGTTCACTTGCTTTAAATACTGATGCTAGGGAAAGTTTTGTTGTCCTGACCAGTAAGGCACGGCAATCGGCTGTGCTTGGCCTTGGGTGCTGGGGTACCCCTGCCACAGTCACTCGGGTGGCACCAGGGCTCGGATCCCCTGGTCATCTGTCAGGGGCAGGATAGACAGTCCTGACTTGAAAGGACTTAAGATAGGCAAAGAAGGAAAACTAAGTACCTTGGGGCTAGCTGGAAGCAGGTCACTTGTGTTTTTTCAGTGATAGTCCAGGTAACTTCTCCAGTTTGGCTGAGGGAAATAATGTGTTTTCTTTCTCAGTGTTTTATGAAATCCTTGTGGGAAAAAATAAGAAACAGGATGTCATTCAAGTGGTGCACTTACAGGACTTGACACTCGTGTTTACAGTGCTGGGGACTGAAGTAGAAGTTACTCAGTAGCCACAGTGACAGAAAAACACCGTAGTGGGCTGATAACCAACAGAAGCCACAGCTCACTTCAGTGTTGAGAATTATAGGGAGTTGTCTGAAGGCTAGGAAAACCACTACACACGTTGTCTCCTCTGCTTGACCTGTTGGCACAAAGAGCCCTCAGCTGGGTGCAGGCTGTCCTATTCAACAGCTGCCAGCAGAGGCTGATGGGGGAGGCCCAGCAGCGCTCCTTGGGATGCTGCTGGACTGTGCCATCACACTGACATTCAGGAGAACACATTTCAGGAGCGTTATCAGAAATACTGCAGCACAAGAAATGCCGTTTAAACCCAAGAGAACCTCTTGTGCCAACAGCATGGTCCAACATGGGCACTGCCTCCCTGCCCCACCCCACCCTAAATTCCCCTAGATTAGAATGGGACTTCTGGACAAGTACAGGCATTTGTGGCAGGCACAATCACAGAAAATAAGCAGCTAAAAAATAGGTCACCGCGTGGCACATGGCCTTACCTGCAGGAGTTGGGCCCTGCTATTTCCTGTTGAATTGGTGGGAATGGGCTGCTTTGAGCCGCAGGTATTGGGAATGTGAATGAGATGGGAGATGTTACAGCATCTTCCTCGATTCAGGGTCACATTTGTTCAGATACTTGTTGAGAGGAAAGTTGAGATAGTCTAATAATTACGGTTTGTCTTCTCCAGGGCCAAAACGCAGCTGGCCCAGATTGTATTCGTACATATAGTGTAGAAGAAATGCACCTCTCCCAAAATGCTGTCCCAGATTTCTCAAAGAGCCTGCACTGAATCTATGGGCTGGGCTAAGAAAACAGGACCCAACAACAGCAGAGTGAAGAGGAGACTTCCAGCAGCCACCAGCTCTGTGTGCACCCAGCACCCGCAGGCAGAGGCGGGTTGGCGAGCACTCAGTGAGCTGGCTGCCTGGGGCCCAGGGAGCTGCCCTGGCTGTGGCAGCTCAGGCATGGGGCTGCAGCTGGGCTCCAGCCCTGGGGGAGCAGGCAAGCAGGGATCGTGCTCCACAGGTCACCGCAGCGCAAGCTGCTGGCCGGTCACTGAAGGCACGGGCTGGGCATGAAAAGAAGAAAAAAATACGCATTTGATTTGGTAGAAATGGGGAGGTTCTTTTCCCCTCAGCAAAGTTTAACACTCCCTCAAATGAGCAGCAGACCAGGGCTGGCCACTGCTTACTGCTTGAGATGGTTGTAACTTCTTCGGCCGAAAAGAACTGTGAAGCACATATTACTTTGAAGTGCAGCTCTAAGTTCAGCATTGCAGTGCGATAGAATAAGAGAAGGCTCAGTGCAATAGCAGGATGTGAAAATGACCAGTGCAAATAAAACAGAATAGAAAGGAGGACTCTATAAGTGCAGTTAAAGAAGTAGGTAACAGCAAAATGTAAAGAGAGGAAATCAGAAATTCAAGCACAGAAAAATGAAAATACCTAAAGCAGAACAGTCTGGGGGAAGTGATTCTAGTTTCACATAGGTGTGGATGAGAACAAAAGAGTGGTGAAGGGGAACGCCCTACAAGGTGACAACGTGCATGTACTGAAAAGATTAGCAGGGTTATGGGGCTTATCTCAGGTCTAATTTTGCGTTTTGTTTTGCAGGGGCTGCAAAGCCTTTTGCCTCTAACCATCCCCACACAACAAACTGATTCCTGACTTATCTTTCAGAAAAAAAACAATAATTCTTGTTTTCTCACTGAGGAAACACAGGCTTGGTGTAATCAAAAATTCTTCAAGGACACATGATTTTCACCAATACTATTTTCCACGGAGTTTTAAAATCCCCTCTATGTTTTTGGTCAGGTGGAGCTACTGCTTTCTGGCTACCCATTCTGGGGGTGCTAGGTGTGATCAGGAATGCACACGGGCAAAAGGCAACATCCAAATGGAGTGCTCTGATTGTACCCTAGAAAAATGCCTGAAAAAATTTTCTTTGGTATTCTCAAAGTACATTGTTTTTGCCACTTCACAGCTTTCAAAATTTCAGCACTTTATTCTGTTACAGGATGAAACACAATTCTGAAATGCTGGGGCTGCATTTATTCACAAGGGGCACAGCAGAGCCCAAGAATAACCGAGGCTTGCAATTCTGTTCTGCTGGAAATGATGCAGGGCAAATTTTTAAAAACAAAGTTTTGTTGCATGATTGAGGCCATTGGTTATTCACAGCTGTTGATGTGCTAATCCAGCACAGGGAAGAGAAAACAGAAGGGATCTTTCAGCCGTAGGGTTTATATTTATATATAAAATTAGTATACAGTTAGAACTGACAGCATGCTTACATCTGGATCCTGTATGATAGCAGTTGATACATTTAACTTGGCAAGTGGCATAAAGCAAGATTAGATAAGGTTTTCTGCTTAGCCATGCTTCTCTTTTGAAATGAACATTCATACCAATGCCCTCCACAAATCACACAGCAGTGCTGAAGATGGCTGCGAAATGCTCTCTGCACCCCCTGCACTTCCCAGGAGGTTCTGTCCCTGCGCTCCAGGCTGGCCAGCAGTGAGCTGCCTCTGGGGCAGAAGCCACACTCAGGAGGATTTTCAGAGGTTTGACTTCAAAAACCCAAACCCACCAGAGCATTCCCCAACTAAGCTGTGTGACTGGGTCTGAAAAATAGGCTGGAACAGGACCTCACACAAGGGTGATGGTTTAGAAACAGATCGTGAGGAACTGAGAAAAATGTATGTTAATGTGAGCACTGGGAAAGCCTGTACTCCGAACCCAGGTGAAAGGCCTGGACGGTGGCACAAATCTCTGCCTGCTGCAACCTGCTGCCAAGAGCTAGAAATGATGGAGGGGACTGGCACAGAAAATGCTCTCTACCCAAGAGCCAACTAGAACGAGAGCTCGTGCCTGTACATACACTGCAGGTACAGACCCAAATCTTCAGTGATAGAGATGCGGCTGAAGTTAAAGCAGATGAGAGATAATGCTGCTCGTCTTTCTCTAGGCTGTAGGTATTACACGGGGAGGCATTGGCTGCTGTCAAAGGATATGCAATTCACAGTCTAAAGAAAAAAGTGTAGCTGCGTTTTCATCTGAACCCACTAAAGACCAGAAAGAAAAATGCGCAGAATTTGTGCAGTCAATAGTGAGCACTGCTGGAGTCATTCTGTGTCTGAATAAGAGCAAACAAGTCATTATGAATATGGAAATGATGAAGTACAACAAGATTTATACTTGGAGAGAAAATTTGCTTATAGAAATATGTAACTTGAGTGCTTTTTTAAGTCAGGTAGTCTCAAAGGTGGGAAGAACCACAAACAGGTAACAAATAAAGCCCCAGAGGTGCACAGTCTGGCTTGTGGTAGTCCATCATGAAACAGAAACATTCAACAGAGAGGAGAGTTGGCTGGCCACTGACAGAAGACAGTAGACATATCTATTAAGAAAGGGGAGATAATGTTTCATACGACATTCCTCGTAACTAGTCCGGAGGATTTACCTGTGCCAGATTTCCAAAGTTATTTGTCATTGTGTGCACTGAGTAACATCAGAAAGCAACAGCAAAGGAAAGAATTCTCCTGGAATCTCCTGTTAGGTGGAGACCAGCTTCAAGTCTGGAGATAACATCTCCATCCCACAGAGCTTACAGCCCCCGTAAGGACCTGCTCAGCTTTCAGCAAGCAGCAAAGCGCGCTGTGGTGAGTGGGCACCTCGCTTTGCAACTGGCTGCAGGGCCCTAAATCCCACACTGTTCGGTCACGCAGCGTCTGAAACATCTGTTGCTCCTGGGGTGAGCTTGGGCTCATAAAGTGATTTAACCATGTGATTTCTTACATGTTTTCAACTTTTTTTTTCTTTTTTTTTTTTAATGTAGGGTGATTCCCCACACCTGCACCAGTGCAACTCCTGTTGGTTTCAGTGCAGCTGGTGCAGGACCAGCAAAAGATTAGGCTGGTGATATCTGAAGCTTTCTAAGCCTTGTGCAAGACATCTGGGCAATTCATTTTACATACATGTAAAATAAAAAACCTCTGCTTTTCTTTTCTTGCCACTTTCTTTTTTTTTTTTTTTTTCTATAATTTCAGCAAAGATGGAGCTCCTCCAAAAAGCATATGTTTCTTAATGCTGGAGGCATTTAGAATAGACGTGGACAACAAATTGCGAGCAAGTGACGTGTCTACATGTCGGGATGCAGACTAAACCGTAGCACTGATAAATCCCGGTAAAGAAGGGCCTTATTTGGGGAATATCACTTAAGCAGAGCTCCTGCTGTTAACAGAAGTTTTGCCCACAATAACGACTTCAAATTTGGTTCAAATTGTGGCTTTCACTTTTCTGTCAAGCAACAATTCCTGTTGTCCTTGCTTCATTCTGACATTGGAAGCGATAGTGAACAACCAGACCCAGACATCACTCTTGGATGGCAAGCAGAAGCTCAGATCCCATCGCATGCATAAAGCCAGACTCTTTTCCTCCTGCTTATCAATTTACATTTTGCTATATTGAATTTTATTGGCTGCTTTAAGCCCTAGTCACTGTAAGTTATTCTGATAGTTCTTCACTGTCAGCATTCCTCTTAACCACTTTGAATAACTACAAATCTGCAGCAATCTTTGTTCCCTTAGTGTTCAGCCCTCTATCACTAGCTTGCTTTTATTAGCTTCTCTTACCCTGTAGCTAGCTTCTTCATGTTTTTAAAATATTTCCTGATGAGAGCTTTGGTCTCTGACCTGATACTCTTTCTCTACAGAAACAGGCCTCTCTAAATACTATCCAGTATGCTTATGATTTTATTCCTTTGAATGTACTCCTAGGGTACTGTGAACAGGCTTCCGTATTTTCGTGTAGTTCTGTTTTTTCCCCTTTTTCCAAATATGCTGTGGTTTCTGGCACTCCTGGATACTGAGCAGAAGTGTGTTTTGGGCCCTGTGACAAAGCAGCTCTGCAGAAGCAGAATTTGCCTGCAACAGGCAGGGCTGCGGTATTTCTGGTTTTCAGTGCTGGGCTTTGTCCCGGCCCAGCCCTGACCCGGTGAGGTAAGAGCGATGAAGGCTGCCTCAGGAGGCAGCCAGGGCTGGGAGGTCAGGACTTGATCCTCCAGGGCTCTGTCTGGCAGCTGAATTGCCATCCCTCACCCCAGGAGGAGGCGGAAGAGCGCCGTCCATCTGCTCGTTTGCCACCAGTCAGGCCTCGCTCCAGCACATTGGTTTTGTTCTCTCCTCTCCCACTGTCTTCCTCCTCTTGTTTACTGGAGAGGTCCTCAAGGCCAGTCCAAGCTTTTGGCTTTTCTCTTCCTAGTCAGCCTTTGTCTCTGCCCTGGGCATTGTGCAGGGTCTCTGAGCCCGCCCCGTGCTGTTGGCTCTCTGCGAGCAGCCCACATGCTGAGCAGGGCTGGCTCCTTGCCACCTGCTCCTGCGACAGAGGATGGGTGTCAGAACAAAGCTGGCGGCAGGAATTGGCATGATGAGGTGAGAAAGTAGGGTGCACGGTGCTCCAGCTGAGGCTTGCCAATGTAATTGCCCTTCAGGCAATGATTCTTGCCAGTGCGATGGCCTCCAGAGACTTTCTGCACGCCAGCATAAGCCAGAGCCGCTTCTGCTTCCCCATCGCTCAGCTGCCATCAGTGTTAACCTCACATTAATTCAAGGCAGAATCCCTAGCTTCACATTAGTCAGTCTTTCATAGTAACAAATTGAGGGAAATTACTTCTTCTTTCAAAACCCTTGTAGTGGAAGGAAAAGAGAGAAATTGCGAAGTTTGGGAGTGTGGTCTGGGGAGGAAATGTTCTGAACTGGGGAACAGCATGTGCACCACGAGCTGCGTGTGCTTGCCTGGCACCTGCAGCCTGCTTGGCACTTGCTGCAGCACCTTGGTTGTTCTCACACCACAGGGGCAGCTCCCAAAGCTGCTTTCTCTGTTTCCTGAACCATGGCACGTAACAGTCAGTTGTGTGGCAGCAAGAGCACGACAGTAAAACTACCCTAATCTTAAGATCATAGAATAAAACAGAAACAAGGCCTGAAAGCAGCTACCAGATCCCTTAGTTATGTGCAATGAAAACAAAAACTCTTAAATCTTAGATTCCAAGAGATGGCCAGATTCTCACTTTAAAGTCAGCTCTTGCACAGGCAGCATACGTGGGAATCATTGCATCTTCCCTTCTCCAGAGCTCAGTGTTTCCCGGACACTGAAGTTTCAGGGCACTTGCAAAGCCCTCATCCACCCCCTCCTCTGAAGAGCCTGGGGTAGAATACAAAGACTAGATTGGCACTACGTCTCTGAATTTTTTTAGTGGCTTTAGATAAGATTCTATGCTGATTTTGGCTTTGTGAGTGTCTTTTTTCTACTGTGTGGCAAATGGTCCTCCATTCTGCGTAAGTGCTATTACACAGATAAATAGGTTTGGGCTACAAAATACACCTCCTGCCAAAAGAGGCTAAGCGCTGGCCATTTTTAGCCATTTTAGCCAAGTGCCGCTGAGGAATGTTTTAATTGTTGTGTTTAAATAATCCATAGCAAGGAAGTATTGGTTCCTCCCAGTACAGTCTATGGGAGCTGGCAGTGATTTTGTAGGATGCTCAGCACATCTGCAGGCCTACACCTTGTTCAAAGCATAAATGCCATCGATCTGCATGGACCATCAGCCTTTGCAGTTTACGTCCCTGTAACTGTCTTGAATAAAAACCCTACCACGGGAAACATCTTAGGACAACTGCTTCACAGCTTCACTACGGGTTCCTAATGTAGGTTAATAAGGCAAGCACAGTACCTGACCTTCCCAATGGTAATTACACAGGCCTCACTTTGAACACCGTCTGACTCCCCTCGCGCATGATTTTCTTTGCAGAATGTTGGAATGATGGCGCAAGTTGAGGCCTGAAAGATCAATGGCTAGTGTAATCGTTCAGTGAAAGCCTCTGAAAAACATTATCAGTTGGGTGGGCTTAAAATATTTATCCATTACCTCTGGCTGCATCACCTGGTTTATAACACTCAGCTGAGGTCACCCTGCATGTGTCCACCTGTAAGCCAGCAGAAGCACAGCAGCAGTGCCCCACAGCTTCCTGTGGGTTCTCACACTTCCCAGACCTGAAGGGCAGAACAGAACAGCAAAATGGAAAGCAAAGCAGCTACCGCCGAATCCCTTGTTATTTAAAGAATACCAGCTGTCTGCTCAGCTAAATTTCAGAGTGGAACTTGTGAATGAATGCATCTTATAACAAGAGGAAGAAGGACTTTCTAATGCCAGGAGCCTAATGTTTATTCTAATGAAGAAAATAGAAACTAAACATGGTATTTCGCTCCATCTGGACTATATCCATCCATCTGCAGAGACTTAACTTCGAAAGACAGCTGAAAGTCTCTCTTCTTCACTTGCATATTTAACTTCTTTACCTGCCTCTCCTTTCCAAGCAGCGCCCTCGCAGTGCGGTGTCACTGCTCTAAATACACGCCCTGAGAATAAAGGGGTGCTCAGAGGCACAGGGCGGGCTGCGAGGCACCGACCATGTTCCCTTCAGGCCGGTAGGCTTGTGTGAGCGGTGCTTCATGAGCTATCAATAGCTTCATGAACTCGGGCAAGACGGAGCACGGGGCTGTTTCAGATGACCCGCTCCTGTTTCCAATAAACTGATGCAGTTCCTCGTTTACCGCAGCCTGAGGCTAAAAGCACTCATCGGGGCCGCGGGCCGTGCTCAGAGGACAGGGCACAGCTGGCCGCCGGGCTCCGTGCTCCCAGCCCGGGGGCACCCACGGGCTCGACCCCC
>VXAV01006656.1:0-13591 GCA_013399715.1 Alectura lathami
AGTGTCACTGCTATTGCTAGATGAAGCCAAAAGAGCAGTATCACAGTTGTCCCTAAGGAACGAGTTGAACAAATTGTTCTAGCCAATCCAGGGAGCAGGACAAAATGATGTACCTTCATTACTATAAGTTACTAGTTCTCACCAAGATAACATCTTTCTATCCAATGATCTCAAGCTACACAGCACTAGCAGTCCTGTTACTCTGAACTAAATAAGTGTTCCTTTGTGTAAAACTGCTCCGCACAGTGCAGACCTGGGAGTTTGAACTAAAAATCTGTGCCAAACACACAACAGACCTAAGTACAGCATCCAACCCCCACTCCCAACAAACACACATACCACAGAGAACTTCTCACAACTGTCACCAGAGAGCACACAAATGTGCACAAGATCCAGCAGGGAACTTCAAGTTAGACCCAGATGAAACATCCCTTACAGAAAAAGGGAATCTTGGACATCAGTGTGCAGAGCCCAATGGAGGTAGTGACGCAAATGCAAACTAACAGCAAGATGTCTTACTCAATCATCCTGTAGCTGGCATGTGGACAGGAAGACATTCCACCATAAACACAGGAAAACAATAAGCGTTCTGGGAGAAGAACATAGAAAAAGTGCCTTTTCAATGAGTAGAGCATCTACCTGCAAACAGAGAGAGAAAGTTTCAAGTAAATTATTACCATAGAAGAAAAAAAAAAATTACTAATAGATAGTCTCTGGGTCAAGAAAAGTTTTTGCTTGTTCTTCCAGCTGAAGTGAAATAAACACACAGCTTCCCTTGAAGATCCCAGAAAATGTAAAGTAGGACACAATGCACATTCCCACTGAGTGATGCATTAGCATGGGGGCCCCGTTTTTCTTCAGTACAGGAACAATCAAGAAAACAGGACGATAAATAATGTATAGAGGGAACATGTTCCTTTAAGATATGCTGGCGCAGAAGTTAAGCTGGAAGAAGTAAAGCAGCGTTAGTCTGTAATTACAGAGAGGGCATTCAAAAGTCTGCATTTCATGGAGACTGAAAAGCAGAGCAGAGATTTCTTGGGTCTGCAAAGAACAAACACCAGTGGCATTTCAGCAAATCTACAAAATCCAGACTAATCCTGAGAGAGGCATAATTTTACTCTTTTAGGTAAAAGATGTGGATTAATTGGCAGAAGGGTGATTGAGCCCTATTCCTGTAAGTCAGGAATGAGTCAGATGAGAGAAGCCTCAAAGAACTCCCAAGATTGAAAGCAGATGTCCATATGATTGGGACAAATGAACAATTGAATAAAGTGGGAGAAAAAATATCCTTGAAGCCTAAAAATATTCTGGAGGGAGAGCTACAGAGATGAGGGTCAGCCCTCTGCAATCAGCAGTCGCAGTGCTAGGCTGTGGAGTGCAGTGGAATGCGTAACTGGTTTCATTTCCTGAACTAGGAACAACTCATTGCCTGCAAAATACTCACAGCCCGATCCATACATACAGAGCTATGTGACTGTGTAGCTTATCAACGCTGAAATTTCACTCAGATAAGGTAAACCCCAACCAAATGATCATCCAACAAAAAAACTGTTATAGCTAGTACAAGGATTTGAAGTGACTCATAGTAAGGTGGAGCATTGCAATGCACGACAGGAAGGCCAAGACTGTTCTTCAGCAGTGAATCTAGCAAGAGGGGTCCACAGAACACCACTATTGAATAGCGTGCCCTCTGGAAAGAACTAGTATCTAACACTCACCCTTGACACACTATCTTCATTATTTCTGCAAAGTTACAGAAGTCCTACTACTTTATCCCCACACACTTCAAAAAGAGTTACTTCCATGGGCCTACCTGCTAGCTTTCTATACTCTGGGCTTAGTCTCCAATTCTAAGTGAATATGAGCAGGGAAGGCACAGTATGAAAAACTGGACACCCTAACAAGTCCCTTTATCTTAAATCCTCAGAACATACTTCAAAATACAGACTTGCCAATCCTCTCACATAGAATAACCTGGAACAAGCAAAACACTGGAACAGTGCACACAAACCTTAGGAATCTCACAAGTTATCTTTGAGTTCTAAGGTATTAAGATTAAAAATAAAAATTGAGAGGATTTGCTTGACAGAGCAATACAAGCCACTGGAGCTCCCAAAGTACAGCCTGAACGAATGCTGATAGTCAGGGGATGAGTACAATTCTACCGGGCAGCGTGGGCTCATCACTAAGCCCTGAGAAACTTCCTGCTCTATTTACATCTGTATTTCTGATCATTTATTCTCCACTGAAAAGAAAGTGTCACACATTTCACATGCTAAGAGCTTGATAGCTCTCAAAATAGCTATGGCTGTTTGTGCTTTGGTTCACGGACACAATGTGATCTGCTAAACCCCTCCCACACCACTCAAAGAAAAAAAGGAAAAAAAATGATAAGTCCTATATTACTTGCAGAAAAAAACATGCAGTGTTTTCCTGTCTTTCAGGAAATAAGAAGCACCATGGAATGCTCAGTGTGAACAAAGCCATTGTAGAAATTCACATCTTTGAAAATAGCTGGGAAAAACATGAGCTCCAGCACCGAAGTCAATCAGAAGGTTGTGCTCTATGCTGGCAGTTTAGTTTGTCTGTTATAATGATGTTGAATTACTGTTTATGCTTTCAAAGGTAGAAGAGGAATAGGAAGTGAAGAGAAGGTGATTATCAGGTCATGATGAAGAAACACTGTAGAGAAGCAGTCTGAGCAGTTTCAGGTAAGAGTGGAAGACTTCTTTGACCACTATTTAATTTTTGAACTATATATGCGCAGCAGTTTAGAAAAGGCCCTAAGGTGTCAACTTGCAGGCAGATGCAAACCAAATCTGATCTGGGTAGATGCCTGAAGGACAATTTCAACTGGGTATTGCAAAGCCACCTTGTTTCAGTGCTGGTAAACAAATCCTGCTGTGGGTGGAGGTAATTGCACCGTGGTCTTTATCTCTAAGCTGTTGTTTACTGTTAGTTCAGCTGATGAATCTCAGCATTACCTTCTGTGGAAAGTCACCTGTATCAGACGGAGCACCCAATCACATCAAGTACATAGATTGCACCTCCAATTGTCCCCAATACCTGCTCTCAGTGATTAATTCTCCACAACCATCACTTAACAGTGACTACCACTACTGCACCTTGCTCAGGTCATGGAAGTGTACTGGTTATTTATTTGTGTAAGAAGAGTTGCATTCCAGATACTATGCATTGATTTTTATGCNATTAGATTCTAAAACAGATTTTTAAGTCCATATTCATTCCAGTTGTGCTGAGCTACAGAGAAGGATTAACAGTACAACAAAACAGCCTTGATCAGCTGCTTGATTCTTTGTGATTCTACAGAATAAAGGCATTTATACAGAAAAGTGTTGCATTTTGCAACAGGGATAATTCACTCCAAGTCAAAGCTGAGTGCTTTGTTGAGAGCAAAATAGTTAAGGTACTACTAAGAAACCATATTTTCTTGTTACAGTGCCATCTACCTATAAGATCTGTTATATAAACAGCTGTAGCAAGATGGCCTGTATGTTACTTCCTCTGCCAAGCATTGTCAAAACTACACTGGTCTTGAGCAGCTTGTTACCCTGTTTAAAAAAAAAAATTGCTTCAAGAATTTCCACTCAGATTTGCTGCATAATTTAATTTAGTTACTAATTTACCAGTGAGAATCTCAGACATCTCTAAGTTTAAAATATGCATGGGGCAGGAAAACATAATGCAAAAGTAAGAAGTTAGATCTCATTTGGAGGTCAGACGGACACTTCAGTGAAAAAAAGATCTCTGGTCAGCTGAGAAAGCAAGCTGCTTCTGTGCTTTGAAATCCTCTTCCACAGCTGTAGCACAGAGATTTCTGTGAAATGCTCTGCACATTGATTTGCCTCAGAAAAATTTAACAGGAAAGGAAGCAAGGAAACAGTGGGCATCAAAAGACAGACCAAAGCATACCAACGGCAAGCACACGCATTACCAACAGATTTTTTAATGAAGCTGCCTGGAAGACTTTTAAATATTGTGTAAGACATCAAGNTCATTTTTAAGGACTTGTGCAGGTTACAAGGGAGCAAGAGACATTCTGTTAAAGCATTCAACACGATAACAATCACACAAGGAGACAAAACAGTTCAAATTCACACTCAGAAAAAAAAAGGAATGAGTGCTACTGAAACCAGAAGCAGTCCCTGCTTTTGAAACTGGCAGACAGCCCTGATTAAGCCAAGAAGGATTTGGTTTTCTATATGCTTTTAAAAGCTCTGTTCCCCAATGTGACTGCTCCGCATGAATGTTTGTAACAGGAGAGGTACTGAACTGTACGAAACCCATGCACGTTTCTGAAACATGCTCAGGCAGCCCTTGGCTAACCTAGTGAAATCCAGCATTCACAACATAATCAGCATGTGTCCAGCTCCATTCTCCATGTACCCTGCCTGTTTCCAAAAGCCCCCCTCAGGCTGGCCCTATTGGCAGTGTCCTGATGTACTTACTATTCAGTGAAGAACCTGGCAATGCCATACTGACTAATATCTTCTCTGTTCTCCAGCAGCTGGCTCACTGCATCCTCCATGTACGTGAGGACATGTCTTTGAGCTGCAAATAAAAGACAGTAAGAGACAGAAATTAGAATACAAGGGGCCTGCAAAGCCCCGAGCCAGACCAGCCTTGTTGTGGGCCTTACACAATGAGCCAATAAGCATTTCGTCCCTCAGTTAGAGAGCAGAGGTTTTATTCTCCCAGATATGGATAGCAGAACCCCTGACCTAAATCCTGCTTTCTTTCCCGACTACACAGAGTAAGTCATTAACAGGGTGAGATTTTGTAAGTGAAGGAAGAAGAGACAGAGTTGTGAGACTGCCATGCTGGAGAATGCTTATTCAAGAGGAGCTCCTGATCCCTTTTCTGAGTCCCAGCCATCTTTCCCATACAGATTGTCAATGCTGTATCAATGAGGTTGTTGCAGAGCTTTAGGTGTTCCCTGCCCCTCCCTTGCTTACCAAAGCCAAGAAGCTTTAAGATTGTTCTGTAAACTTTTTTTCCTAAAGATGCAAATAAAAGTACATGTTTCCACACCAGCATCAATGAATGTTCTTGGAGCGGCAGGTGGCGAAAGGTCTCAGTGCCAGGAGAGATTTACATTGCTCAACAGTCGGTCTCAAGTAACTGCCTAAATCAAACCTGAGGAGGTTTCAGAAGAGGCAGATCTGCAGCACCCAACCAAGAACTGGTACAAGACAAACCATTTTTCTGTTTCTACAGGGGGCAGACTGCACAAATCAAGTGTTTGCCAGGGAGGAAGCAGTGCAGATCTGCCACTGAGCACCTTTGATGTTTTTGGCTGGAAATCAACTCAGAGCAACAAAGAGCCGAGATTGGCGTGATGCACCAGCTAGCAACCAGCAGGCTTTCCAAATCTACAAGTTCAACAACCAGAAGACAAGTCACAACGAACCCAGGAAAATCGTTCCTAACCTGGAAAGCACACAAGCCCTGTTCCCAAAGCACACACCCCCGTCCTAAACACGTATGCTGCTGCACCTTTGCAAGTAGTGTCGTGTCCTAAAAAGAGCAGGAGAAAACCCTTAGGGGATATAGGAAAGGGAAAGGCTGTTCTCGCTCCTTGCCAATCTGTTCCAGACTTGGCAGCATCACCCCCTCAACTAGCAACTGGCCAACCACAGACCCACACCAATATTCTTCAAACCATTTCAATTTGTGCTTAATATCCTGGTAAGCATCGAGCCTGTGCCACTTGACACACAGCATGGAAGCCCCTTTCATCTTAGTGTGGGGCAGGTGGACTTCAAGAGAGGCCCGGAAATGATTATTCCCAGTGGATGCAGTGATTAAAAGTATGTATGAACATTGATTGCTATCAGGGGATTTCTCTGCCTAGAACACTTTTCAGGACAATGGTAAAATTGGTTAAGCACACCCTGGAAAATACCTTGCAGCTGATAGCAAAATGGTGAGCCAAAGGTTCAAAGATATTATCTGGCACTAAAAGATACAGGGCGTAGCTTTATTTAATTATTTTAACGCAAAGGAATAAATTTAATTTATGTGAGTGATTAAAGAAAAATAGCTCTGCGCACCTGTGTCCCCTGAGGGAGGAATGAGTTGTGCAGCTCAGTCACAGCCTTAAGATAACAGCAGCTGGGTAACTTTATTTCAGCCCATCCTTCTTCCCTCTTCATTATGCAGCCCATCGTGCACCCAGAAACTGTCTTCCCAGGCCCCCCTGGAGCTGTCAGAGGTACCAGATTAAGCCAGGAAACCTCACTTGCAAACAGGCTTCCCCTCATCTCGGTCTGCAGTATGTTCCTACTCAACTGCAAAACCGTTTTTTAAACTTTGTGGGGATGTATACGCTCCTCCTTGTAGAAGAGCCTCTATCAGTGAAACACATTTTTTTGTAATTTCTCTTCTTTAGAGTCATTAACCTCTCCCCCAGAAGCCTAAGGGAATAAACAGGCATGGTCCCACAGTGCTACACAGCCCAGTAAGGCTGACCTCTCTAACAAATACCTTTGAGTCTGCTCCTGGAGAACAAATTAACATTCAACACCAAATTTCAGACACCTCTGTCGCCCTTAACGTACACAAACGAGTAAGGGTCACTGCTGAATACAGTCACTGAAAAACATATATTTGTTAAACTTCTTGTGGCATGGTCTCAGGATCCTGGCAAAGATCTCCGTATTTCCCAGAAGGTAGGTAGGGGGGTGGGGGAGGGAAGAAAATTGTGAGCAGAGAAGCTGAAAGAAAATAGCACTTGCACTCTACTTTAGAAGCCTCTCTCCTTGGCTCTTCGACTGCTGTGCTGTTTTCCAGGTAGCATAGTTCACACTGCCAAACCAAATTCCAGCTCTGGCTTCCTGCTCTCTAGCTGCCTAGTTCCACAAACAGCACAGGCTGTATGTTTCATAGCCCAACCAACTCCATCCTACACAGAAAAGTCATAGAATAAAATGTAATTTACAGGCAGGTTCTAGCAGGTCAGAGAGGCAAAATAAAATGCCAGGGGTCTGCTTATAGCAAAACAGTAGTGCCATCATTTATACAAAGGGTACTTTCCATAACAAACACTGGAACCATACTGCAGCATTACCTATCTATGCAAGTGCAGAGTTAAAAACCCACAGCGTCCTGTGCAAAATAAACACGAAGACTTGTAGGCTTTCAGACTCTTTGAAAATTCAGGGAGTTAATGTGTTGGTACAGATGCTACTCCTATTTTTTAGGCCAACTTTGCAATAAGGCAGCAAGTCCAAATCAGAATGTAAAGCTTAAATGCTCATGAAACAACACAGTTACAGCTTGCCCTCTCTACTCATGGTCTTCCTGATAGAATTCCAGTATAATGCAGCTTCCACACAAATTATCCTCATCACTTACTGTTTATGGCTTATTCCAGCAATGGCTCTCCTCCCCTCTCACCCAAAGCCTTCCAAGGTAACGGACCATGCAACACAGTTACTAAACTCTTCCCCAAAACCCCATGCAACTACCCCAAAATGGATGAGAGTGCCTGCCACCCTCATTTGGTAGGTGCCACTTCTTGCTGTCCAACTTAAAACCTGCCATGCAGCTCTCACAGAAAGATGTGACAGTGTAGGTTCACAGAATAGTCTTCTGGCAGCCCAAGACATGATGTTAAGTAGATATCTTTGCACAGAATATCCTAATTCTTATCACTAAACCACTAACAGTGACGCTACACCTCGAGTCTGCCGCACTGACAGCAATGCGCACAGCGCGGCTCCCCGAAGTCAGCGACCGCAGCAGTCGGGAGAACGGTGCTGACGGCAGCGCCACCCTGCTCACGTGCCAACGTCCCGCCATCACTCGCGTTCTCATGGTTCAAAGTACATTTTGGAATTAATGCCCTTTGGCTCAAACCAAATTCAGGGTTGAATGGTGGCTGTTCAATTCAAACATGGCCAGACCATGTCATACAAGTTCCCTCCAGCGTACAAGTAAAAGGCAAAGCAAGGATAACATCCACACTCAATTCACAGTCCCTGGGTACTCCACAACAGCAGTTTACACAATCTCAGCTAATTCCCTTTAGCCTTAACTGTGTCAAACAGTCCTGGTAGTTTGTAGGTTTGGTTACAAATATTGTAAGAACAAGCAATGATACTTGAAAAAAGTCTTTAAGGAAAAGGAAAATTGAATGCAGATAATACCACTACCCAAAACAGAATATACACACTGAAATTCTCAGAGTCAGAAATTCAGGAGGAAGGAAGCAAAGACATGCCACCTCTATGTAATGATACAGCATACACATAAGTTTTTATTATCAGCACATCAAGACTTTCCATGCGCTGTGGTGCCCTTGGCATGAGCTGCGCAGCACCCACTGGCAGCAGGACGGAGCTAACCGTGCTGCCTTGCCATATGGGTTCCCTGCTGAGGTACACCTCCCTAACGCTGTGTTAGTAAGAAGCTTCTCTTTCCAAGAAGTTTACCTTTTCTAAAAGGCAGAGAAAACAAAAACCAAAAACAAACAAACAAAAAAAAAACACCTGAAGATCAGTATACCAGCACGCTTATCAAGAACTGATGCTGCGTGTCATATATAAAAGGAATAGCAAACATGGGGTGGCCAGAAACAATAAAAACAGCGGCGGAAGCTGTAAAAGAAAAATAGTGTGCTAAACAAGCTGAAGAAAGACTATGAGTGGAATAAACTTACACAGGATAGTAAAACACACATCAGTCCATGCCACCAGGCATACCCTGTGTATAGCTGCAGCAGAACAGAGCCTAGAGCAGAGGTAATTCCTGTTTAGCAAATGATCAGGTCAGCTAGCTACACTATTGCTCAGCTCTTACGAGAGATGTCTTCTAACGGAAGCTCTCTACCAGAGCAATTTCCACTGCATGCACATAAGAGTGGGTTTTTTTGGGTGGCTGGTTCATTCCTGGCATAGCAGGATATTTTGAAAAACCAGGAGTAGAAATTCCTGAATAATAAGGCCATTTTTTATTAATTATTTGCCTCCTCCTCAACTGAAGTGCTGAAAATACACACTCTTTGATGCAATTAACATTCTAATTCGAGTTATCAGACATTCAAGAGCATTACAAGATTTAATGTACTTGGATTTAATTTAATTTTTGGTATTTTTAAATCTCCAAGAGTGTATAAAGTAACACTTAACACACTTTCAGAATTTATTCTAAACTGGAGCTTAACTAAGGGCCCTACTGTATCGCTACACATTGGAAAGAGACATCTATAGTAACACAAAAACAATTTCTAAGAAATATTATGTGAATAATAATGATGTGAGAGGGAATTAGCAAGCATATAAACTGCAAGAATCAGCTCTGGAAGTTTTTTCAGCATTAATGGTCTGTCAGGGTGCACTTTTTAATGTCTTCAGATATCCCCAAGGAATGGGCTGAGAAAGAGAAGTATGTAAACAAAACAATCAACCTAAAAGTTAAATGACTGTACAGCTGTACTTCCTTCCAGCTTGGCAGTATAACTTCCTATTAACTGTGAAAAATGAGGTTAAAGGACAGAACATGCAACAAAGTGCAAGCAGACCTGGTCATACCAGAGATAACACTGCGACGTGAGACGTGAACAGCTATTGGGGAACACATGCCAAATGGGGACACGGCACATGGTGTTCTGTATGTTCACAGTTTCAAAATTGCTTTCAACAAAAAATCTGAGAAATGTTTCAGTCTATAATTTAATCCTGACCATAACTGAAAATTTGTTTCAAACAATTAATCCGCATATTAATCATAAACCGTGACTTTCAGCGTGCACACACATCCAGAGACCACACACAGACTGATTTCGTTGCCCAAGTCCCTTCAGCAACTACCTCCTGCAAGCTGTAGCGCAGCTGCTAGGAATCATCACCTCTTCATTGCAAATTGTTGAGCTTTTTAAAATAAATGAATAAATAAATGAATCTGAATGTATGCAGTGTGTTATTAACATTGTGGAAGTAATGGTTACAAGGACATCAGGTAGCCGAATGGCTCCCTGTCTATTCATACGCAAACACAGAAGTCTCTGTAGTCTCCAGTTCTGGAAATCTACCTAGATCAGGATCAGATTTCACCTGATTACGATGGATGTCCTGTAGCACAACAGCAGGTTTGGTTTGAAGCTGCAACCTTCTGGAGAAAGTACTACACTGAGTCTAAGAAGATTCAAATTTATCACCTTTACAAGTGAACTTTAATGTATCAGCAGCATCCTCCACCTTACAGCTCTTCTATCTGTACAACAGACCAAGAAAGGGCATTTAAAAGAATTAAATTTAAAAATCAGGTGTTGTTTTCTCTTTTTAAACTACAAGCTCTTTCAGCCAGAGCACTTCACAGAAGCTTGTCAAATATCTCAGCTAAGAGGAGACTCAGCGTTGGCTGCGATGCCTGGGCACCAGTGCAGCCTACACACTGGATCTGCTGGAAGAGAAAATGGTTGCAGTTGGACATTCTAACCCAATGTTTCTGCTCTTAAGAAGAGTAAACCGCAGGTGTATGCAAAGTCACTGCACAAGTGAAATTCTACGCTGGAAGCGTCCATGGGCTTTGTAGAAGCAACAGTGCTGTGAATGTTCTTTCAACTCATTAAGCCCGAGAGAGATGAGGAAACAGGACCATGTTTCTGGCACTGAATAGCCCCATGCTTTACCAATTTCCCTAACAGTGTATTTATGTTCCTACATGTCTTATGCTGGCAAAGTAAGAAAAGAAACAACATCCTGGGGTTGAGGAGTGGAGAGGTGGCGAATCCAGAGAAAAACAGAAGTTCAGAAATTTGCAACAATCTTCAGCATTTTCTTTATAACAAGGAGGGGAAATCTACAATTTGAAGTTTCAGCAGACAGCTGTATGAGTAGAACAATACACCGAGTGCTCCACTGCCTGTTATAAATAACCGAGTAATCACCAGTTATTAAACCATAATGAGGAAGGCATGGAAAAGCGTCTCAAATAGGCCTCATTTTGCCTACTGTAGTTCTAGTCTCATCCATCAAACGTAAAACACATTTCATCACTATCCCCAAAAATTAAATGTTGTTTATTCAGTGAAAAAGCTGTTTAAAATATCCTGCTTGTTACAGCTTCTTCACTGCAGCCTTTCTGCCAACTTTGCAGACCTCATCTCCCTTCCTATTCACTGCATTCTGTTCTTCTAAGCACTATCTCACAATCATTATGGCACGACATTTGTATTTTGCAGGAACTTCACTGTACCAAAATTTTGCAGTAATTCTTCATCTTAAGTGAATGTTTGATTCACTTCTCTGTGTTCATTTTTATTTTAACTCACAACTGCTTTTATTTCCCTTAGAACAGGTTATTTTGGCCACCCATTTTATTTATTGGCCTGGTTTTGGTATCAAGAAAGAAAAAGGAAGAAAAGAGGTGAGGTGCAGCTTGCCCATTCCATGTCAGAGTGCCATCTAATCCGGGAGACTCAAAGAATACCTTATGTGGCAGCCTGGGGCAACACAATTTCAAAATGAACTTACAGAATGTGAAACTTGTTTATCACAATTGCTTACAACCCCACATCAGATAACTATGTTAACAAGACCTAGAAATACACAATAGCACAAACCCAAACAGTGATTTCAGAACGCCAGGGCATCTTTTCAAAACACTTTTTATCGATTTCCCACTATGAAGACAAAATTCATTCCTTAGGATCTGTGAGCAGCTTGGTAAGTTACAAAGCCTTATGAAGACGAAACAATTTTTCTTGGTGACATTTACAGCCAATAAAAATACTCCAGTGCAGTCGACACTTTCTCGCTAATAGAGGACAGATTGCAGCTTGAACAGAAGGACACCCTCCCTGCGTGATCAGCAGAACTAGCTCTTACACAATTACTGCTCAAACCGACGTGCTTGCGTGTGTGTGCCTATTTCTGATCCAAATGTTAGAATAATTTAGAAGGTTGTACAAAATGAAAAGGGAATGGTGGATAAGCAAGTAGAACAGAGATAAAAGAAGGCTCACTTCAAGTAGGCTACTGAAGCTGCTTGCACCTAGCAGGACTGCACACCTCTCAGAAGGCTCACTTCTCAACTAATAGAAAACTGGTTATTTTTTCTTACACTTCACGAACTTGTAGTCTGCTTCCTAGCTTGTTTTCACTGATTCAAGCCTTACTGACAAGTTTCACACAAGTAAGAGTTAAGCATCTATTTCATTAAAAACAATTAAACGAACCTAAAACCAAGTTGGCACATTAAAAAAAGAAAATTTGCAAGTTTCAGCCTAGAGCGACTCCGTGGAGAAGTTGAGTGTCTCTATTAATGCATAGGTTGAAAACGCTGACGTAGTATAACAGAGCAGCACACAATCACACAATCGAAGGGTGTATCTACACGGCACGCTGCGACACTGTTCTCAAATACCCGAACTAGCGCCAAAATTGAAATAGGTAATAAGAACTTCACCGAAGTGGATCTCCCGAGAATCACCCTGAGCACGGAACTAAAACTCTAGTTTCTGCCTTTCTGCAGAACAGCAGTGTGCGTATGTAGGCATGCACAAAGCATCCTACCAGCAGTCTAGTAGCAAACGCACAGAGATTCTACCCCAAGAGGATCTAGATTACCCTTGTGTTCAAATATTTCAGCTCTCTTTATTGCCATGGTGCACTCTGAAAGAGAGGCCGGATCCCTGCTCTTCGACAGTAGTGCTCAGCTGAAGAAACAGAGTTGTTTTAGCCTCCATTCTGAGAGAGTGGTTTTCCATTTACTGGAAGCTAGCAAAGTTTTTCTAGCCCTGTTCCATTCTGACTTATCAGAGATAGCAAAACCATGGTGGAACACATAGCACAAACCAATATACACCATTTCTTACCTTTCTTTGTACAAGAGAGCCACAGCAGATTATGTATGTCTTACTTACAGTTATTAGCAAACAGCCTCTTGGGCCTAGAAATTAAGGGCTGAGGAGTCTCACTTTAAAAACATTGACTTGAATACATTCCAAATGCTTACTACTTGTACTTCATCTCCTCTTTAGCAATTAAACGAAGCCATACTGACTTTTTTCCATCACAATTATTTTTTATTTGACACACTAACACCTAACCAGTTCGCTTCGTGTTGACTGCAACACCTAGCAGTAAGACAAACTGCTAGAACCAGGGTAAAAGGATGCTGGCTGCAAGGGAGCAGCTGCTTCGTCAGTTAAAATATTTCTATTTCATGTGCCATAAAGAGATCAGCAGGAAACAATACTTTTGTTTCAGAAGAGGAGCTGACATTCCAACCACCTCGCAGCCTGAGAGCAGCACCTTTTCCAGCGCTGAGGAGCACAAAATAAGGCTACACACACACCTCCTGATGTCAAAATCAGGTTGCTCGCACAGGTCTGTGAGAAAAGCAGAAGCCTTAGGCGGGCTGGAGGAGGTCACCCCCTGCCACACAGCAGCAGGACGCCGCTTGCAGCTACCCGCGCTGCACAAAAGAGCCGGGAGGAGAGGGCAGCTCGCTTCCCTCAAGGCAGCGCAGCCCTCAGGGAGGCCGCAGCCCGGGGAGCCCCGCAGCCCCTCAGGGTGCCCCTGGCCCCCGCCTGCAACCCCGCCGTGCCCGCTCCCCGGCC
>VXAV01006656.1:27886-43192 GCA_013399715.1 Alectura lathami
TCCGGCACCGCGGGGCCGGCGCAGGAGCCGCACCAAAAATAGCGGCGGCGGGGCCGGGGGCAGGGCTCGGCCGCAGCGTTAGCGAGCGGGGAAGCAGTTCCGTGAAGTCTCGTCGATGAAAACTTATCTTTGTGGTTGCCCTACCAACTGGAAAGCAATCGCAATTTCTTCCTCTTGCGCGGTAGTGCTTTATTTTACAAGTGCGCCCGGTGGAGGAGACAACATCTGAACGCTTCTCAGAGTTGTTTATAAAGAGCTGGGAGGCTCTGGGGGGAGGGGAGCTATGTACCTCACTTTTTGCCCTTCACTTCTCTGGCTGCCGCTGTATTATCTCACCCATCCTTTTCCTCCTATGCTTCTCTGAAATTACAGGAAGCATTTGCAGTAGTGCTGCTGACCTCCATCATTCTGCAAGTATTGCCTCTGGGGCACAATCACATGGAGTTTGCGTTTCAAGTAATATTATTTCTCCTCCAAGAAGAGACCTAATTGCAGGTAGCTTTGAAGAAGGTGCTAAGCCAGCTTGGAAGGGCTGAGTAGAGCGCTGCAGTCCTGAGTATCAGAAAATCAGCTTTTTTAGAAACAAGAAGTGCTCTGAAGTTCCCAAGTGCCACACAGATATTTAGCTGCAGTCTAGGAGTGATCTAAGGCATAGGTCTCGGCATGGATGCAGATCTGGATGTGTTTTATTTTGGCTGTTACCCAGGTGCTCCTAGTTAATGTGTCTGGGCTGTTAACAGCCATGTGGGGGATGGCTGATTGTAAAGTGCAGGTTTGCTCCTAGGTGGTTGTGCCTTGATGTCTCTGGGACGCTTTTATGGCAGTTTGTCCCCCTTTCAAGTAGTGCTCCCATCAGTGCCCTTTCTTCTATCCTCCTGTCAAGTAAATGTGAGTTTGTGATTGGATGCACCAACTACTTCCAGAAGTGAGCATCTTCTTTTCTTTCTGGGAAGAAATCCTCGGCAATAAGGGCACGGTTCCTGAACAATGTTAACAATGCTGTTTTTTTTTTTTTTTTTTCCTTTTGAAGCAAGGAAAAAGATAAGGGGGTGTCAGGGTGGAGGTGGTAGAGAAGATGCCAAAGCTTGTAGCAAGTTGCTGTTCCTAGTTTCCACCTGTTAGCATCTGCAGAATTTTTTTCCATCATCCCACAGAAATGCCTGTGGGAAAGATGCACAGCTTAGCTGTCGTAAAGCATCCACAACCACAGAATTCACAACACCAAACAAGTAAAGTATAGGAAGTGTTTAAAACACTTAGTCATTTACTGCTGTGCCTCAGTGCAGGAGCGGGTAGAGCAAACAAATCTGCAGCACTGAACTTTGACCCCCTCTTGGTGGATAGTGGCCGTTAAAATTGGAGAAGTCTGTGCCAGAGCAAGAAGCAGGTTTGCAAGTATCGCGAGCCCTTGGAAAGGTGTCTCGCAGGTAGAAACTGGTGGAGGTAGAGAGCAAATTGTGCACGCTGCTGGTGCATCATGGTGGAGAAGGGCCTAATGGCCCGGTGCTCTGTGTCTGTGGAAGTGCAGAATGTCACAGAACCTGTCTGGGTGATGTGCTTCATGTTCTAGCTCCTGAAGCTCCGCCAGAAGAATACATGGCTAATATCAGAGCTTCACCCCCTGAACATCCTGACTGCGTTTTCTAGTCACAAACGTGGATGTGATGCTTCTGTAGAAGTGTACTTTGCAATGGGAGTCAAGATCTCTGCTGCCTGCGCTTGGCGTCACTGCTGGTTCTGCAGCTCTGAGCCAGGTGCAAAATGCTTGTTTTCCTCTTGTCGGTTTAGAGCTGATAATGCCTTGTTCCCTGGTTATGCTGAGAGTACGTGGGTTTGCTGATGGTCAGATCGGATGATAGTCCCAGCTCATGGTGATCATGACATTTATCTTGACCGCTTCTGTTTTGTCAAAGTGGTGAAGGCACTGAGTGATGTACCCACCTTTAAAAAGAAGAGTAAGATATTGCAGAACACTGAAAAGTTTTATTTTATTTTTGTTGCTTTTTTATTAACAATTCCATGTCAACTAAAACATGGCGGCAATGGTGAAAAAGCATAAGGCGTAATCCTCCAGTATGAAGTTAACATTATCATTTCATTTATTTAATGTAGATAAGCAGCATTCTTTTATGTTCTTGTTTCAAGTGCTTTCAGTCCTGTGCTCTAGCACTGCTTTTTGCAACAGAGAATCCCTTCTTGCATCCTGGTATGCAGCAATCAAATTAATAGGCGCTTTGTGTGTCTCGTGAACCTTGAAGAGGGATGTTCTGTTCATGAGGGCCACAACATTTCAGAAAAAACTGGAGATGTTTCTCTACGGTGTGTTCATTGAAGATACAAAATAAAATGTGAATGTAGATAAAGATTATCCGGTTGTTTGTAGTTCAAACCTGAAAACAATCCTTGCTGTGTGTTAACTAAGACAAGAAACTGAAGGGGTTATATTGTAACTCCTGAAAGTCTATAGTTCTCCACACTGGTGAAATTAACATTAAAAAATAATTAAAACATTCATTCTATGAGAATGATCTGATAGTCCTCCTGAATTTTCCTGTGCTCTTGTGAAACAGGCAAATATTATCCTTGTTTTGTAAATGTGGGAAACGAAGTAGAAATTGTCTTGCCCAAGGGCAACTCCGTTTGCCCTAGAATGCAACTTAGCATTGAACACAATAGAATATCTGCTTCATAACACTTATAAAAGCTGATAAAGAGATGTTATCTTGAAAACTATTCAGGTTTTAAAAATGCATTAAAAAAGTAAGAGCATTTCCGCTACCTTCACTGAATTCCTTTGCTTCGTGTGGTTTTGTCTATTTCTCTTTTCTAATAATACTTCTATTTCTTCTGCTGACAACCAAAAGATTCATAAAAAAGCAGAAATGTTATTGACTCTCCTTCCAAAAAAGTGAATTACAAGTCAAGTGTTGTCAAAAGATGCATACCATAAGAGTGGACAATTTCATTTAGTTCTCTGTTATTCCACCTTGCTTCGTTGCGATGTTATCTCAACAGGTTTTACAGGGCAAGGTGGTATGTACACACACAGAGTTCAGCTGACCATCATCCTTTACAGATGTCTGGCTTCACCTGATACAGCATCCAGAGCTGGAGCTCTGGCGTGCAGCGAACCCACCCCATTAATTGGCGTGCTGGGTTTAGTGGCTGTCTGTATTTCACACAAATCATGGCAGAGAACACTAATTGTAATTGTCGTCCATGAATCTAATGAGCTTGATGGTTCAGCCCTTGCTTTTGCGCCTGTAGTGCCTGCGGTTCTTTGACATGGCTGTTATGTTAGGCGTTACTCTTTCATGGGGTTTTGTTGTCCATGCTGCGTGAAGACTGCACTGCAATGCTTCTTGAATCTTTCTGTGTTGTCTTCCTGTAGATTTCCATCTCCTTGTACTAGAGATAAAAACAGTATCCAGGATCCCTCGATCCAGGGACTTGTAAAGCAAGGGCTTGTGGTTTGTTCTTTCTGCGTGTCTGGTTGCTCTGGGGCTGTTACATTGGGAGTATTTGGCTGCTGTCCTCTCATGGGTCAGTTTATGTTCAGGTTTTTCAGCTTTCCAGTCACTTTTTTGCCTCTGGCTGTTAAATGTTGAATTATTCCACCTTGTGTATTTAGTCTGAGAGACTCTTGAGCTGCAGTCAGTATTGCTGTGAGGAGCAGAACTCCTCCTCGACTGATGTGAGCCCAGATGAAAGGAGACTCACTATGCAAAGGCAGGACAATAAGTTATTCTAAGAGTTTGTTAACATTAAGCATTGCAGACATTTGCCTTGCAGAGGTGTGGAAACTGAAAACTGAGTACAACTCTTCTTATCAAGGAATTATGCTTGTTGTTGAAAATAGAGGAAAATAGGAGGAGGTGGGTAGGATTGGGCAGTCAGAAGCCTGGCTCTGATGCTATGAGATCCATCCTGCAACTGGCATGGTGCACAACTTTGGACTGTGAAAAGTAATAATTGAACTTCTGTTTTTCATGAGGTTTTTCTAAGGTCATTAGATTTTTCTGCATTTAACCACCAGTCAGCAGGCCACAGACCATCAAGATTAAGGGATAAGATCGTATATGTGTACTAAATATTTGTACTGCAGACTGTTGGTTTGCTGAAGAATGTATGACCAAAGACACAGTGTCGGCTCTTGTTTCGCAAGCTGTCCTGAGTTGATGGCAGCTCTCTGAGGTCATTAGGATACTCACATGTAACTAGCACCAGCCGCTTCCCCTGCATGGGTTGGGACGAGAATAAAATTCTCCTCGCCATAGCGTGGCGATGAGGTTGGTTAGAGAACCACTGTCCTGCAAAGCTTCCAGCAGAGAACGTGTTTGCCTGAAAACAGATCCCATGTGCGGTGGTGTCCGTGTTCTGCAGTGTCCAGGAAGAGTTCTCCCCGAGCTGACCAGCAGTGGGACATGCTCCTGACTTCAGCAGAGGAGCCCCCTCTCCTGGCTGCCAGCGTGGTGACTTCCTATGTGTGCCCCAGCAGGGCATAGTCTTCTTTGTTGGTGCCTGACAGCCCTTCCCGGCTGCGGGAGCGTTCTGTTTCTATTGCATAGCAGCAGTTCTTTAATCAGAAATCTTGTTAGTATTCAGAGATAATTGATCCGACTCTCTGGTGGGGGGTGGGGATCCAGCCTTGCATCCTTCTCCTACTTGCCACCCCCAGTTTGACCCCTGTTGTCTCTTTGTTTTCTCCTGTTAAGTTTGTGCCAGTGATGTGTGTGTGTGCTGTTTTTCCAAGCAGCCCGAAGTTGGCTGTAACCAAGAGCAGCAACTAAACAGAGCCCGATTTCCCCGCTTCCTGGCGGCTAGTTGTTCGGCTCCATTTTCTGGTCTTCTGTGTTTTTGATTTGCAGAGAAGGAACTTACTTGGTGCCCCCGGGCATCTCTTAAACCCATTAGAACAAACCCCATTATTTTCCTCTACTTAGAAATCCTCCTCCTTTAGTCCCAGCATCCATCAAAATAAAGTATCCTCTGTAAGGCCCTCTGGAAAATGTTTAATAGGATCTTTTCAACCTCCAGGACAGTTCCAGTTTGGAAGGGGGAGGGGAGGTGGCTAACGGAAGACCGGACTGTGACTCGCAGTGCCTGAACTTGGCCTCTGTCAACTCTCCCTGCACCTCCTTGCCGAGGGAGCGCTGAACAGAGCGGATCCAACGCTGGGATCAAAGCTGGAAACAAAAGGCTTTGGGAGAAAAATTTCCCGTCTGGCCAAGAGGCAGCCACACAAAGGTGGTGCATAATTTATCATTCGAGGTTTATTTCTGCTGTACTTCTTCTGGAGAGGAAAGGAAAAAAGAAATGACTCTCCTGCTGTTTTGAAGGGGATAAGTGATGGCTTTGGGACTTGAGGCGGGAAGCGACTAGAGGTACCACGGAAAAGCCTTTTCAGTACAGAATATACCCAGCTCCTCTCTTCTCAGACAATGTCAGGCATTCTTTCTTTTTTTTTCCTCTTTTTGGCGGGGGGAAACTACTCTTGCCTTTGGAATTTTCAAAGAGCAAGTACTTCTAACTTCTCTAGTCATTCCCAAGTACCAGTGTATTGAGTGGAGCTGGTCTTGGCAAAATCGAGTTGTTTGCATTTCTGAGGTCTTTTTCTTACCTAAAGGATTGGTCTAAGTGCTGTGGCTCTGTGTAACGTGGAGGAAGAGGCTATATTTGCCCGAAGGGTTTGTAGTCTAAATTAGACATCCGATAAGGATCAGGGATGTGATAATGCTAGTGGGATAGATAAGGTCCAATATTAAAATAGCATAGCTTTCTAATTAAATTTCCTTTAGCTTTGGTTTAATGGGAAAAGCTTCTGAAAGTTTTTCATTTCAATCACTTCTTAGAACAAGGATAGAGTTTTTTTGGGAGTAGGAGTTGGCAAAGAAGAAGAATGAAAGCCGGTAAATGGGGAAGTAAGGATGAGGAAGCAGATGTAACAGTAGTATAAACCATGAGAAGAAGGGAAGGGGATATAGGAGTACAGATACTAACAGAAGCAAAGATAGGTGTTTTGAAATGAGAGCCAAGGACTTGAGCTGGCAGAGGAACAGAAGACCCATGTCAGGAGATCCAAGTGGAATAATTATATGAAATCTGATGGTAGAAAGAGTTGTTAATTAGGTAGTATAAAACATGGAGGTTTTAAAAGTGAAGAAGAGCATCGAGCAGAATTTAACTGCTGAAGTAGGGAAAGAATTCTTTTAGTAATGCTTTAAGGGAGGACGTGATGGCTTGTTAGGTACCCTCAACAGTAGAGCTCCTGTCCTAGTGGGGTGATCTTACGAAATACCAGGAGCTCAGTAGTGGGGACAAGAGGTGGGCAAGGAGGCCGATGCTGGCGTAGTGCTGAGATGGTAAGCCCCTGAGATAAAGGGGGTAATGGAGCTGTCTGCAGCAGTGGAATGTGGCACTGGTCAGGCTTGGGAACACGTACAGCCAGGAGGGTTTTTGGGTGGGATGCCTGGGAAGATATTGGGAGAACCAGTCTTGTCTGGGAAAGTGTTAGGAATTGGGAGAGAGCACTTGAGGAGAAAAGCCAGGAGTTTGGAGATGATTGCCCGGAAAAAGGCATGAAGTGGGAATAGGAGATGACTCTAGGTTTGGAAGGAAGCCTGGGTACAGAAGCAACAGGACTAGTGACAGAAAATAACACCTTTCGTGCAAGAGTAGGCTACTTCTCTTCCTCTGCTCCAGTAAGAATTGCTCTGTGAAGAAGTGACTCACTGGAGAGAACTGTTACAACACAGACGTGATGTTCCCAGCCTCCTCTGAAAGGATCAGAAGCAGCGTTGTGTGGCTGTGCAGGAAGGTTAGAGGGAAATACGCGCTCTGCTCCTTCAGCCTGTATCTCCAGCTCCGTCAGTTCGTTTGATTTGGTGGCAGCTGGTAGTGTCAGGGAGAGGCTTTTGCCTGAGGTGCAGCCATCCACTGTAGTAGAACTGTGTCTCATGGGATCTAGGATTAGAATAAACTAAAGACACACCTTCATTTTTTTTTTCTTTGTGCTCCCATCCAATTTTAGTTCTAAATTTCCATAACTGCTGAATAGTCAAGTATTTTGCAATTCTGAGAGTAGGGAAAGAAATGAGAAGTCTCAGGATTATCGTTTGCTGTTTCTGTCCTGAGCTCCTGAGTATAACATGAGGAAGTGTTTTTTTTTTTTTTTTTTTTTTTTTTTTTTTTCAATCATGCAGTACTTTGGCCTCCTCCCNCTACAAACTCAGATATTTTGTTCCTCTCACACTGATTTTGGAGTCTGTTACTCTTGAAAAGCCTGAGGTGTTTCTTACAACATGAGGACATGCCCCTAATTTGTGCTGCCTTTTGAAAAGGGCCTTGGTCAGCAGCATAGTGCCTGTTAGCTTGAGGAAAAATGTAATGGGTCTGGCTGTGAGAGAGAACTGTAGCGCTTATGGCAGGGGAAAGGAAAATAGGAGGATGCTGTTCTGGCGGCTTTAACAGCCAAGAAGCATGAAAGGATGCTCAGAGACGTGGGAATGCTGGTGGACCATCTATGTTTTTGTCATGAATCCTCAAATAGAAATATTCAGTGTCTAACTCTTAGAAAGCATTAGGTGCGTGTAGATAGGTGGGAGACTAGGTCAGGTCTCTTGACAAGGGCACTGGTAGTTGCCCTGCAAGCAGACATAGTTGTGACGTAAGGGAAGAGCAGGTTGCATTGAGAGCTGTGTCCGTGCAGAGTTAAACTGGTGAAAGGATTTTTTTCTTGGGTATTGATGTGGAAACAGGGAAGGACTGAGTTGGTCTGGTGGGTGAGGTTATTACTACACTTTGCTATCTCTCATAGGCTTTCGGAAAGACTGCCTGTGGGTCCGACTTCTTTCCTGTACTTGGTCAAGCAGTGAACAACAGCTGCAAGTCGGTGTTGACTCATGACCAGCTGATTCATGAGCAGTTAAGATGTCTCCACCGCAAGGGTGGTAACCTCATCTGTTGTCCCAGTTTGAGCAGTCATTGCTCGTGAATCACGACCCTTTGTAGGCTTTTGTTCACTGCATTTTTGTGTAAGAAAGAATTCAGACCTGCAGTCAGCATTACCTTAAGCAACAGGAGGTGTTTAGGCTTTTTTTTTTTTTTTTTTTTAAGGCCCTGAGTTCTTTTATCTGTGGAGCAGGTGGATGCCCTGCCTGTGCCTTAGTGCTCTGGGAACAGCAGTTTTGCTGTTTCTATATCTTTGTTAGGTTCGTTGAGTAATTTCTATGCTACAAGTATTCAAAGGCTTCTCCCCTGCCTAACAGGAGAGAAAAACCTTGTTGATCCCTGCCTTCTGCAACTTTCCACTACAAACTTCTTTGGCTTGAAATGGCTCATCTACTCACGAGAGAAACTTACTGTTTCTCTGGCATTTCTCTTGTTTATGACCTGCCTTCTGTAAAGTGGAAGATGAGGAGCCGTAGTCTTTTGTTGCTCCTCATGCAAATTCCAGGCTAGAACAAAGGTTAAGTTTTCCAGTCATTGTCTGTAATTTTTTTTTTCCCCTATGCTTCTGTTCTTGCTTGTTGTGATCTGTTCTTTACCCACAACTCTTCAGAAAACTGAAAGCAAGCACTGAAGCTGAAGAGGAATGTCCAAAAAATCCCTGTGATGATCTGTAGTAACATTTTGTTGGTTGTTTCTGCTGGAGCAGCAAACTCTTGAGAGCAGTAATACTTACGCTGCAGGAAGAAGGAAAGCTCAGATGATGAGTTTCTGAGAAATGACCCATGACCACTTCTTGTGCTGCAGATGCTTTTGAACAGACTGGCAAGGAAGAGGGGTGGCAGGCACTTGCCTACTTTAAACACTTGACAAAAACCCACTGTTTAGCTTAATTAGGCACATGGGGTCAAATCTAACGTGGTTATGGTATGGAACTAATGGGAGATGCAGGGCGAATTAAACCTGTGTACGATCCATCAGTTGTAGGATAAAAATAAACAGTGCTCAGACAGAAGCCTTCGAGCGAGGAAGGGAGTGAGGCAGAGATGACATCTTCGGTATGTACATCTTGACTTACCCGCTCAGGCAAAACATCCTCTGAGCTCAGGCTTCCGATTAAGTGACTGGGACAGCTGCCAAAACACCTCCATTTGCTAGCTAATGTACTGCAGTGCTTGGGTCCTGCAGGTTAATCTGGGAAAGGCATGGTGTGATAGCTGGGTTTGTTTTGGTCTTTTTCGTGAACGATGTTGTAACAACGTGCTTTGCATCCTGTATTTCAAGGTCTTAAAATAAATGTGGCAGGGATGCTAAAGCTGCCTGTTAAAGTGTTGTGAGGAGGGAAGGCCATCCGAGTTATGCCACAGAAGACCAGGTATGCCGAGGGAGACAGCTTTTCCGACCTTGCAGTCTGCATACCAAAATCTTTAAGGTATGTGCTGTTGGGCTCCGTGCCCTTTATAGATGAGTAGAATGGGGAGAGTCTCACAGGAGGGAAATGGCTGTAGCTGTGTGAGAAGAGAATTGTTCTGCTGCAGGTTAGGGATGGGCTGAGCTGGGCAGGCAGCAAGGTCTCTCTGCAGCCCTGCACTACCCAGCCTAAGGAGCCCTTGCGTGCAGAAGGCTCTGTACCAGTGTGGTGATGCTGGGTGCTTGGTAGTCCTAGCAGGTAAGAGTCACTTGAACTATTTAAATGATGAGATCTGTGAATACATATGTGGATTTTCCTGCTATACTATTTGGTGGCAGGTTAAACTTCACTTCCACCAGAATGAACTCTAGAGCTCTGTATATTCTTAACATTGTAGCCAAAAGGAAATTAACTTCTTTATTTTCAGATCTGCAAAGACATAGTAGAGCTACATCTATGGAATCTGTATAGTGGTGACTACAGAGTAGAGCTGGGAAGATTTCCATTGCTGATGTTTGCATAAAAAGACTTGTGTTTGCTGCTACCTCAGCCAAAGCAGCAAAAGCTGCCTGCTCCTAAAAGCACTAGAGAACCTTAGACTGAAACCAAGTGAAAACGCTGTCCATTCCTATGAAAACAGTGCTTTTCTGACTTGGCACTCCTTATGAGGCTAATGGAGCAAATAACTTAATCCAAAATCCATCTGCTTGAGAAACTAGTCTGACTCTTAACCAGAATGCAAGTTTCTGAAACAAACAGAAAATGTACAAACCTAGTAGCCAGCTAGACTGCAGCAAGTCATTGGGTAAAGTTGTTATGCTGGCAGATTGTAATAAATGAAATGTGCAAAACTGAGTCTAACTCTTACCAAATACTGAACTGGCATGTGCAACTTTGAGTTGGATAGAGGGATAGCTCCATAAATCAAACTGCAGATGTCTGGGAAAGAGAGGTAAAAGGAGGCACGGAGAAGGAAATCTTCTAATCCTGTGAGCAAAATACTAAAGAAGATTAGAAAGAGCAAGAAAATATTTACCTTACTAGAAACGAAACATTATTGCTTGGAATATTTTCATTGGACTCCATTGGAGTGTAGCCTTCTTTTTCTTGAAACCTTTATGGAGGCAAGTGCTTCATATGTTGAATCCACTACTGGGAGAAACCCAAGTGTGCTGTCTCTTACGTGTGGGTAACGCTCACAGATCTTGTTTTGCCAACGAAAGTGTCTTTGAATTGACTATGGTGGGATGTGGTGCGAGTTCTGATGTGCCATGGGGCTCTTTGTAAGAGCAAATTTTGATGAGAACTCCCCTAAAATCTCTAATAATTTTGTTTTCTTGTTGCTGTTGTGAATTGGCTCCTTCCTTTCTGTGGTCCATTGTTATATGGTTTGAAATGAAGTGCATATGAAGTGTCCTTCATCTGATTAAGAAATTTGATTTATCCTTGGAGGCCTGAACCACTGCCTTCTCTAGTAGGAAATAAGCAACGTTTCCAAGTGTCCCTGCTTATCACCCACCTGCCTTTCTGCAGATCCATGTCCCTTGCAGAAGTGACTTATGGAGCACAAATTGCATTTTTGCTTGTTCCTTAAACTCTGTAAACTTAGTCACCTCTTCCTGTGTAAACTTGGTAAATCAAACATACTGCTTAACGCGTTTAAACAATAGGCTGGACAGTGGCTTGCTTGGAGCATATGCAGTGGCTTGATTTAGGTAACATGAGTTACTTGCAGTTACATTCTTAAGGACACGTTGCTGATTTGGAGTCAAGTTTAGTATGATCTAACTTTATGGGAAACGTTGTCTTCAAAATGCAGTTTGAGAGTAACATAAAGCCTGTGTTTTGGAATATCAGAATGAGAAGAATTTTTTTTTCCTGCTGCCTTTTGCTCTCCGTAAACCTGATACCTTGTGGTGACAGAGAGGGAAGAAAATTTCTTGGGGGTGCTAGGATGTTGTCATTGCTGAGGATTGTTCTTTGCCTGGAATATGTGCAGCTTGGCCTATAGCTACAGGTCTTCCTTGATGCATGGGCTGCGGTTTCACATTACACCTGATCTAGCATAACTGTGGGTTACCCCACAAAAGCAGTCACACCTTTCATGTCCGTTTGATAGGTTTGCATGTGTGTGTCTGTTGAATGAATCACTTCAGCGTGTTGATCTGTCAGCAGCGCTAACCTGCCAAACAGTGAAGGCAGTGGTACCACAGGTTGCGTGGTACTGGCGAGTACTGAGGGACAGAGGGAGGCAAGGCCAACCTCGTTTTTTCATTTGGCAGTGGTTTGCTGCTGCTTCTCTTTGTCTTATCTGTAGTTTGGAAGGACTAGCCCTGTGATCAACAGGAGGTGAGAAATCAAGCCCAAGGCTGAGTTTCTGTGGCTTATGTAAACGTAGGCCTCTTTATTACATGTATGACGGTTTAATGCTGTATAAGCAACAAGCTGTAGTGAAAGGTCAGCCTGTAGACATTGGGACTAGTGCAGTACGTTAATGAGTGATGCCTTTTGTGGTGGAAACATCTGTTCATTAAGACTCAAAGCAAATACCTCCTATCTTGTTTTACTTGGGCCAATGCAGACTGATGTTCTGAGTTGTTGCCAGATAAATTATTGATCTAAATATGAAAAGCTTTATCCCCTTGCTAGCTCCTTGACTCTTCTTCCTTAACCTCGCCTTTTAAATGGCAATGCATAATGAAGAGTTGGTTTTTGACTCTTAGTTGCAGAATCTAAATTCAAGTTTTGACCTTCCCAGCCCTCCGCTGAGGCAATGGTGGTGTTGTGGTTTGACAAGCCCCGCCTGGGCATGCATGCACAAGGAGGCATGATGCTACCTTCCTCCTGAGGTGATGTAGAAATGGCAGTGATGACTCTGAGTGTCTGCTTGGTCAAAGGAGGACAGAGATGGCTGTTTGGAAACAAAAGCTGCCTAGGCAGTCATTTCCCTTCTCCCTGAATGAATCTGTGGCAGGCTGAAGGGGGAGATCTGCGTGGGCTGGATCTCACACATGAGTTGTCAATTGGATCATGTAAAGATTCTCTCTGATGGAAATCAGAGCTTTGCGTTGTTGTATGCAGTGTGTGCATACAGTATGGGCAGTCCTTCTCTGAAGAGTTCATAGTTTTTGTATGTAGTAAATTGACAGATGTATCAAATAACAAGAAAAAACACAATGGAATACTGATTAACATATTAAATAGGGACTCTGAAATGTTTTGCCCTTTAGTCTGTATGTTGATACTTGTGCGCTGTATCCTCAGAATACATTTGTGTTGAAACTGCATTTCTCTATTCTTTGTTCCTCTTCTGACATGCTGCGTACTGTATTATCACTGTTAAATGAACACAATTGGAATGTGCGGGGTCTGACACAGGAAGAATGAAAATTATTTTCAGATGTAGTACCCTTTAAAGAGAATCTAGCTGCTGTTTTTGTCCTAGGTAGTGCATGTTCCTGTTTTCTGCCAGTGTGTTCAATACCTGATTGGCATTAATCCAGCGAGAGGTATTGTCTCTGAACCTGGCTCCCAAAGATCTTTTCATCCTCCCTTACTCTTGCAGTCTTTTCCCTCTCCTGACTGTAACTCTGAGGATGGATTGCAAATGGATATTTAACCATGGAACCACAAAGGTCAAGAAATATGAGAACAGAAGCATAACTTGGACTTGGTTAGGAATCCAAGTGTTAAACTGTGGGTTCCTGACTTGGAATAGTTTTAGCTGTGGCCAACTGGCAATAATAATTATTAAATGTTCCTTTTGCTGCTTTGTAGCAGGAAGCTAAATTGCTGGGTAGAATTCTGTAAATATGTGTCTGGCCTTAGTGGCCATACTCCCGACAGCTGAAGTGTTTTTTCCAATAGGCTTTGGTGATTATCTGTACAGAATTTGACTTGGGAGCGCCCTCTTTGCAGACAGTGGCTTAATGGTTCACTATGATTGTTGGGCCAGGTGTGCTAATGGTTAGGATTTTTTTTTTTTTTTTCTCTAAGGATAGTTGACAACTTGATGTTGAAAGCAACAGAATTTCTTCTTGCAAGGGTAAAGAGCTGAACCATGGTCACCAGTTGCTTAAGAGCTTCTTTTTTCTGCACACTGAAGTTAGTGGCTTTTTGTCTAAAAAGACTGTTATGTTTTTAAACATTTACTGTACTCAAGTGTAGAATGATCTAATTCACCATGTTTATTCCTGTTCATAAGAATTTTCAGCACAGCAGCATGCATACCGTGCTCCTAAATGCACAAACACTTGGTAAACAGACTATAATAAGAACATAACTCCTGAGCCACTGCAGTAAACATGTCTGCAAAACCATAAACAGGAAATGACCCCAGCTTCTTCTGTCAGTTTAGCTCTGGGGCTGTGGTCCCATAAGCAGTGAAACAGATGGAGAAACCGAATTGGACAGGGTGAGATGGAGTTGGAAGACCATTCCAGTTTTCCCCTGCTCATCCCTCACTGGACCTTATTTTCCCTGATGTGTTGTTTTTCTTTTTTACCAGGAGGGGCGTGGGGCTGGTATGGAAGACAGGAGGTGCTGGTGGTTCCTTAGGCTACCACTACGGATGAATATGAAACCACCATCTTGAAGTTTCTTTCTCATTCTGCGCAAGTTTGTTTGTTTCTGGAGGACATGTGAGCTGGCTTATCACTCAAACATAGTCAGATTGAGGCTGCTTTCTGTCCTTTGCTTATCACGCACAGGAGAAAGTTTGTTTTGGGAGGATATCTGGCAAAGGAATCAAGAAACTAGGTTAAAGCACAAAGGGCAGAAGATTATATCATCCCCATGGAAAACAGTCGTGCTCTGATGAGGACTCAGTACCTAAAGCATCTAGTATGTATTTCAGTTTGCCAAGTGTTTGTGCAGTTTTGAGGAGAGACATGGAATGATTTCCAGAATGCTGTGTCAATTTGTAGTTCCACGTGTTTTGGTAGCGTACAATAAAATGGAGAGAGGGGAAAAAGTCTCTGAGCACTCTTCTTCTCAGAATCTGAAATTAATTGACTACATTCAACCTCAGAATAAAGGACCACGAAATGGGAAAGCTAATGGAGCTCAGCCTCTGAGGAAGCCACTGTCCCAAGCTGGGATTTATGCTATCATGGCCCTCATGGCATGTAGCTTAGTGGCATGCTGTCCTGGGGTATAGTAGTTCTGATGTTGACTTGTCAAGGCTTGTTGGCTGAAGGTCCAAATGTGCTAGATGTTCTTACTTGGGAAAGACCTGCAGGAATAAATACTGTGTTCTCACAGTGACTGGGAATGGGAGTGCATAGTACCAGAAATCCTTAGCAGATTCAGTCAAGATACCAACTGCACACTGAGGCCTTTTGCCCCCACCACAGAAATCCACCTTTTTATGACTGAAAAACAGTCACTTTACTGCATAAGTATTAAAATAGATTACCACATAATTCTTCCACTTAGGAGTGGAAAGACAGGAAAGAAGTCTGTGTCCAACTGAAAAAAAAAAACCAGCAGCTTCTCAAGGTAGGTTGTAATTACTGGAGATAAAGTTCTGCTACAAAGGGAAATAACAAGGAGAGTTGGGCTGTGTTCTGCCGTATCTCTGCTGCAGTCCAATCATTTTAGGTAGCATTTATAACTCTGAGGGGCTTGGGTCATTCTCTGATCAGAGAAGGCACGCTATACTTGGTTGGATAACGTCACTTCTTGCAGTGCCCACAAATTGCCTTAAAAGCTTGATTCAACTTGACTTGTTTGTTGCACCCTACTCCCAAAAATACAGTGGAATAAGAGAAGGAAAATGGCTCTTGAGTCATTACAGTTAATGCATCTGTAAGACAGAACAGAAAATGGCACAGTTTCATGTTGTGGTTTTTGGCCCTGAGGTGATGGTTCTAGTGTAAGGCAGCGTGCTTGCATGTAAGGTGAACTTTTACTCTGTAGACAGAAGAGGTTAAAAATCTTTTTTTTTT
>VXAV01006656.1:43221-79600 GCA_013399715.1 Alectura lathami
TTAAACAAACCCTAAAATTCTTCTTCTGGGGCTGAATGGCATGTCTACTGAAACAGGCTGTGGGCTTTGTGAGGAATTTTTTATTTTTTATTTTTTTTAATTTAGATATGCACCTCAGATCTTGGAGCTTAGTCCAGGAAATAGTATGAGAAGAAATTGTTAATTATATTGTTAGTACTGGCTCTTCTCATTAGAAAAATCTGCCAGAATCTTTAGCCTGCTTTTGTATGGAAGCAATGGTTTTTTCAATGTGTGTGCGTATCTTCTCACCCAAAAAACTGGTCCCAGAGAATAAGTTTTATGAAAATAGGCAGCACAATAAAGGGGAGGCACCATCTAAGTGACTGGGCTGTAGGTGAAGATTCCTTGTGAGTTTGCGTTTTGTTAGAGATCAAAGAATCCTCTCCCTGCATTTGGCAAGAGACACACCAAAATTGACTATTAGAGATGAATCCATCTGAAACTGGCTTTGTGAGTTCTGCTTCTCAGGTAGCTATTGAGATTAATCAGGTGTGCTCGTTGGAGTCTTGCTGGATGTATGCCTGTTTCCAGGTTCCCAAGCAGTGGCTGTGGTCCAAGGAGTTAGTTCACCAGGCTGGGGAGGTAATTCAGTCCTTGCTCGTTAGGAGGCAGGAGTGTTCAGTGGGCTTTGATTGAGTTGCACTACGGCTCAGAAGCTTTGGCTGCTTTAGGATGTGGCTGCACGGCTACAGAGTGGCATTTCTGGTGAGAAGCATGTTAAACTTGTGTTCTGAGATACAGGCTGCCGGCTGGTTCTGAAATAGGAATTAAAAGTTTTTTGTTGTTACTGTTTTCTGTTTATTTAAACCTGTGGCATTGTTGGAGTGGATTTTATCTATTAGAGTTCTGCTGTTCTGCTCATCCCCTACTTGAAGGTCCATGGAGGCTGTGTTCTTTTGTGTAGGGGCACATTTAACTAGGGTGTCTGAAATAATGACCACTCCCAGTGGCCTGCCCTGTGCCTCTGAATGGCTGAAGGTAAAATACTGCTGAATGTCACAGTTTACAGCCTGGCAACTTCCATTTATTTCATTGTGCTGGATTATAAACTGATGCTTTAGGAGCGGTGCACAACTGTCCCGGGGCGATATCTTGCCAGATAAGATCCTCAGGATTGCTGGACCTGGTCTGATTGGACTGGAAGGCAGCTGCAGGCGTGACGCCTTTCTCCCTCTGGAGACTTGAATCTCTTGGTCCTCAAGTCATGTTACAAGGCCTGTGTGCCTCAGCCCAGTCAGAGCGGAGGCAGGTTGAGAGGCTTTGCCAAGGGCAGAAAAAGTAAGGGAAGGAAGGCTTCCTGAGGCACTGAGAAGATTTGAAAGCACACAGATCGCAAGAGAGACATTTTACAATGCAAGTTGAACTAGTTCTGATGGTCCTTCCTAATTAGTCACATCAGAAAATGCCAGGGATCATTACTTCTTTTACTGACTTTTTTTCCTGTTTTTTTTTTTTTTTCTCCGCTTTTGTCTTGCTTTCAGTTCACCCATCTGCATCTGGTCTTGCCCAGGCAGCTGCTGCTCTGTTTGTATGTTCCCTGGGGGAGCTCTGGTACTCCTTTAAGATCTCCTGTTGCCTTGGGAATTCACCTTTTAGACATGGTGCTTCATTAGCCTCTCTCATTTATTTAGTACTGTGAGAAAAGAATTCCCCTCCCAAAAGCAGAAGAACGAGTTTCCAGCAGCATCTGCTTGAGCGAAAGTGTCTCTATGTAAATAGAGCAGGTTTGAAAGCCTCAGCTATTGGCAAAGGAGCGGCTGGGGAGTTTTTGAAGGCATATTGTTTGGCCGAGCTGGCACTTGGAGGCCCTTTGGAGGCAAAGGCCGAAGAATTCCAGGGAAGGGTTGTGAGCAGCCGTGCTGCCCTTCTGAGCCATTCTCTCTCTTCCCCTGCCCGGGGCTCACGTAGTCGCCCCTTATTGCTGTTGCTCCTTAGAGAAAGGAGACGTTCCGGATTTTTTGACCTCCAGGTTCTGTGTTTACTCTCCCCCGTCGAGCGTTGTGGGAGAGCCGTCCCCTCTGCAGGCGATTGTGGGAACGGCCCTGGCCTCACTTATCACCAGTGACAAATCAATGGCAGCCTTCAGAAAGCTGGCCCCCAGGATCCCAGCTCGGCCCAGCTCTAGAGCAGTGGGAGGCTTCCCCAGCGGATAAAGGACTCCTTCCAGCTCTGACTTGTTGCCTTAAATCTAACTGAGGAAACCTTTTCATTCTCTTTAGCAGCAGCCCCCTCCCCTCTTGATTTGTCTTGGGGAAGGTGGCTGTGGGTGGAAGGGGGGCACTTGGAGAGGCGGGGGAAACGGGAGTGGGGGAGCATTTGGGTTTGTAATGGTTTTTCTGTTTCCCTTTCACAATAGTCTGGCTGGTGCATGTGGAGCTGGGCTCACAAAGCCTCCCCGAAGCGCCTGGAGTCCCGCAGGGCTCCTCACAGTGCAAGTTTGCTGTGTGTATTCCTACCAACAATACAGCTGGGCCCAGCAACGGGCTTCAGCTTTGGGCAAATATTTCTACAGCTTTTCCTTAATCGCTTTTGAGGAAGGAGGGTGAGATGGCTTTTGGAGGTGGGAGGGGGAAAGAAAATTTGTATATGCGAGGGAGGGGAAACATAGATGGCTGGAGGGGGATTTATCTCCAGCTTCTGTGCTCTAGGCTTTTAAAAGGAGCCTTTGTGAGCATTCAGCATCTATGTTAAATATAGAGGGTTTGGGGGACATCAGTGTTGGATCTGAGGGAGGAGGGAGGTTTGGGCAGACAGCACGTAATGGTTTGGGCTCAGCCAGTCTCCATTTTTGTTTTCCTTTTAGTAAGAGACATCAGCCAACATGCCCCTTCTGGGTGGGTTCATCTAAAGTGTTGGTGTAGGCTGAAAGCGCGGCCTTTTATTGTGTTAAGCGTGTCCAACTTACTTCTGCTTAACTGTTTTGTATATTTTTATACTTTATCCCTCTGCTACCTGTGAACTATCTCTCAGTTTCTAGTTTATTTGATCTGGATCCCAGCCCCAGATGTGGATGAAATCAGATAATTGATGTCTGTTTAGAACAAGTTATTGCAGCTTGACTGTCTGTTAGGTTTTGGCCTTGGGAGTTCCTTGAGTCCATTATTGTAGTCCTGGGATAGTCAGGTAAGCTTTTATCTACATGCTGTTTCTGTTTTCTAAAACTGCAGTACATCAGTACAGGTATATAAAAGGTGTGGAACTGCTTTTTTTTTCTTTTTTTTTTCAGCAACAAGTAGAGACCATATAAGCTCACTTCTCTCCAGCATTATGGGGAAAAAGTAACCAGGCAGCCTCTTTAAACATTCCCCTCCATCCCTGCAGGGCTTGCAGCAAGCCTACAGGCTTGAGCTGAACAGGGCATCTCCAAGTATTCCTTCAGGTGAAGGGCTGCAGAGGGACTGTGGTCTAGATGATGCCTTCTGAGAAGCTGCCTTCTGGGCTGAGCGCTCCCTTGCTGGCCTACAGGCAGTGAGGAGGAGGAAAAGGCAGCCTATTTCTGTGTGATACAATGCAGTATTGAAGATGGTGTTGCAATACAGAAAATAACGTGGAGTTCCCTGAAGAGCAGAGTCTGTCATCCCACAAGGCAGTAAAGCCAGTGCACAAAAACAGTGAGCGACGTGATTCCAGGTACTCAGTAGTACAGCCTGTCTGCCTGTACAAATTCTTTCATCTAATCTGAAGGGTTAACTTTTTGCTACCTGTTTTCAGTCTTGATCACTTAACTACTCTTTTGCAGTCAGCTTATACCTAACTTAAACTTGGATATGTGTACTCTTTCAAAAGGGTAGAGAGAAGGGTGACTGTTTGCACCTGATGTGAATCAGGTTTGAACTTCTAGGCACTCCAGGCAAGCAGAGTTGGGGCTGTTGAGCACTGAAATGCTGTCCTTGCTCTAAGAAAGTAGAATTAGCCCATTTGAAACACCATGCTGGTGTGTACATTCTGCATCCGTCAGTTCTTGTAATGTTGCTGTAGCTATATTTAACAACAACAAAAAGAGAGTGAGAGGAGTTCAGGAGGAAAGCAGCAGAAGATAATTCTTTTGGATACAGGGAAGCTTGTTAGGTGACAGGAGAGGGATGAAGGGATCTTGGCAGGTGGTTCTGGACAGCAGGTAGCAGTTGTGAGATGAGTTGTCTTTTCTATATCTCTCCTTTTCTTTATCTTGCCTGTCTCCTGCTCTGTAGTCCCAATCTAATGTTCTTTTCTGTTGCCTATCCTTTTCCTTGGGTAAAGGGGATTTGTAAGTTTGAGAGGCCTAACGCTGAGCGGTTTGCCACAGTGTTTTACTTCCGTACCACCTGGGTTGCTCTCCTTTCCCTCTGCTGTGTTTTATGAGCACCCAGTACTTCTCCAAACCATTTGTTCACTCTTCAGGTAGGAGTTATATGTAAAAGGGAGCTGCTGAAACCGTTCACAGCAGTAAGATGTGAAGACAAATGAAGCTGTGTGTATGGACTGCCTGACTGTAATGGCGGTGATACCGTTGGAAGGCTTGCGTAGTAATTTAACATTCACTTGGTGAGGATAGTGTATTGGTTAGGTGGTGTCATAAAGTGCAGAAAGAGCCTGTTAAAGGCTGTCTGTATAGGTGAATTGAATTCTGGATTTTCATTAAAGCTTTTTTTTTTTCCTCACTTATGAAGTATTTTAAAAGTACTGTGTTACTGGTAGCAAATGGATTTGCTTGCTTCTGAAGCATGCTATATAAGATACTATCTTTGCCAAGCTATTGCTCAATCCTGCTGTAAGAGTTTTTGTACACCAGGAAGAAAACCTTTCAAATTTACATCTGTAAAAGTAAATTTACTGAAGTCTTTCAGGTTCTGTAACAGTTGGTGTGCTAGACCTGGCCCCTCATTTCCCTTCCATGTAGGGAAAGAGAGCTGCTATTTAGGAGTCACCGTGTGGCTACTCCTAGCATGCTCTCTACTGCTGCCTCTGAGGTGAACTTGCTCCTCATGGAGCATGCACCGGTGTTAATTCTTTGCACTAACACATTCCTCATTCTGGAGACTCTGGAGGGGACTGTGTGTGTGTATATATATAATGTTATTTTTTCCTGAGGTTTGTTTCCTAGCATGTCCCTCCTACTTTTGCTCTTTCAGGAAGAGGCGATCCAAGTCTCTCCCAACACTGGTGCTTGCAGCTTCTTCCAGCCTCTTTTGACCCATTCCCTGGTGAATGGGGGAGTTGAGTAAAGGCCACAGGTCTGCTCATGAAAAACACAAGGAACATGAGTTGAGATTCATGTTAATTTCCCCCCGGAAACTGCCTCTCTGTAATTACAGTTCCAACATCCTCCAGAAGAAAAGGGCCCTGTCCCCCCTGCAGCCCCCCTGGCAAACGTGGTGCTCCTTGCAGCAGGGAAACCAGGCGTGGAGCGGAGCGGGTCAGCTGGGGCCTGAGAACGCTCCCTGTCTGTGTCTTCATTGCAGAAGGGGGATGGGGGCTCTTCTTCCTCCCAGCCGCTCCTTGCTCTTCTCTCAAATCTCCCAAGTAAATACAATTTTATTTTATTATATTGCTGCCGATCTGCTGTTGTTTTTCATACAAAAAAGGTGGAAGGGGCAAGAAGGAACGAAAGAGTCTGGCGACAGGAAGAGATGAATTGCTGAAGAATGACACTGGCAGGGACTATTGTTCATTTTAATGCTGGAGCAGGAGCAGAGAGAAGCGTTCACACGCCATTCTTGGGCATCCTGCTGGGCAGGCTAGGAAAGGGGCATTCCAGCTGGTCATGAGATTTGGCTGGACAGATTGAATTGGGCTGAATAGAGTGGTAGCCGTTTTTATTATTATTATTATTTTTCTTATAAAGAAGCCCACTGATTAATTGCAATGGAACCCGATTAAAGGGAGAGTCTGAAACCGACATAGACATTACAGACATAAAGCTGTCAGCCTACCAGCGTGTGATAACTGGGCCTTAACCCCTCACAGGGCTCATGGGGGAGGGGGATGCTCACCAGAGTCAGCATTGCCCAGTCTGTGTTTACATGTTTGTGTGAGAGAGGACTTGCCATTTTGGGAAAGGGTTGTGTGCACAGCAGGGGACCTGTAAACAGGCTCTATCTCATGAAAGACAAGTGGCTGAAGAATGAGAAGCAAGTTTAGGGATGCTGTGCTCATGGAGAGATTGTATGGGGATTTGCTTAAATATTGCTGATTATATTTTAATAATTTTGCAGAATTTAGTAGCCCTTGTCCCTATCTGTCTCTTCTTCTGTGCTTTTCTGAATACAACAATAGGAAAAATCCGTGAAGGGACCTGGAAATTTCCACAGACTCCTTGGAGATTTTTGCAAACTTGGTAGAAACATGAATAACCTGGTGGTGAATACAACGTAAGTATTTAGAATGCTGTAATCTATGTGAGAACAAAGTTGTAGTTCAGGTGGATGTGGGGACTGATGCAAAGATTGAAAGTGGAGAGACAACTTGGTCATACGTTATCTCAGCAGTGAAAGGATGGAGTTTGAAGATGCATAGAGACCCCTTTTTATGAGGGAAAACTATAATTTTGTTAAATGTTGGTTTCATTTCAAGTGAACAGAAAAAGAGGTCTAGGTTGTGATACTCCTGGTTTTCCTTAACCTATTCTATTTACCACTCAACTAATTTACTGCCTGGACATGGTTGAATGCTCTCTGCTAATTCTCCTTCTTTAATATCGTGTTTGTTGTTTGCTTCTTCTGTTGAGAAGCACAGATGATTTATTCAAACAGACTCTTCAGGCTTTGAAAGGGGTCTCTGTGTTGCAGTGTGAGGAGATGTGGGAGGGGGAACACTCTTGCCCCCCAGCAATGTTCAGCTTCAAGTGTGGTACAGTAAAGGATGGCAATGTAAGATCTCTAATGACTATGCTCTCCAGACGTTTTATCCTTTTCTACAGCGAACCCTGCACGTGTATGCCCACTGGCTCGGAAATGTTTCCGTAGAGAGGTGAAAAGAGCAGGGATACAGTTGGTAGCAAACAAAGGTCCTTTGTGGGCCCTTTGGGAACATGACAGAGGGATTACTTTTGTTATCTAAAATCTTCCAAACAATCTCTCCAAATAAGAAGGATTTGTGGAGACAGTAAGAGATCCCTGAGCTGGAAGTTGCTCATTTGCTTTTTCTTGTCCTGCATCTCTGGTTGCTTCCATCAGAAGCTACCAGTGCAGGTTGTTCCTTCACTGGCTTGGCTTCACAGGAAGCAAGGGGGGGAGCCTTCACGCTCAGATCCTTCCTACTGGGAGAAGGAAAAATATGCCAAAACAAAGGGAAATATCTTAATCTTCTCTTTGCATAGACGTTTATGTTAGATGGAGTGTGTGAGTACGCAAGGTGAGAAGGGCGTTGTGCTAAGTCCACACAATTGATCAGAAACATGATGAACAGCATGTGTAGACAGGATCTCGCACTGTTTTCACAGCATCCTTTTCCTGGAAAGAGAGTCTGCTGCAAGAGCTGCTCCTGCAGGCAGCTGTGTACCACTCCTGAGAACATAGGCTCTGTCAAGGTCCCAATGAGGGGGACTGGCAATAACCATCTACTCTTAGCTGACCAGGGGTGGGTGTGGAGTTTCGTGGTAACTCAGCATTGACATAGACAAGGGGTTAGGAGTAGCAGAGTTTTCTCTTTCCTATTCTGCATGTTGAATGTGGAGAGAGGAGGATGGATGAGAACTACCACAGTTGCAAAAAAAATCTAGTAGCAGGCTAGTAAAATGTAGTAAAAAAGGACTTAGGTGAGACCTAAGAAGTTCACGCAACCAAGTGGGAAGTTGGACAGAGGAGTCACTTCTGCACAAAAGTATTCTCTTGTTGGTGTCTTCCCATATCTTGCTTCTTACTTCTGTTTCTTCTGCTTGTTTGTACCTCCCCCTCCTTCCTGCCGCCTACTAGTCCTGCTATAGTCCTTTCCTGCAGCTCTGTTAACGTTTAACAAATTTCCCTTCAGTTCCTATGTTTCTTTTGGCTGTAGCTCAAGGCAAACTCCCCAGATCCAAAACTAATTTAGGGCTCTGAGCAACAGTAGCATTTAAATGTTGGCTTTATGCCATCAGGCGGGCAGCCTCTTCACTCAGAAGAAATCTAATTTCAGTGTTTATTAGATCAACAGTGGCCTCGGGGCTGGACTTCCTTTAATGTTGGCCTTTTAATAATTGTAAGGCTAATACAGGAACTTGGGACCCCCAGGAGGGTCTCAGGAGCCTGGTTCTGACCTTGTTTTTAGGGAAGCAGGACTTCGATCTTACTTAATTTGGGTCAGGGAGCGTAGGGGAGCAGGCTGGTGAAGTGGGGCAGGAGGTGTTATTTTGACTTCCCAAGCAGTGCGTGTAAATCCTTCCACGTTTGTGCAGTAGTGACTTTGATTTCCTGCGAGTTTGTTTTAATGAGCTCTCTGGGGTAAGGACCTACGTAGGGCAGGGCAAGTTCTGCCCTGGTTAAGAAGTGGACTGGGACTGGGTAGGATCTGTGTTAATTTCTCAGTTTGGCCACAGGCTCTTTGGGAAGTCACTTAGGGCTCAGGTTTCCAAGCGTGAGGAGTGCCTGCGGTGGGAGGTATGAGTACTTCGTAATACCCAGTGTCAGGTCTAAATCTCTTTGGCCAGATGTGTAATGATGCTTAAATGGCTAATTTTCTGCTGGTTTTAAATGACTTTGGCATGGAAATACTCACAGACCTGTTCTGTTTGACTTCCGTTTTCGGTTTTTGAACTGGAGATAGCACTTCCCAGCTTCAAGGGGCGCTGAAACTGTTCATTAGTGGAAGGAGGCACTCTGACACTGCAGTAGTGCAGGCCACCCAAATACCGAGAAAGGCGTGGTCATATTTAGACCACTCTGCTTTTCTTGCATCGTCCTCTGCCTGCCTCAGTGGTGTTGCTATTATTTCATTGAAGGTGAAACCCAGTGTCAACAGTATGGAATTGGTTGTGAGGCATCCTGTGGTGCTTTTTCACTGTTGTGGTTCATTTTTTCCGGGCTGTGAAGATGAATGAATTGTGGAGCTCACGCGTTTGTACCAGCAGCACCTGAGACCTACGTTTGAAGCAGAGGAAGAGTTTTGTGACCACTTTGCAAGTGATGCAAAGGAGTCTGAAGCCCAGGCACTGTGGGAGGTGTGGGACGGTGCTTCATGAGCTGCCTGGAAAGCAAGCAAATGCGGGTGGGCTGCACAGGGTCTGAGGTACAGCATAGCTGCCCTGCAGTAACCCCAGCTCTGAAGTTCCTGTCTTTCCTATTGTTTTTGAGTGCGCGAGTGCACGTGTGTATATATGTGTATATATGTATTCAAATAAATGTTATTGGTAAAAGTTTGTCTTTTTTATTTTTTCTTCTTTTTTTACTTTTAAGTTAATCCAGTTCTCTGGTAGGCAGTGCAGTTGCTGTGATGCCTGTGTGGTTGTGTGGTACCTCTCTTTGCCAGGCCAAGCCCTGTTCCCCCAGCTCAGTCTGGCCAGCTAATAATTGCCCCTTTGCTCCTCATCCTCTGAGGGCAACATAACCATGTGTGGCGTTATTTGTTTTATTTTTTTTTTAGAAAAAGCAATACAGAACAACTCTCTCTGTCCCAAGATAGCTCTGTTTATCTTGTGGTTTATGCTTTTGAAGTCCTCCCGCTTGTGGGATTGCAAAAATGAGGTTCTGCCTCCTTACTGCCACAAAACCACACTGTGTATCCTACCCCTTCCCTGGAGAACTCCTCTGCTAAGCTGAACTATTGTGGTTAACTTCCTAGTTTCTTGTGTGGCAAAGAACTGGAAAGCTACAAAGCTCAGATGCTCTACCACTAACATGATAGCCTTTTTAAAGGAGACCAAAATAAACTCCTTAAAATGACCCTTTAAGAGAACAGGCTCTGTCTTGTCCAGGAACCTGGCCTTTTCTATATCATGCCATAATAATGACAAGAATCTGACTGCAGCCCACAAAAGCCAAAATAGGCTTTTTTTTGTGGGGGAGACCTTCTGTCGTCTCCTCACCCTACGTGCCTGGGCAACTGCAGTACAGCTAGAATATTAGGTTCCCAGAAAAGGAGGACTTTGCAATGCCTACATCTCTTTTCCAGAAATAAAATGTGTGAATACCCATGTTCATTCTGGGGTTAATCAGGGCGTAGGAACTTGGTTGTTGTCTTGAATGGGTTAAATGAACAGAGGAGTGTTATGGCTCCTAGTTTTGGAGAAAAGTTGGGCATATGCTCTGAAGGGCAGAACATCCTTACAGCTAGTCCAGTGCCTGGAGCATCAGAAAGATGGAGGAGGATGATGATGGTGAAAGGTGTGGAGGATTCCGCATTTCCTGTGGAAGAAACTTCTTCACTGTACTTCAGAGAGCCAGTGCAGGAGGAAACCCTGAAGGCCAGTAGTGGCATCTAAATGTATTTTGAGCAAGGTTATGGGTGCTTTGTAAATCCAGATAGCACTGGATTGGACAAGCAGTGATGCAGTAATTAACAAAGATTATGCATGGTGCAGGAGAGGAAGCTAAAAGCTCAAAAAGCTGAATCTAAAGAGGAAGAAGCCAATTTCTTAGAGAATCTGTGGCAAGGAAGATGTTGTGTATGTTCTTTTGTGTTCCTAAGTTCGCTTATCAGACTCTTAATCCTTGCAGCTCAGATCCAAAGTGTCACTTTCAGTTTTTCTTGGCTCTGTGAAGCCTCTGGGTGCTACTTTTCAAGCAGCGATGGCAGTACTCCTTACTGCTCTTAGCTGTCCTCTTTGGAGCACTCTTTTCTTAGTGCGCTTCCCCTCATCCATGAGACAGCTTAGCTTCTTGTGAAGCTGCAGTTAAACTGTACAGTTTACAGACAGCAGATTAAGGCAAATCAGCATTGATTTCAGTTTCCCTTAATGCTGTGACCTGTGACTATTTCTTCAGTAGCATCTGCAGGATTGGGAGGCCATTACTTTTCAAGAGTTTTTCTAGGGGGACCCATATCCAGGTCTTTTCTACATTATATTTTATTAAAATAAGCAATATTTGGGATGCATCTAGATAAAAGGTGTTGGAACTAGATGATCTTTAAGGTCTCTTCCAACCCAAGCCATCTCATGATTCTATGAATAAGTGTCGGAAGTTCTGATTCTCCCAGGCCGCTTTCAGGAAATGACTGTATCCTTGCTGTGACTGTAGTAATGTTAGGTGCGCCTGCAGCTGAGGTGGTGTAAAGCTCGCTGTGGGATAATTGCTTCTAGGATTTACTTCTTTTGCATATGGATTGAGCTCTGTGCTTTTGTGACCGGACTGCTACCAAGTTAGCTAGTTCAAAACTAACTTTAGATCTGCAGTACACCTTAGGGGTAGCAGCAACTGAAGCAACCTCTTTGCAAAACAGAGACTGTAGCAGTAAGAGCAAGAGTCTATTTCCAGTGTCTTGCAGAGAACCTGTTTTCCAAAACTCTTCCTTCTGAAGGCTGTACATGGCAGCATTTGACTAAAGTGGTGCTTTGCCTCTGGATGAATAGGTGCACTTCAGTTGCCCGTAATTTTGACATCATGGATGTGGATCTCATAGTTGCCTCAATTTATATGTGACCTGTTGTCACAGAAATAACATCTAAGATGCATATGAATCAAAGCTGCTTTTCCCTTTCTGACCGTTCCTTGTATTCTGCAACTGACATCTGGGGTGTTCCTATGCCTCTTACCCCTTCTTGCCCCTGTCACCCTGCCCTTTAGGTTAGGCTCGTATAATCACCTAAAGTATAAAGAAACCGATGGTGAAGGTATAATGTATTTGGGCACAGAGATGAGTTGCTGCTTCAGGTGTAGTGTGTGACATACAGGACTTGCAGGATGTAACCTTTAAAGTCAAGAAGTGGCAGTGATGTTAGAAAGGGAGAAGTTGTGTCTGTAAGAACATCTTTTGTAACATTTGGTGGACCCATCTTACCCAGACTATGCCTCTGAGGATATTTCTTTGTCTTGGCCAGTTAAAGCTTGGGGGAGTAAACCAGTCATTAGGATCTTGAGTGTTGCATGGTGTAGGCCACGTTTGAATAACTTGAGGGGGTGAAGCTTCTCCTGTTTCCTTCTGTTAAGAATTGTGCACTTCCTTGTGTCAAGCACAGCAGTTTTGTGCATTTATAGTTAGACTTTAAGTTTGCTTTTAGGAGCATATAATGTGAGAAAGCCACCTAGAAAATTGTCCATAATAGATGGAGAACTTCCTAGCAGAGACATGAGCCAGTTAACTACAAAGCTCGTTTTAAGTTATTTGCAAAAGAGAAAGATTGGAGAAATCCCTCTGTCTATAAAGTAGTGGAAAAGTTGAAGGAAAGCTTATGAAACTAAAATACTGATGTTTTCTGCCCTGTAGCTGGGGAAACAAACTCCAGTGCTTCACTAGTCCTAATCAATGTCTGGAGTTTACCTCCATAAACGTTGATATACACGAGTAAAAGAAGGGTTCCTGACTGCTCATGGAACTTCATTCTTGTGAACTGTCATGCTTGTGGAACTCGGGTAGGTGAGATACATCAGAAGCACCCTCTTCCTAAGGATTACTGCTGTTAAAACAGCAGGTTGCCTCCTTGGCTGGCACTTGACAGTTGTCTGGTATCTTGAAGGTCTCCTGGTAACACTTCTGCTGTTCTGGCATTTATTTTCTAACTCTTACTGTACTGTACTGTATGATTCATGACAAATGAGTAGCAAGTTGTTCACATCCATTATGGAACAGGAAAGGATGGAGGTTATTAGTGTGTGGTTTAAAAAAAAAAAAAAAAAGTGAAAGAAATGGAAAGTTATTTGTCTCATCACGCTGAGGTGACTAATTCTTGCGAAGCACAGTGTAGGTTTAAGGTAGTATTTTAAAATGTTTGTCTGGTGTTTGTGCATTCTGGAAGGGTTTGAATTGCATAGTTGCTGCCTCCAAGGCCATGGTGATCCAGCTAACAACTGCCACATTGTTCTGGACCATATCTGGGGATATTCCTGATCTACCTTATTCAGCAGCAACCTTTTGATGTTGTCCATTTCTGAATAATATTTTTGTTTCTCCTTAATGTGCTTCAGTGAAATGGTCCTGCATGACAAATAACTTAGTCCTGTGGCTGAGCACTTTAGATCTATCCCAATGTTCTTCATTGTCATTCTCCATTGACATACAATTGCACACGAGCTTGCAGCTAAGTAAGGAAATGCCACTCCGGGCTAAAATCAGCAAAATGTATTTTTTGATGGCATCTTTCAAGTATCACCGTGCACTACATAACATAATGTGGATAAAGTGCTCCATGGTTAAGAGGGCAAATCTTCAGATGATGAAATGTCAAGGCTGAAGAGCTGCTTTTAATAGTGACAGGAAGGAAATTTCACAAGGTGGGAAGCATAATGTTCCTTAGGATCCAAGTTTGTATGTAGAACAAAGTAGTCCACAGCAAAAATGCAAATACATTGGATAAAAGGATTTAGGAGGCTGAATCTCTTCCAGCAGGGGCCTTGGAGGTAAGAAGCAGAATGTCAGAGATTGCATACTGGAGGTCATGACTTATTTATTGTGCCTCTGTTTTACCAAGGTTCTGTGAAGGTGGGAATGGATGTTCCCAGTATCTGATGTTTCTGAACACTCATAGAGGTAGTGGGAAAACATCATATTGAATTGTGACCTTTAGAAATGCTGAAAGCCCTTTCTAAAAGGTTTCTAAAAGATTTGGATTTTTGTTGGACTTGACACCTGGAGCAAGCTGATACAGTGCATGGTCCCTTGGATGGGAATAGTGGTTGGCAGGCCTGTGGAGCCACAGGGCAAAACCTGCATTTTTGACTCCTCCACCAGCTGCAAATTTTTGAGGCAACCTGTAATTAAGGGAAATGGGACATTTGTCAGCTAGTGGCAGGTAAATATGCAAAAACATGCAGTATGGTCACATTTGATCCAAGAGATCTGGAAACTGGGGTCAAGATGTTTAATCAGGTTCTTACAGAACGGTCTTAGTGTCAGCAGGAAAAAACTGGATATGAATCTGAGGAGAGGGGAAAAAATGTCACTCTGATATTACTCTCTCCTGTCTGGCCTTGCCTGCTGGAGTTCCTCACTAGTCTGGAAACAGATATTGTCTACCTAATGCTTCTTGCCTGCCTTTGGACCAAAACTTTGCCCTGAGATTTTGGTGTGTGTAACATGTTTTGGTAGTTGCAAGGTTACTGCAGGTATAATGGGACTCCAGGGGCTGTCCAGCATGAGCTATTTCCATAGGCAGTTGAGTGATTCCTTGTGGGGGGAAAAAAGGAATAGCAGTCCTATGTAGAAAAAAAAAAAAATAAATGGACAGAGTTGCATGGATTTTCTGGTCATTGCGTCTTGTCTGATTTGAAGAACCAAGCAGTGAGCGGGGGAAAAAATGCAGTGTTGGTTCAAACTTCAAACTGAGTATGTTTGAAGGGAGTAGTGTGCGGTAACACACATTTGCTGTATGAAAATCCCAGATTTTTCCTTAGAAAAATAGTATTTTTCTATTTTTCTAAAATAGATTTTTCCTTAGTAGAGTATCTGTTTCATATTATTTTCCACCAGGCACGTTATCTCTTTTTAATTTTTTTTTTTAAAGGTTGAATCTTAATTTCCTGCCCATAATTCTAATCTCCTACGGTCTCATCTGTATTATTTCTCTGTCCTCTGTGGGATTTGTAGAAAAGTGTTTCCTATGTTTCCTATTTTGGTATCACTTGCAGGCTGCTTTAGCATGATACTTGTTCTCTCTTCCATATCGTTAATGAAGTTATTTAATGGAACTGGATCTAATGCTGATCCCTGTGGTATCTGCTAGCCATCTCTACCCCCTGCAGCTTGACTTGCTGCCATTTCTCATTATCTTTTGTTTATGGTCCTTCAGCTGATTTTTTGGTCTTTTGCGTGTGCTTGTAGCCAAGCCAATTTGAATTAGTTTTTGTGAGCAGGATTTCATGGCAATAATACTGTTCCTTCTGCCCAGAGACGCTGGGTAAGTGGGAGCACACAATGATCTTTAGCACTGCGCTGAGGTAAAAGTAGTATCCCTGTTTATAGAGATGGAGGAGTAATTTTGTAGGGTGTTGTAGAAGCACAAGTACCCAGGACTGTTCTGCTCACAGTGTTTATTACAAGGTGTTCATTTATGACTTGAAGGGCTTGCAAGAACAAGCACTAATCATTGGCCCTTGATCCTTGTATCTTTTTATGTTCAAATTCTCCTTCAGGATTTTTCTGTCAGTAGTTGTTTCTATAAATGCTTTCCTTGTTCCCTCAGTGCAGGATGAAGTTTGCAATGGGGTTGGTAATCCTTACTCCTTTGGGATCAGAAATGAGCCTCAGGGAGTCCTCTTTTTTTTTTTTTTTTTTTTAGCAAACAAAAATTTATTACCACTATAATATTTTTCCTCAAACAAAATAAAACAGTTCTCTTTAAAGCTTTGTAAACTTTTGGATTGCTCGTCCAAGTGGCATGTGAGGGTAATTTTACTCTAGGCAGGCATCAATTACTTGGACAACCCTGTGGGTACCCAGTCAGAGCTGCTGCAGATTCTTGCACAGTGGGAGTAAGAAAATAAAAAGCCCTGTTGGCTTTTATCGGTGCGAGGTGCCCCTTCTGACATCAGAATGTGCTGTAATGTTGCTTTTGCTGTGTCTGCCAGCAGAGCTCTGGGCTTAAACAATGGTCAGCAAATCCCTCTTCTAAAGCTGGATTAACTGTACTTTCCTTCAGTGGAAACTGCTATTTGGGTAGGAGAGAGGAATCCAAAATTCTCATTTTCCTTCAAGATAGGCAAGCAAAGAAAGCTGAGCTGTTTTGCGGTAGAAGCATGCAGTGAAGTGCTGGATGAAGAAGGAGAATGTATCCAACTATGTTCAAGGCCACAGGCCTTCTAACAGCAGCTGAACCAGGCACTAAAGAGGCTATTAAAAGCTGTGCTGCAAAATTCACTAATTTTAACCCCAAATAAGCAATCAGATGCTCATGAGTTCCAAAAATAAAATAAAATAAAATAGAAATGAAGAAGGCTTCTGATCCTGAACTGAGCAGTCTGCAGCTGTGAACCATGCTAAATATTTTTGTAGTTCTGGGTTTTCTAAACCTGCTGGTGTTGCTTTGCCTTGCAGTACAGAAGAATTAAGCGGATACTTAGACACGAGAAGCTATGCTGCTGCATTATGTGTACGTGCAGAATTGCATGATGGTACAAGCAAACTGATGGCTGTTAATTTAGTACTACTACTTTTAAATTTAGCAGTAAGAATTTCTGTGTTAGGATGAAGGGGAAAAGATCCAACTCACAGGGCAGCATGGAGGGGAAGAGTCTCTTTGACAGCCACTTCTTGGTACGCGGAAAAAAAGGATGTGGAAAGGCAGCATGGCTTGCCTGTAGGTGCCAGGATCTGTCAGTTGTTGATGCTGTATTCTCGGCTCTCCCTACCTCCATATTTTGGGGCTGTGAGAAAATCCTGCTATTGCTAGAACGTTACCAGGGCCTGACAGATGTGATGGATCCTGGAAGAGCAGGAACATGTTTAAGCAGCAGCCTGTGAAAGGTGGATTCCCTTCAGTGCAGGGGTAAGAGCTGCCATCTGTCCTGATTTTCACTGAAAATAGAAGCACCTCTCTCCTGGAAGAAAGTGTGCCATCAGGACCTGAAAGAAATAGTGTTTTCAGTCTCCCCTAAATACTGGCTGTTACTAACTAAACAAGGGCTGCAGAGTTCCGTCTGGTGATTATTCTGTCTGCTTAAGTTCCCTTTGTGATTTCCCTGTTGCAAATACAGGGCTGTTATGTAATAGCTCTTGAGTGTTGCAGTTGACCTCATCAGCAAAATGAACCTTTGTATGTTCGGTTTTTCTTTATGGGTTATATTATCTGGCCGCATGAACAGTTGCTGGGGAGTTAGGGGGAAAACGGAGCAAGAACCTACTGGTTAGAGAAACCAACCCCTGCACTCCCTGGGGGAAAAAAAAAGGAAAAAATGATGTTTAGGAGGAGGAAAGGGTGGAAGGGGGAGCTGTGGAAATAACTGGATGATTATTTACTTCTGCTCCTCAGCCAGAGGTGAGATAACTGCTTTGCCATCTTTAGATGTAAATTTACGAAGATCCTAAGTATCTTTTTAGGAAGGGGAGTTTACCTTCCCTCTTAAGAGGTTTTGTTTGTCAGATAAAGTTGACAGTGGAGGATATTTGCAAGGAATCTGAAGAAGCTGGGCGTACCATACTAAAGCTAAGGTGATGGCAGATGTGAAGTATGAGGTCTGTGTTTAGACTGGCTTCCTGTTTTAAAGTCTGGAGGTTGTTTGTGTAATATTTTGAAAACTGTTTGGTTTCTGGACCCTGCTGCTATCGCTTCTGGAGGGAACCAACCTACAGACAGTGAAGATGATGATTTTTGGTTGATTTTGGTTTGGTAACCACAGAGTAAGTGGTTACAAGACTGAGGTGGTCGTAGGAGGTATCAAGATAGGCCAGGAAGGGTGAGTGGTGTTAGCTCAGAATCTGGCAGTGTCCCTGTATAGCTTCTATATATTCTTTTACATATATTGCAGTGTCAAAATATTCTTTGTTTTGTTTTGCATAAGCAAAATGACTTTTGAATACAGAAGGCTGTTAAAATGCCCACGTCTCCAATGTTATGAAAAGTTTCATTTGTCATGGCTAAGCCCAGAGGTACCTCTCATTGTTCCTGCTCCGGAATAATGCACAAAAGTGTAAGAAGATACTTCTGCTTTGATTGCTGGTCCAGTTCCCTGAAGGGCAAGTGCTGACTTCCGCCGTGTTCCTGGACCCCTGTCTAACTGGGACTGAAAGGTGACACTGGGGGTTTATGTTCCACCCTANGTAAGAGCTCAACGGTAAAGAATACGTCTTCTACTGAGGCTTCCCACACCAATGCACTGCTTCCGCTCGTCGCTGAGGGGACTGGAGAGAACACCCTTCTCATCTTTCTCTTTCCTGGCCCTCTTCTGTTACAGAGGAGCTCTGAGCATGGGAAATAATCACAGGACACAAAGGGTGACAGACTGTCCACACTGAAATAATTGAGAAGATTTCCTGTTCTTTGCAGTGTGTCCCGGGCTTCGTTCAGTCTGTTCCTTTTGTTGGATAAACACTAGTCAGCCAGGTTTGGTTCTTCTGATGGAGTAAGTTACTATATTTAAAAAATAAAGAAGTCATCTTCCTTCAAGGAGAGCCGTGTTTGTGCTTTCTGAACAATGGTGTCCAAATGTAAGAATAAGGTAAATCACGGTTTATAAAACACGTCATTATAAAGACTAGGAGCTTAGTTAACCTGCAGATCACAAATTGCAAAGCACTAGATTCACAAACGTCGTAATTTAAGCACAGTATGTTTACATAATATGGAAATATTACCACAGGCATAGGCTAGTGCATGTGAGAGAGCATTGGTACTCGGGTCACAACATACCCTTCAGCTTCCGACAGTTTCTGTAGCTGGATGAAAACAGGCCAGAGGTGGCTGAACGTTGCAACTTCAATGAGGGGAGAGGATCAGATTTAATACATGTGTACCTGACATTGGCTGCAGTAACTTTTGAAGATAAATGTGTTTAACATTTCAGCAGATTAAGTTGCAGTTTGCAGATTTCCCAACAGTTTGAGACAGCTGCACTACTTCTTTCTCTGCTGTTGCAGAGGTGTGCCTCCATGCTGCTGTCCAGCAGCTAAAATAACTCTTTTACTTTTTTTTTCCCAGCTTCTCTCTCATTTGTGTTTATCCAGAAATAAGTTATTAATTTTTTTCCCCCAAATTTAATAATTTATTGCTTTGGCATTTGGTCCTTTCCTGTTGCTGAAGCAACCCTAGGATGTGATGTGGTGGGGCCTTGGCAAGACAGAGTAGTTGCTGCTGCTTTCATATTTGTCTTTTCCTAAGGGTAATGAGGGCGATGGTCATCGTCTTGGTGTACTCCAGCAGGGAGGGGTATTGGAGCTGAAAGTATTTAGGATAAGTGCATTGGTTTACTGTTAAGCCAAATGGTGGGAAAATTGTGTTGAAAAAAAAAAAAAAAAAGTAATTTAAACAGCATCTACCTTAGACACAGGTGGTTCTGCCTTACCAAGTTGTGGTAGGCTCCAGCAGAAGGGCGTTTGTCCTGAATTTCCTGTGCTGTCAGTTTGAAGGAACTTCTGTTTGAGCTTTAGGGAGGTTTGTGGTTCTGAATTTCATTGCAGTGATTTCTAATAGTCCAATATGTTGCACCGATGATGTTGCTTTTTCTTAAGGATGCCTGTGCTCAGTTTTTTGCCTTGCATTAGGATTAAGCTTGTCTTTGGAAATCTTCATCACCCACTCATTGTCTTTTTGGGTCAGGCTTTGCTCTGGCCACACCTGGTGGGTTCATCGAGTGCCTGAGCACTTGGCCCCCTGTCACTTGTATGTCCTTCTTTATGTCCTTCTTTCTGTTCCTTAGTCACCTTCCTGCTTCTGTCTCATTTTACACCACATATTGGCTAATTTCCATAGTGCCTACAGTAACGCCTGAGATGTACTTTTTCCTCTAAGCCTTTTAAAGATAGTTGGTACCAGAGGTAGGAAATACAGAGCTTACTGTGCCCATGGCAACCTGTGGAAGGGGAGACATGACAACTGATTTGGTCTGCCCCATTCAGTAGCCTGTGGATGTGCTTGGGAAATAGTTTGTTGTGAGGTCTTGCAACAGGCAGTGTCGCAGAGGGAGCTGGCAGCAGGGGCTAGCAGAAACCTTCTCAGCCAGAAGAAATTTATCATGGAATTATTCCTTAATGATGAAGCGAAACCCCTTGAAACTTAAGTCTTAGTTTAACTTCCCTAAATGGATGTCTTCACTGGAGGGAGTTCTGCTGTTGAGGAAGCTTGCAGAACAGTTACATAAAATTCTGCGGATCCTGCTTTTAACAGTTAGAAGAGGAAATAAGGAATTATGAGGCTTTTTATTTTCCCCATAGGATTTTGTGGTTTAGTTGCCACAGTTCATGGTTCATCATGGATATACCACACGTAGCAAATGAGATCAATGTGTCTGCAGATAGATAGATTGGGGGTGTCTGTATATAACTACCCCTTGGGGCAGCTATTGCTCCATACTTCTTTCCTTATGACTTACTGCTTAAGCTGAGAGCTTTAGATTTGTTAGAATTACAGAAAGAAGGAACCATGCAAAAAGAATCCAGTCACAGACTAGCCTGAGGTGGTTGTTGATTGATAGAATAATCATTTATTTAACAGTGATATTGATTATATTGATTGATAACTTCAGAGGGGAGTTCAGGCATGAGCTTTTCCCTTTTGAGAGGTGGGCTGTAGCCTGTTCCCTCAAGGCAGAGATTTATTAACAGAATGTGTGGGCTTACATCATAAATAGTTGCATTAGTGAAGGAGTAAGAGTCAGGGTTGAGGAGAGTATTGTTCTGTAGGTGGGAAAGGGGAGAACGGGACTGGGAACTCCTTAAGCAAACATTAAGGCTGAAAAAAATGTTTTTATCGGATTATAGCTTGACATTTCAATTGCATTTTCTTTTTGTCAGTTTATAGAGCTGAAAATCCTCTTCTCTTTCTTTCATGAATGTCAGTTATGCCCACAACAGTGTCACAGGTTAATCTCTACAGATAAATAAGAAAATATTGTTTATTTATTTATTTATTTTTGGTCTTTTGCTGGAATCTGAAATCTCTAAAGCAGTGAGATGTAAAAGGTTGGTATCTAGAAAGCTGAGAGTCTGGAGACGATCCCTGATAACCCTTGGAAGCAGAATCTGTGAGATCCCTCTGTTGTGTTGTCAGAACTAAGTGGAGCAGTGTCAGTGCTGTGCTGTAGGAGAGAACTGAGCCTGCAAAATAAAAAGGCTGTACTGATGCCTGGGATTCCTTCAACTCGATTGTGACCAGCGCTCAGTTTTTTTCCAGTAACTGATTCCTAAATCTCTGTTTGGCAGGTTGCTATTTGCTGTTGCCTTCAAATAGTTCCATTCCAGGAAACTGTGCGTGGTGCTTGATCTCCTGTTTCAGCAGTGCAAGAGGGGCGAATGTTCTGTGTAGGACAGTGTGTGTTCATACACGTGGTGTGGACATGGCAAATAATTGTGATGTGGATTTGTATTGAGCACAGTTACCCTAAAACAGAGAGATCTCTTCAAAATACCTTTTTGTTTGTTTGTTCCTTTTGCAGGTGTAACAAGTAGCACCGAGTGCTCCTGTGGGCGCAATCACTTCACGTGTGCTGTCAGCGCTTTTGGCGAGTGTACGTGCATCCCCGCCCAGTGGCAGTGTGACGGAGACAATGACTGCGGGGACCACAGTGATGAAGATGGCTGCAGTAAGGATACCATTTGTGACTTGTTTGTGAAAGCCGAATGTCTTAACTCTTTCTCTGCGGATGCTTCTCTTTTACAGACGCATCCTAGTTTTGGATGACAGGTGTTCAACATTGTAGATGACATACTTTTGAATGACTCCTGTACTCTAGCAGAGCCAGCATCTACTGCCATAAAGCACAGTGAAAGGCCATCTCTGCCTTTTGCAGATATTTTCAGTTGTTGGATGTTTTAGAGGAAGAGGAGGGACAAATAGAAGTGCTTTGTTTCTTCTCCATCCTGGCAAAAGCACTCTCTGTGCACTGTTACATGATTACTCTACAAGTAATAATAGAAAACAAAACAAAACAAGAACAACAACAAAAAATCCAGTGTGAAGTTTATTAGGATAGGTGGTGTCTTTCCTCTCTAGTAACACTGTGCTTTCTGTCCTGGCTTCTCAATGAAGGGAGGCTAAGATGAGTGCTGTGATCAACTTTCATTGGTTTTGAGATTTGCTGATTAACTTGCAGCTGCTGTGTGTCTGTGTGCTGTCAGCCTGGCTGGATGAGAACCGATGAGGAGGGTCAGTCTTACAGGGTTTATCATGGTATAAATGAGCTGGAAGAGAAAATTCTTTTCCATGGGGCCACAATTAAGTTGCTTTCTTCCCTCACCTCTTTGGATTCCACAGACCTTGGTAGAATTAAATGATGGAGAAAAAGGCCCAATTTCGTGGAATTCCTTTCCTGAAAGTTTTCCTAGAGCTGAAGATCTTAAGATGGAAGGGATGCAATTGAAAAATATATCTTCTTCTGTTGGAAGTTTCTGCAGCCCTGCCTGGTTTCCAGTGTTGACAGCTGTAAGAAAAGGAGCTTCCGTCGTCTTTTGAATATTGTTTTACTCTTCCTTAAGTGTTCTCAACCAAACTGTAGGAAATCTTATTTCCTTCTTTGTTCTTGTTTCTTGCAATTTTGCGCAAAATAGTGAGCAACACAGGAGGCCTTGGGTGAAAAACAGATTTTTGAAAAATAGGTCACCAGCAAACTGAGATGATCAATGTTTTGGTTTGAAGATGATTTGTGAAAGGGATACTGGGCAAGGAAGCAACCTTAACTGGAGAAATCAAAGAAAAAAAGTGGAAATGTGAAAGAAAGACCCTCATGTTTATGTCTAGTAAAGGAAAATGGAAATTTTAAGAGCAGGAAAGAGAATATGAGAATCTGAGAACTGAACAAATAATATTAAAATCTCAAAGAAACAGGAGAGAAGCACTGGCACAGGTTGCCCAGAGAGGTGGTGGATGCCCCGTCCCTGGAGACCTTCAAGGTCAGGCTGGACAGGGCTCTGAGCAGCCTGACCCAGCTGTAGGTGTCCCTGTGCACTGCAGGGGAGTTGGCCTTAGAGGTCCCTTCCAACTTGGATGATTCTATGATTCTAGATGAGGCTGTACTGACCTGCTTGGGCTGAAAAATGAGAAATTGAGCAGAAATATGGGGATTGGGGAGGTAAGAATATCCAATAACTAAACTAGTTTTGCTGCCTTCTTCTTGAGCACAGAGGTTTGTTTGTTTTTATATGGTTATTTGTTTGTTTGTTTGTTTATTATTACTAGGTGAGGGGAAATCATGGTTGACAAATCTATGGGAATGCCATGAAAGGGTCAGTAATCATTTGGACAAGAGACATTTGTTGATAATGTGCTTCAACACAATTCTGCACCAAAGATTCTTAAACTAAGCAACTGTGGGACTGGGAGGACAGAAGGTGGGAAGATCTCCTACAGGAACAAGCATGAGATGTTTCAAAATTAACAGGAGTTCCTTGTTCATGTGACATGCTGTGGGTCTTCTTGCCACAAAACATTGATTCTGAAATTTCAAACATTCTTAAAAAGCAATCTGACAAGATTATGATGTAAATTTCTCTGAGGGCTGTTAAAAACAGATATGCCACCTCTTGTTCAGGAAGTCTCTTGAGTCACAAATAAACGAGGATTTTCTTTTCTGGGTAAGCACCTTTACATCTGTGCTATGTTCTTCTGCTGGAAATACTGTTGCATCCTGTCTCTTTCCATGGCCTGGGCTAGAGGAACCCTTTGGTCCTGCACAGTAGGGCTGTGGTTGTGGGTACATACCTGAGATACTAGGGAAATGTGGCACGTATGGATGTGACTGGATGCTGTGCAAACTTGAGAGTAGTAGTGAACTGTGATCAGTTTGCTGACCCTCCCTGTGACTGGAGGCTAGCAAGTGCATCAGGAAGAGGCAGTCAACCAAGGGAATGAAGGAGCTGGCTTTCCCTTCTGCCTTCACTTCATTCGCAGAGCAGAGAACAAGGCTGAAGGGAAGCTAGCTGTCTAGAAGACAGCACGTGTAAGATGGCAATGTTTAAGCCTTTCATTTGGAGTACTCCTTGTGTTGTAGGGCTCTACAGGTTAGAGAGGCAAGCTAGAATGTACAAAAGGGTGGTATGATTGACAAGGTGGGGGCTGAGGTAAAGAGCTAGTTTTATACAGAGAAGAAAAATACGGGGATTGATGAAGGACTTTTTCAGAGAACTTTTTCAGCTGACAGCTTGGAAGTGCTCTTAGCACAACTTAGTGAAGAGAAGAAAGCAAAAATAAAAGTCAAGAATGGGGTTAAGGACTCTATGGAAATGGTAAACGCATGGCTTCAGTGCACACGTGCAAGACTGCAGTGGAGAGGCCCTAGGGACACTTATTCTATTAGTCCTTGCTCTGTGTAGCTGCTCAATGTGAGTCCAAATATGTGATATTATTGTTAGCTCGTAAGACATAGATTGACTGTACAGTGTAGGCTCCTGGTACTTGTCTCATCTTGCTTAGCCATTATGGCACTGAAGTTCTTTGCTAAAGCAGGTCACTTGTTAACTCCCTCTCTTTTGCTTGACATACTGGAGCCTTGTGAAAGTACACTCCTTTGTGGGACTAATTTCCAATTTAACTGGTTTGCTGACTGTGCCAGCATAAAGAAGGAAGCAGGAGTGCAAGAGAAGGAGTAGGAAGCTCCTTACAACAGCAACTCAAACTTTAAATCAATTTAAGTTTCCAACAAATCAGCACTGATGCTTGTACATAGTATATGAGAAGGGTCAGTTCATACATGGCCAGGGAAGGAAAGAAAATGCGTGACCTGTGAACAGTGTTTTGGTTGGAGTGAAATTTTGGGCAACGTCCATTTTGAACTTGATTTCTTTTCTACTTACTGATTTAACATTTAGTAAAAGTCAATGAATTTTTTGACATAAATACTGTGCAATAGGTTTCAAGCTATAGATTGTCCTGATGAGGTCATCCTACAGCCTCTGCAGATTTTAAAGGCTTAGTTAAGAAATCACTGAGATTCCTCACAAACTACGAGGCTGGTCTTCATGCTGAGATGAGAGTCGTGGTTTGTTCTGACTCATGAATCCAAGTCTTTGCAAGCACTTAAGTGGAATCTTCAGTGATGCTCAGGCTGTCATGATTGTTTTACAGCAGCGTATGGAAGTACAACTCTTGAGTAGTAAAGACAGGAGCTAGAATATCACCAAGCAGAGTCTCTGATCTGAAGAACCAACAAGTGATTGCAAGGAATCCCGCATTTCCACTGGTTGCCTGCAGGCTAGTCTTACAGAGTTGTGCCAATTTCTACTTTCTTTTGTGATTGTCCAGCCTTTCCAGAGGAATGAAGTTTGCGACTGTGCTTGTTTTAACATCTACTTTTCCTTCAGTGTGTCAGGTTGTAAGCATGCTATATGCAGAAGAAGCAACAGCAATGAGTTTCCAAGAGTTCTGTCAACTTTCTTAGGAAAGCAAGATGAGAGTGGAAAGACTTTGGACTACTAGACTCGTAATAAAGCAAGAGAGTGAAACCCAGGGTGATGGAAAAAGTGATAACTACTCTACCAAGTCAAGATTCAGTCTTGGATCAGTGTCTATAGAGCCTTGCATATGCTTGAGCAGTTGAATGAGTTTTACTAAACTCTACAGTAATGCAATTTTCTAGCCTGGAACTGCTAATCTATCATTTCAGTTAAAGAATGACAGGTGACTTGAAACCAGCTGTGTGTAAGAAAGCAAGATACTCAGCAGAGAGAGAGCTGCACCTATGAAAAATAGGAGTAGAGACAGGAACTGTTTTTTCCTTGTGAGACATTTTTCAGTTTTGACATAAATTGTTTTTTTTTTTTTTAATGTTCTGTTGCAAACTATAAAATAAACGAACACTTGTAGAGTCCTTTGCACTAGTTTTTTCCTCAGCTGTTACCCTTTCTATACACCCCAGCCTGACTGACTTTCCTATTTTCAGCTTGTATTGGCCTCCTCAGATTGCCTGGCTCTCCTAGGTGTTTTCCTGTACTTCTTAGGAGAATCCTGCCTCTGCTTACCTGGCTGTGACAGGAACAGTTTTTCTTGCAAATCTGGAGCCCTGCTTCGATGGAAACCAATTATTCTGTGACATGTTAGCTTCCTGCTCTGGATCATGTTTACAAGCCGGAGTCCTGCAGTAATAATAGTAATAAGCAACGTCCCAGCTGTCGTGCCAGCTTCACAGACTTTCTCTGGTGTCAGCTCTCTGGCTTGCTGACAGTGTCTGGCTTGGAAGCCTTTGCAACACATGCCCAGAGTAGCTCAGCTGCCTTCCAGCCTTGTGCCAACAGAGACTGCTGTGGACTGTCCCTAACGAAAGCTGCATGCAAGCAGAGGAATGGTTTTCATTCTGCCCTTCTACACGCACTTTGAAGTCCAGCGTGGTGTGAATGAGTCTTACTTCCTGTGGCAGGGGTGAAAGGACAACTGAGTAAACTTGGTCTGAGGATTGATATATAGTTCTGTTTCTCATAAGATACACCAAACCCTCTCCTAACCATCCCCCAGCAGAGCCCTCTTGCTATGGATTTAGCATCCGTATTGTACTTCCTCAGCTTGTAAATGTGGAGCTCCCTGGGACACAGACTTGCTTGCTTAGCACTGTTGTACAACACTATTTCATTTGAAGGGTCTGAAGAAGAATTTACCTTAAAGCTTACTTAAAGTGGCCTGCTGCTCCCCTCTCATCTGGGAACATTAGGTGGCTCCTGCTGAGCAACAACTCATTCGAGTCCAGGAGATGATCTCTGCAGCCAGAAACTGTACAGCTACTACACTTACCAGTCCCACATCAGTGTGTTTTGCAGTGATGTGAGGGTAAAAATCTTGCAGTCCTGTTACTGAAATTGATGGAAGCTTTAAAAGATTTAAAAAAAATCATCTTCTGCATTCTCCATAATCACCAGTGTTGGGCTTAGTTGTAAGAGCTCAGGTGAAGCTTTGCTTCGAAACTTCTAGTCTGGCTACTTAGGAGCTCAGTTTATGGTCTCTCTTGAAAAGACACCAGTTCCATAGCTGCTGTTTCTTGTGAGTAAGGTTTACTCCATGCTTTGTCATTTTATTGGGCTTGGTATGTGTGTGCATCCTTTAAAAGGCCTCAAAAGACATAACGGTTAATGCAGTGTCCCCTCGGGCACAGCCCTTTGATTGAAGGGCTGTGGAAGATTGGGTGCTGATCTTGTTTTCTTCCCTGTCTTTCTTTTCTTTCTTTCTTTTTTTTTTTTTTTTTTTTCCCTTTTTTTTTTTTTTTTTTTTTTTTTTTTTTTTTTTTTTTTCCCTTTTGACCAGCAAGGTGCTTAAATACAGCTCAGCGGTGCTGTTGAAAACATTTCTGTTATTCTGCAAAATGTGAAATGCAGTGTCTCCTCTTTTTTTTTCCCAGGAGCTAACAGCCTTTATTCTTGTTTCTGGACCTAAGGCCTGCTGTGCTGCAGAGCTCAGCGAACAGGCCTCTGTGTGCACGTGTCTGTATGTGTATACATGTATGCATACACACGTGGCTGTATGTGAATACAGCTGGGGTGTCAGGCTGTAAGTAGTATAACCCTCTTGTAATTTGTATTTTTAAATTAACTCCTCCTTCTTCATGTGACCGAGAGTTTGTGTAATCAAACAAACAGCATTGTTCAAACTGCTGTGATCCAGATCAGAGCCCCAGTCACTTGCTGTCCTTGGGTACCAAGCAACCTGGTCACTGCAGGCAACAGGGATAAAGCATTCTAAGGACAGGAGGACGTGATTCAGTCTGTGTTTCACTTTATAAACGTCCCTTTCCCCCTGCCCTCCCCCATCCCTTCGGCATGGCCATAAAAGAGTGCCCTGTGTAACAGGAGTTGGGAGAGGGGGAGGTACAGCAGCCCTACCATAAACCTAGCGTTGCTGCAACTTTGGATGATGTCCAGTGTGACCATGCAGAGGGATGAGCTCAGGGAAATGGCTGGAAGTTCAAAGGCCTTTTTGTGCTGCTCACTGTCAGTCGACAGACGTGCTCTCTTGGGCTGTCCCTGGCCTGCTTTTCTCTTCCCACAGGCTCCCCTTCCTCGTGCTTCTTCCCTCTGCTTGGGAAAACGGGTTAGTTCTTATCTTTCTAGACGTTTGTCTGTCTTCAGCTCCATCCTATCCATCCATTCAGCTCATCTCTTTTAGGAAAAATACTGCTGCTTTGCACAGGTGTGGAGAGATGAAGCTGGAACTGGATGGGGAAGAGGGGATGAGACTTTACTGTGTTTACCATTACACTACCGAATCCTGCTCCGAGCAGTGATGAGAACATGTTAGTGCAATGATTATTTTCTCATCAGTGGAAACAGTGGCTATGAAAGCCTTGCAGCTTTGTTAGGAAGTAATAAATGTCCTCAATTTTCCCACTGGTGGAAATGGGGCAGAAGAGCCAGAACTATCCCATGGCCATGCAATAATCACAATCAAAGCTGGGAAGAAAATAGTGGGGTTCTTTATCCAGTCTTCTAGCTGGTAATCCAGTTTGTCCAGAGAGATCTTGCTTCCCCTCTGGCAATGGAAGAAGTCTTTCATGTTTCATTTGTGTAGCCATGTATTCTTCAGACTGAGAGGAAGAACACGGGACTGTGGCTTTTAAAATTAGTTAAAGCAGTAAAATACACTTAGCATGTTGTGTAGCTATTGCATCATGTCAAAAGAAAATGTAGTGGAGGTTGTTTGAATGTCTTAAGTGTTTTCCTAAGTGTGACATCTTAACTGAATTTCCTCTTAACTTTGAATTTCCAAACAGCCTGTTTGGATATATTTACAACAGCACTAAACATTAACTCTGGGCTAATGATATGCCCTCAACTTCAACTCCATAGGAATAAAACTCATCAAGTATGAAGAAATAAATGACCAACAGAAGGGCCGAATAACAACAGTCCCAGGACAAAGGGCTGTACAGTGGAACTGAAGCAGATGTGTGTAGAACTCATAGAAGGACATGCACGAGTGTTTCTGTGAAGACAGTTTGCTTTTTAATGGGGAGAAGGGGTCAATCGTTGGGAGAGGCTGGGCTGGGACAAAAGGGGTTAGGGAGAGACTGCCCCTGTGTGAAAGCTGCTCCTGGAATCTCCTGCATTTTCCTTTGAAGCATCTGTTTCTGAGCATTATTAGATTCAGGTTACGAATTTACATGGATCCCTGGCCTGATCCCATTGGTGGTTCCAAAGCTTTATGAAACATCAGCCTTCATTCATTATTTTTTTTTGTCTTAAGTAGGTTTGGGATTTTTTTTTCTTTCTTCTTTAAAAGAGGGCTCCTGTAGAAGGGGATTTATCGCCCCCCTGGTGCTGTCTGGGCTGGCACGCACTTGCTGTCTGCTGGGGTGGGAAATTAGGTCCTCCTTTGTATGTGGCAGTTTGTGCTTTGCTCTCTTTCCCCTGGTCCTGCTCCCCCTCCCCTGTGCTTGAAGCTCAATTTTTATATTTAGGGGGAGTATGAAATTGGCTGAACTGCTCCCTGTAGGGGTGGAATTTCATTTTGTGTCATTACCTCATGAAGGGATGCAGCAGTTCAATGGGATAATGGTATCAGCTCTGAACCAGTGCTAATGGCCTAACCCTCCGGGAGCCTGAAGAATTCTCCCCTGGAGAGTCAGCATGCAAATTCCCTTCCAGGCGGCTCCTGTGCAGTCCTTTGGTGATTAGTCACGCTGGGACTGGGGAGAGCAGACAGAAAAGCATATGCTGGGGGGATGGTCTTAGTCCTGTAGCGGCAGCTGAGGCCAGGGAAGGTTTGCTCTGCGTGCGAAGGATTGGAGCTGCACTTTGGGGAGAGGGGGCTGATCTGTGGGGACCGACCTTCTGAATCTAAAACTTTGTCTTGGTTTTGTTTGGATCTGGAGTGTTTTCCCCTTCTGCATGCCCTGGGGAAGAGGGGATGCCCCTTTGCTTTGATTCAGCAGCACAGGGGTGCTCAGAGAAAGCCCAGAGGAAGGAAGTGTGTCAGCCACTGGAGGAAGCAGGGTGCTGTCCAGGCTGTGGGGTGACAGTGCAGATTTGTATGCCTCCCTCTGCTTCATACCTCGCTGAGGCTTAGATGTGGCTGGGTGTGATCTGGACATGTACCTGTGCAAGACGTCCTAGGGGTGATAGGATGAACCTTCTCCCAGGGGCTGGTGCCAGGTTCTGTCTAGCACTGTGTTCGGCATTGACTGCAGCGACGACTGCAGTGATGTCCTGTCAGTTATAGAGATGCCTACGCCTGCCCTGCTGCAGGAGTGGCTGAGAAGATAATCCATGTTTGTGGTTACAGAATAGATGTCTGTTACAGCAAGTCTGACTTTAACTGCACTGGTGTATTCTTAGGGTGGGAGGCTTTTAGGACAGGCACTTGGTATGAAATGTTGGAGGCCATGCTATAAAGAGCTGTGAATGATTCTGTCTAGTGTAATCCATACTGCTTTAGGAGGGCGTTGGCAGCAGTCCTGGGGTAAGTGGAAATGGAGGGTTAAGGAAGATGAAAAAGCTGAAAATGTGACTATTTGTTCTCCTTATCCAATCCTTGCCTCGTGTGTGTGGCTGCTGTCTTCACATCTTCTTTTAACCCTCCCACCCCCCTTTGTACTCCCACCTCCAGGACAGCGTTGGCAGGGGAAGCAGAAGCATAGCAGAAGGGGGCAGGCCCTCCTGGTGACAGATGGGAGATGCTGTCTGCAAGCTGGGCTGGGATGAAAGGGTTTCAGGCACTAGCCCTGCTCCCCTTCACGTCACTGAGCTAACCTTGCTCTTTGGAGAGCACACCTGTCAGGAACAGAGTCTTGTGCAGCCCCTTCCCTACCACAGCTGGCAGCACTTAAAAGCATGAACCTCCCTGGGGTTGAGTGTTCCTCTCATCTGTGGGGGTGGGATAGGGCTGATGCTCCCCTTGAATTCCATCTTTGTGGCTCTGGGCCTCTTTCAGTGCTGTGGATTTGTGGTTCCACTCCATTGCCAACAGAGCTGTGTAGGCAAGTGTCCCATGTGCCCTCTTCCTCTGTCCCTTCTGGAGACCTCAAGCAGGGTTTGAACTCTATTGCCAGTACCCGAGGCACAGTGAATTTATCCTCAGCAGTGGATTCCTGCCTCTAAGCTTCTTCTTGCAGGTTCTTTGGACATAATGCTGGCAGAGTCCTCAAGCTGAAACACAGGTTTCATGTGTTTTTTGTGTGCCTTGCAAAACCTTGTTCCCAAAACCATTGCTTCTCACGATTCCTGCCCTAAAGAACTTACTGTGTAATTGAAACAGGATGAAATGCATTGGGAAGCATGCAGAAAAATGTTGATATTGTAATTTTCCTCGTTATGAAACAAGTGCCATTATGGGATGATAGGAGGCTTAGGGATGAAAGAGAAAAAAGGAACTCAGTGGGGAATTGCGACAGCTACTCTATTGTGGAAAGGTCAGTGCTTCTCTGGGGAGGAAGGACAGACAAGCTGCAGACCTATCCTGGCCCACCATCTGAGGCACAGCTCTTCCTCATGACTCAAAATTTCATGGCTTTTGTTTCCAAGAGGTGCAGCCTTCCCCCTTCAGGAGGGAAGGAACTTTCAGGAAGGAAGCTGGCTGCAGTTCCATACTGAGGTGTTTCTTTGCTGTTGCAGTGCTGCCCACTTGCTCCCCCTTGGACTTCCACTGCGACAACGGGAAGTGCATCCGCCGCTCATGGGTCTGCGATGGAGACAACGACTGCGAGGATGATTCTGATGAGCAGGACTGCCGTAAGTTGCCCCTCTGAGGGGAGGGGGTCCGTGCAACGCCAATTACAATCTGAGGCAGACCTTCGGTTTGCAGTAAGCTACATCCTGCTGCTGACAGAGAGGCGTACCTGATGCCTGTAAGCCCTCCTGTGCTGGCACCTGGCTTGCTGTTCAGATATGCCTCCTGGGGGAGGGGATGCTTCTCCATCCAGCTGCAGAACAGTTTATGCCCTGCAGCCTTGCTAGTTAATGTCCCATGAAGCACTTCCCTGAGCTGAGCGCTTCATGTCCTCCCCTCTTCATGGAAATGCCTAACCTCAGCCAAATACCAACTGAACTGCCTGTCTGGCTGACTTCCTGTGGCCTCAGGTTCCACTGTCTGACTTTTCTGCTGTGCTGACTTGTCCCCAGCATCCTCCCCCTTCAAACTGAGCTCCCCAAGGAGAGGAGGGAAAGGTGCTGTAGGGATGCTGCTTGCACAGAGACCAGTTACGCTGAAAGCTGGCTGTCTGCTGCCATGTGAGGTGCTATCTTCAGAAGAGCTGCCATGGCAGGCTGCTAGCTGTGAGCACTGCTGTTGTGCTTCTACAGCTTATTAAAATGGGGGGAATTTTGCTTGAGTCCTTGGAGCTCAGCCCCCTCATTTACCCTTTTGTGCTGAGGACCAGGTTTATTTGTGGTTGGTTTCTGTTAGCAAAAGATGTTTAATGATGCAGCTTTCCTTCCCCCAAACAGATCATCCAGTCTGTACTAGGCAGCATGTGCCAGGGAACCAACATGTTGCATAGCATTTGATCTTTAGCTCCTCCGAAACTGCACTGATTGCTAGGGCTGGCACCAGGCTGCAGTTAGGAGCAAAACTTTGTGCTGTCTGGCTGATTGCAGCTGCTTGATAAGCATCATTCTGCAGCCCTTGAATTCTACAAAGGTTGTGGGTGTGGTTCTCCAGCAGGGCTCTGATGGAGAAACCACATCTCAAGAAATGCAAAAATAAATCTCTTGGCTGTAAACTGTTCCATGTCGTTTTAACCATTTACATAATGCTTGCATGGTAATTAATTCACTTTTTAATCTGTATGCCCCTGAGCTTTGCTGTCTGGGCAGAGGACTGGGAAGCAGAGTCCAGGGATTTGACATCCATCCTGTGTGATGTTCTGGATGACAGGACTACGCTCTGTTTTCCAGTCTCTCTTCAAAGATTTTCATGAAAGAAAAGATACATAGGTCTGGATCTTTTTGGTCTTCTATTTTCTGTAAAAATTTGGAGTGCCCACAGGCTTAAGACACCAGTACAGAAGGGCGTGATCAAAAGATTCAGAGACTAATGAAAGGAGGAAGGTTTTGTGAATGAGAGATTCCTAGGAGCTCTCCAGACTAGCGCTTAACCATAGGAGCATTTCTATTGGATTAAGGTCCTCAGGTACTGATTTTGCAGTCCTTTTTGCTTTCCTCACTGGCCTGCAGACAAGCTTTTGTAGACGACTGGCAAACAGAATGGAGTGAGGCTGCAAGTACTGGAGAATTTGGAAGTTGTTGTTTAAATTTTCTCTTTCCCTTTTCAGTGAACATTTCCTTTCCTTTGAAGGTAGCTTTAGCATTGTGGAAAAAAAAAAAAAAGGCAGAGCTACAATTCTACCATCAGATATTTGATAGATGAAAAGCCCTATTAATTTTTTTTAAAGATGCCTGCATTGTCTTTTTTTTTTTTTTTATGTGTGTAGGGATCACCTGAACCTGGCTTGGAGCTGTGCAACAATACTAGCACGTGGTAGATGGTTCCATTACTCGGTTCCAGCTCCTTACTCCAACCCATGTTCTCAGGTTTTAGCGCCTGCTGTACTGTCGACCTACCGTTAGAGAGCGACAGAGGCACTCAGGGAATATCACAGTGGCCGTCCTGATGTTGTTAGGGGAAAGGAAATGAACTCTCCAGTATGGCAGTGTCCTTGGAGGGGAGGAGAATGCTCAGTTTGTGACATGCCACATGTCTGGTGTTCTGCAAGGTAAATCTTCTTGCCTTCCTTCACCTTAATCTCTGTTGTGTCTCTGCAGCACCACGAGAATGTGAGGAAGATGAGTTCTCATGTCAGAATGGGTACTGCATCCGCAGCCTGTGGCACTGTGATGGTGATAATGACTGTGGGGACAACAGCGATGAGCAGTGCGGTGAGTGGTGGTGCTGCCAGTACAATGAGTGACAGTGATGGCTGCCTGCCCTGCTGGTGCTTAAGAAGGCATTGCAGACTCCCACCTGTGCAGTTCTAGGATCCCCTTAGCATGTCAAGAGCTTGCAGCCGGCTCATCTGGGCTGGGTTTGTGGGATATTTTGTTCCCTGGCTGGCTGCTTGGGATTTCAGGCTGCCTGGCTTATTTGCCAGGCAAAAATCACTTGCGACTTGTTATTGCTTGACATGCCATTGTGAAATCCCGTGGATTCCTTTCGACTTCTCTACTCTGTGTCTGTTAAATGAGCACTGATGGTTTTGTCCATGCACTGCATGACACAGAAATGTGTGGTTTAATGAGCAGTGTTATTTGTTAGTGCCCTAGGAGCTTCAGGACTATGGTGTGGTTGTTTCCTGAGTACTCTGAGAAAAACCAAAGCTTTGTTCTTCCTGCTGTCTCTGCAGATATGAGGAAGTGCTCGGAGAAGGAGTTTCGTTGCAGTGATGGCAGCTGCATAGCTGAGCACTGGTTCTGTGATGGTGACACAGACTGCAAGGACGGTTCGGATGAAGAGAACTGCCGTAAGTACTCTCCTTGCTTTGTAACTGCAGGAAATAGCCCTTTGGACCTGCTCTCGTCTTGGGGTTTGGCAAGTTTTCTGCAGCAGAGATCAGAAACAAGTTAGTTTTACCTGTCCTGGCAGCTATGCTGCCTTCCGTTGTCTACTCCAGAGGGCATAAGAGGATGGTATGTCTCTTGTGTTACCTCACAGAAATACTTGGTCTGCTCCTGGCTGCTTCTCAGTTGCCTGCCATGGCTATGTGACCTTGAGTCAGAGCAGGGCGCTTATGCTTTAGTGAATATAGCTCTTTATAGAGCTATAGGAGATAGAGGGCAGGGGAAAAGGGGAGAAAACTGTTCTCTTCTTTATCCTCTGGTCTGAATCCTGCCTGAAATTTCTCGGGGGACTCTGCCCACTGATAACATCCTCAGAGACCGCATGTTACCAGCTGGCATGTTGCAGGGGCTGCCTGCCTGACCAACCTCTCTTCACTCAGATGCTTTACGCAGGACATCGTCAAATAAGGGATGATGACTTAACTGGAAGCTGATTTGACTGATGAGAATGGGGCAGGTGGGGGTGTGAGAGCCCACAACGGTTATTTTTCTTGTCCACAGCCATGGGCTTGTAGCAAGTGGGGCAGGAGTCTATTAAGTCCCTTCCTAACCCCCAATGCCCCTCTGCATGCAGTTAGTGTCTGGCAATTTCAGTGGTCCCTTCCCCCTCCCTGCTCTCAAAGGCATTTTGCAGAATTTGTTCTAGATAGCAGGAAACTTCAAAAAGCTCTGGGAGGGGGGATCAGGGCTGCCAGCTCCTGAAGGGCAGGGGGAGTGGATGCATGGGGGAGTTGTCTTTTATCTCTCCAGATAATGAGAGTTGGCAGCAAGCCAGCGGCTGCAAACATTTCTAAGCTGGGAAAGGGCTCTAAGAGGAAGCCAGCCTCTCTCTTCCTTGCCTTTTCCCCGTCTCTTTTTTCTTCCTCCCTTGCCTGTTGCTTCCCTGCAGGCCATAAATAGGCCCTGGGGAAGTGAGGGGAGATGTTTCAACCTTGCCTCATATGGAAGTGGAGGGGCAACCTGAATTGTGCCCCTGCTTTCTGAGCTGGAATGCTTCTCAAATCGTGGCTTGCAGTTTTCTCAATAAGACATTTTAGGAATAGGACTTCACTAAGAAGCTTAGTTTAGCTACCTCCCTTTCTTTATCTTATCTTTCTAAGTGTGGCTCTCATCTTTTCCTTATATCCAGTCCTGCTCATTGTTCATCTAGGACAATCATAGAATCATAGAATGGCTTGGGTTGGAAGGGACCTCAAAGATCATCTAGTTCCAACCCCCCTGCTGTGGACAGGGTTGCCAACAATGTGGGACTACACTGTTCTCTTTTGTTTGTTTGTTTTCTTTTTGTGTGTGTGTGAGGGTGGGTTTTTTGTGTTGTTTTTCAGGGTGTGGGGATGGTATATAAGGGTATATAATGGTATATGCTACATGAGAATTTAAGTCATTGACTTTGCATTCTCCTCAGGGAAGCCCAAACACTACTTTCAGATTCCTTTGGTGAAGCACAGGTTAACACATATTTTAGTATCCAGCCACTGGATACTGTCTGAACTGGACCTCTTACTGCATGCCTGCAGGCTCTGCCCACTACTTGAGGCTGGAAAGGCAGGCATGTCCCAGATTGCCAGTCTTTGTTTTTCCTTTGTTTAATGGATTTGTTTTCTGAGCTCCTCAGCTGAGAAACTCATGTGTCTGAAACATACAGTTCATTCTCTGGACAGCATGAGTAGAGGTGTCAGTTTCTGTTGTGTGGGATTCATATTTTTTATTACTTCTCACATACTGTACTGCTGAACAGAGAACAGGGGGCAAATCCTTGACTGTAAGTTGGGCTTTGCCTAGGGTCATCTGCCAGTGCTCCTGACTTACAAAGCACAGTTTGTTTTGGCAGTGGCTTGAGAGTGACAGGAGGAGGGAAACTTCAAAGGTCAGGTGCAGAAGTGGGCTCCTTGCTGCTTACTTCCTTTGGTCTTCAAGTGCTTATTTTTGTTAAAATTTTGAAGGAATCATGCCATATTTTAACCTTGCATTCTGGTGTGCCTGGGTCCTTAATATAGACCTACCCAAAAGGATAGCTTTATTTTTATTTATGTTTTTATATCTGCCTTTTGGAGGTTTTATAAACAATTCAAATTATTTACAGAAAGCACTAGGACAGTATCTTGAGCATAAGAGGGAAGGTTACACGCTTGTATTCTTTTTGTTGATTTCCCATCACTTTCTTCTTCTTTTTTTTTTTTTTTTTTTTTTTTTTTTTGGTTTG
>VXAV01006656.1:79637-107347 GCA_013399715.1 Alectura lathami
TTTTTTTTTTTTTTGTAACTGGGTTGACTGCACAGTTGCCCTTGTGTATAGCTTTAAACTGCCCCTCAGTGAAGCACAAGCAGCATTCAAGGTCCCCTCAGTAATACAGGTCCTGCAGAGACATACAGCAATGACTAGCAATTTCCAACATTTTCCATTGAGTACTTGCTAGTTTGTTACTAGATAGAGAAAAGTTGCATCTAAACTGGATGTGTCCTGTCATCTTAGGCATTTTTCATTTGATTCCCTTGTTAGCATCAGATGTTCCAGCTGCCACCTGCAGCTTGGAGGAGTTCCAGTGTGCATATGGACGCTGCATCTTGGACATCTACCACTGTGATGGCGACGATGACTGTGGGGACTGGTCTGATGAATCTGACTGCTGTAAGTTAGTGCAGGGTGATACACTGGTCCAAGCATCTGACTTGTGAACCTAAATTCATTTTGCATTGGCTGGAGGTACAGCCATCTAGTTGGTCTCAAGTAAGCTGGCTTTTTCATTATTATTTCTTTAACTCAGGAAAATGAGAGTGGTGATGGAAGTCACTGTGTAGTCAGCACATTTCTGCACACAGGAATTAAAGTAGTTTCTGGGAGGGGGCTATTCAGGACCAAGTTTTACAATGCTGGAGTGCAAGTGTGGCATTGGGAGACTTCTGCGATGTTGCGTTGGTCTGAATTGATATTTTTTATCATCTCTGCAGCATCTCACCAGCCATGTCGCTCTGGGGAGTTCATGTGCAACAGTGGCTTGTGCATTAATGCTGGCTGGAGGTGTGATGGAGACTCCGACTGCGATGACCAGTCAGATGAGAGGAACTGCAGTGAGTGCCGGGGGCTGGTGGGAGCATTCAGTTTCTGTGGATGTAAGAGTGGGGGGAAGTGTTATCTTTGAAACAGGTCTCTTCTGATCATTCTTGCTCATCTAATTTATTTTTTGTTTGTTTTTGGGGGTCCCTCAGCTACATCTATGTGCACAGCTGACCAGTTCCGCTGTAAGTCAGGGCGCTGTGTTCGTTTGTCCTGGCGTTGTGATGGGGAAGATGACTGCTCTGACAACAGTGATGAGGAGAACTGTGAGAATACAGGTTTGGCCTGCTGCCTTGCTGCTTGTAGCTAATATTTCCATCCTCTAGGTAACAGTTAGCAAAGTCTCTTCTGGATGACTTGACTGAGTTCAGCCTCAACTTTCTGTGCTTCCCAAAGTATGAGATCTGTAGGCTATCTTCTGTGCTTGCAAACACATGCAGGTCTGTGTGCTTAAATTAACGTAAGTGGTGGTGTTTTTTGGTCAGATATCAGATCCTTGCATCTTCCTATCCTGCCCACGCTATGAATTACCACAAAGCTTTGAGGCAGTTCCATTCAGACCTGGTAACACTACTGATGTTCAGTGTTGCTACCTTTGTCGAATGGGCAGAGTCTAGCTCATGCTTTTTAGGTAGTTCTGGAAATCTTTCACATTGCCCTATAAAGCTGCCAAGCAATTTTAACAGCAATGGATCAAAAAAGGGCATTTTGTAAAAGTGAAGAACAAAGCCTTTGTTTTAGAAGTTAAGTTGGGTGCCAAACCCAACCCCCACACACCTTAGACATTTGTTTGGGGAGTCTCTCTTGCTTGTTCTATTAATCATTTCTCTTATAGACAGTCTTTTCCATATCCACCATTATGTAAAAGAAGAGGATTTCAACAGACCCTAGTATTACAGTAAGATTCAGGGAATAGGTAGAATCTTCTATTTTTCTTAAATCCTTCAGGTTGTCTGTAGCCCTTGTTGAGAAATGATGTGTACTGATCCATGAATTTGTGACAGTGAGCAGAGCCCAGCAGAGTATACTGACCTGTCTAGATCTGTGTGTTTTAAAAAGCAGGCTTAGAGGTGACAAAAGGGATTTTTTAAAACTGTAGCCTTTGTTTGGTCCTTTTGAGGAGCTCAGAGGGAGCTGCTGCTCTAGGTAGGTCAGCTGTCATGAGCACCATTGTGCAGGAGATGGCGATGATCCTGGAAGAAGCAATTGTACTTACAGAAAAACTGATAACTCTGTTTCCTCATCTCAATAACCAAGGTATTTAAAACAAGCCCTGAAAGAAATGCAGTGGCCCAGAAGCAACATCAAAATTCCAGAGCCACTGAACTTCAACCACCCCACTCCAAACCAAACCCAAGACGGCTGAGTACAGCTATTGTTACCATAAGATTAGTTGTGTAGTTCTGCATTAGGTCTACAGTGATAGTCATCAAGTAAAAATTAACTTGGGGTTCTAGTCCCAGCAGAACATGGACTGGCTCATCTGATGAGAAATAGTGTACTGCCTTCATGTCTGTAGCAAGAGTTAATTCCAAGAAGTGTCACAGGTTTTTATGTTTTTGTTGGCTATGGAGAGAAAATTCCTAGAACACTAGGAGATCAGCTGATGTAAGAATCTTTATCTTCATTATGGTAAATACAGTCCAAGTTTCAGAATTCTGTGTAAAAAGTATTCCTATGCTCTGAAAAGTGAGTCTGCATTTTTTTATGCTCCCAGGTGGTGTGTCTGTTAGTTCTTATTTGTACTTGACGATCTCACAACTGCCCTTTTCCATGCTGCTTACAGGCAGTCTGCCAATCTGTTTTTTTCTTTTCTGATAACTGTATTGGCCTGTTGTATTTCTAGGATTATCAGAGGGTGATGATTTGGAAACCATTAACAAAGTCAGCTTGAGAGGTACAAGAAATAAGATGCAACAGGGTAGTGCAGTTATTGCTGGAAAAAAACAAACAAGCAAAAAAAAAGATTGGCAGAGTCCCTACAAATAGCATTACTTTACTTACAAGAATTCTGTAGAGTCTCCCTGCCAACAGCAGAAGTTGAAGTGTGTAGCTCATGTGTGAAATCCTGTTGCCTGAGCTCAGATTTCAAGGATGCGTGTAAATCTCATTCCAAGTCCGTCACAGTGCAGTTAGGGCTGGACAAGACACTCATTCCTAGGCAGGCTTACGATCCATAGCCGTGCTGGTGTGGCATCTCAGATGATTAAAGTGAGGAACTGGCTCCTCTCTGACACATGCTGAGGAGAGTTGTGGAATCTGGAACCAAAGGGAATTAAGCTAAGACCTTGAAGTCATTCTGAGAGAAACTAAATAGCTGAACTTCCCAATAAAGCAGCATTGGACTCAGTCTGGAGGAGAGCTCACAAGCCACTGAATCAGTATAAAGACATTTGGAGCTGTAAGAAGTGGAATATGAGCTGAATTCAGTAATAATTTGTGCTCGTATGTAAAGACAAATCTTAGAAAACGTTCCTTATCCTTTTCTTCACCATGACTGTTGTGCCATCAGTAAGCTCTGGCACGCTTATTTTTCCCTTTCTCTATTGCAGGGACCCCTCAGTGTGCCCCAGACCAGTTCCTCTGTGGAAATGGGCGTTGTATTGGCCAGAGGAAGCTGTGCAATGGGGCAAATGATTGTGGAGACGGCAGTGATGAGAGCCCACATCAAAACTGCCGTAAGTTCTGCAAGTCAGGTCTTAAATATGAATGGAGGCACTGTGTGTGGGAGTCAGCCTGGTGTTGCTGAAGGATGTGTGTAAGGAAGAAAGCCTGGACTGTGTTAATGGGAGAGAGTGTGGGCTGAAGACAGAGGACGTTGACCTTTGTGGTTTTGCCAATTGCATACTATGGAGAAGGAATAATGGAGAGAAGGTTATACTCTCAGGTGTCAAAATCTATCCACAGAGATAATGAATCCCCAACCATATTATTCTGAGCTTCATTGTCCAGACCTCAGGAGGGGGCTGCTCCCTGCTGGTTGTGGCCTGCGGGGAACAGTTCTGACTGTGGAGAGACAGCTTCCAGCACAGCCTGTGTCCTCCCTGTCTTGCTGAGCCTGTTCTGAAGGATGACTGCTGCCTAACAGCTGAGGACACAAGCAGCTGCCTTGTGGATTCAGGTCAGTTATCTTCGTGCATTGCTTTTGCAGGCCCACGAACAGGGGAGGAGAACTGCAACGTCAACAATGGTGGCTGTGCTCAGAAGTGCCAGATGGTACGAGGGATGGTGCAGTGCACTTGCCATACAGGTTACAGGCTGCTGGAAGATGGCCGATCGTGCCAAGGTGGGTTTTTGGAGCAATAGCCACCTCCCTGCTGCTTTGATGGGCTTGGAGTTGATGGCTATGATAGGGTGCAAATCAGAGCGTGAAAGCAGAAGTAAGCTATTAGTGAGATTGCCTGGCTTGTTGATGGTACCATGGTAACTTTATCCCTTTGTCTCTAACATGCAGATGTGAATGAATGCGCTGAGGAAGGTTACTGCAGCCAAGGCTGTACCAACAGTGAAGGTGGCTTCCAGTGCTGGTGTGAGCAAGGCTATGAGCTGCGGCCTGACAAGCGTAGCTGCAAAGCTCTAGGTAGTGAGATATTCAGTCTTACTCTGGTGCGTTTGTTGGTCCAGTTCTCTTAACTTTGCCTCTAACACTTCATTGGCAGCATTATGCCAATGCTCACCAAGCCAACACGTGGCACAAGGAAGTACCTGGATTTACAATAGGTATGCCTAGGTTGTCAGTGAAAACCTTTTGAAAATTTTGTGATTTTGACCGTGGAGAGGTATTTCACTGTTTCCTTTCCTTGCCAGCAGGACAGCCCCTGACTGCTTTTCTTAGTCTCTTGTCATTCCTGGTGGCTCAGACCCTGAGACAAAAACAGCATCCTGTCTCTGCTTAGGAAGTGTCTCAGTCCTTCCTTGTCAGTAAAGTTGCATCACACCTCCTTGCTCTGGTTTGACCTTTGATGCTGGTCATCAGTCCAGGGTGGCTGCTGTAAGGACATCTGCTGTTTTTTATGGGCAGCTGTATATTTGTTTAACTTGATTCCTCAGCTCACTTCATAGAGTAGCTGATGAATTAGGAAATCAATTTCAAGAATTAAGAATATAATTAGGAATTATTCTAGTGAAATCCACAAAGAACTTTGATTATATTTTCAGTGGAAGTATCTACTGAGTTGGTATCTGGCTGAGGCATACTTTAACTGGGTCCTGTTTTAGTGTGATTTTAGCTCTGGTGGAAGGTGTGGTAGAATGTGTGTTTGTATAGCTGGGAGGTGGATATAGCAAAAGGGAAATGATAACGTTACTGCCAAGTGCATGCCTAGTGGTATGGCTTCCAGAAGGTGAAGTGAACTCAGATGGGATCTGGAATGATCACATCTTGCTGTATGAATGTTTGCCAAGAGCTTTAAAACTGACCATTTTTGAGACAGGACTATGTGGTGGGATTAGAAAAACAGCTCTCTGAAGTGTTTTGCACTTGAGCATTGATTTCTTGTTGCCAGCATTGCAAAATTATGTTCAGGGTCTTGGAGTAAAGGGAATGGTAGACAAGACCCTATCAAAATATTCTAATACTGTCTTCCCATGTATCCTTAGGACCAGAGCCAGTGCTACTCTTTGCCAATCGAATTGATATTCGACAAGTGTTGCCTCATCGCTCAGAGTACACGCTGCTCCTTAACAACTTGGAAAATGCTATTGCGCTTGACTTCCACCACAGCAAGGAGCTGGTGTTTTGGTCTGATGTCACTTTGGATCGCATAATGAGGGCCAATCTGAATGGTAGCAATGTGGAAGAAGTGGTTTCCACAGGTCTGGAGAGCCCAGGTGCGTCACCACAAAAAAGGCAAAAGCCTGGGCACTGTCTGTGGTGTGAGAATAGGGATGGATGAGTGGAGAAAAGTGGGTACCTTGTGTTCAAAATCGGGTGCATCTCCTTGAATAAGGGGTTTGGTTGGATAGAATGGGTGTGAGATCATTGTCCTCCTAGAATTTGTCTTGGCTGACAGGGGAAAAGACAAGAGGACTGAACTGGGCCTTCCCTGAGGCTAAGAAGAAAAGGGATTTTCTAAGAAGAAAAGAAAATTTTTCTGAGCAGAGCCTGCTCCTGATTTCATTCTATGCTTAATTCTCCCCTGGAGATAGGTGGTCTTGCTATTGACTGGATCCATGACAAATTATACTGGACAGACTCTGGGACATCTCGAATTGAAGTAGCAAACTTGGATGGTACTCACAGGAAGGTGCTTTTGTGGCAGAACCTGGAGAAGCCCCGGGCGATTGCCCTCCATCCTATGGAGGGGTGAGTGAGAACTTGAGTCCTCAGTGAGCCTTCTGTTCAAGGATTGGAAGCCTTGGATGAACAATGAAAACCCCATCCTTAGTCACTAAGGGTGCTTCTGGGTGCAAGCCCTTTGGTACCTGCAGTTTGGGAAGCTTTGCAATGCTGAGGGCTTTCAGACCCTTAATCCTATTCTGAACCCTTCAGGCCCTCATGCTTGAGGTCACAGGGTCAGTATTGTTTTGCCCTGATAAGTGTTGCTGTATGCATTATGTGGGACATTAGGTTTCTAACCTGTCTCTCCCTGCACCCTCCAGCACAATCTACTGGACCGACTGGGGCAACACTCCCCGCATTGAGTATTCCAACATGGATGGCTCTAACCGGCGCATCATTGCGGATACGCACCTCTTCTGGCCCAATGGACTGACCATTGACTACGCAGGGCATCGAATGTACTGGGTGGATGCCAAACACCACGTCATCGAGAGGGCAGACCTCGACGGACGGAATAGGAAAGCTGTGATTAGCCAAGGTAAGTAACGGGGCTGGGTACTGGGAGTGCTTTCTGCAGTAAAGAAGGCAGAGTAGCACAGTGTTTAGCTGAGTTGCAGAGCCACCTGCTTGTAGGTGATTCCTTCTTCTATGCTTCTCTCTTGTTTTTTCACTGTGGGTTGAATTCTGTCACTGCCAAGGGATGAGCTTTGCTGCCCAGACATCAATGGACAGGAGAGAGGAAGTGTCTGTCATGTTAGTGTACGGTGGATTTGAGCGGGCTGACTGTGTCAGTGCCTAAGGCGTGGTGGGAAGAGTTTTCTTGCTGGCTAGCATGAGTCCTGTTGGACATGATAAAAATCCCTGTATTGGATGTCTACTTACAGGCCTTCCACACCCATTTGCTATCACTGTGTTTGAGGACAGTTTGTACTGGACAGACTGGCACACCAAGAGCATCAACAGTGCCAACAAATTCACAGGAAAGAACCAGGAGATCATCCGGAACAAGCTCCACTTCCCTATGGACATCCACACACTGCATCCTCAGCGCCAGCCAGCAGGTAACTGCAGAGAGGGTAGAGACCCATTTGGGCTGCTGGGAGATCTGCTGCAATCCACCGTGTAGAACAGGGAGATGGCAAACCTGAACCCAAGATCCTGATACAACCTCCGCAGCTGTCCAGAGCTGTCGCAGCACTTGCTCCATCCAGCAGTTCAGTTTAGGTTCCTCAGCGGCAGTAACCCCGTGCTAGGTGTTACCGCAGCTCCCCCTGCTGACACTTTTGGGGAATGCTTTTTCAGTAAGAGAACTAGTGGCTTCTGTATGCAAGAGCTGTTTGGGGAGAAGTGAGAGGAACATAGGTGGGCACCAGTGATGACTGACGCCTCCCATGTTCCAAGTTACTATAATCTGCTTAGGAAGTGCATCGATTTAAATGCTCTTCTACCAAATCGACCCTACGAATGGAGTTAGTGCTTTAGTTTAATTTCTTATTCTCAGATAACATCTGTGTAGACAAGTTATCTCATCCGCATGGGGCTTCGCACCTTGGTGGGTGTTTTTCCTCTTTACTCTTTGTTTTATGCGTGGTTATTTTTGTCTTTGGCTACTTGAGCAGGGAGAAACCGTTGTGGGGCCAACAATGGGGGCTGTACACACCTGTGCCTGCCGAGCAGCAAGGATTACACCTGCGCCTGCCCCACTGGCTTCCGCAAGACCAGCAGCCATGCCTGCGCTCAGAGTAAGTGAGGTGGGACCAAGGTCTTGTGTGTCCAAATGTGTGGTGGGTGGTGGAGGGTTGGTAACGGGAATAAGCAGCAGTTGCTTCCAAGGAGATGCAGCTGGTTGGACTGTGTAGTATTAAGGGCCCTGCTGGAGAATGCCTCACGTTCTTGATGCATTCCCTTGTTCTGCATTCCCATTCCCCTCACTAGGCTGGATAGGTGGGGATGCAGAGAAGCTCTGTCCTTAGGTCCTTACTCCAGGGCTGCTATTGGTGCCAAGCTGCCTGTCACAGCGCTTCCTAAAGCTCTCACAGGAGCTATATGAGTGATGAACAAAAAATTTGGTCTTGTTAACTTGGAGAGTTTCTTAGTTTGCAACCAGATGGGAGAATTAGGCCAACTGTTGTCCTAGATTCTCAAGAGATGGCAAAGCTATTTGATTTGCAGAGGTGTCTATGCCATTCTTCGAAGAATATGGTTGAATCTGTTCCCTCAGCATAGGTTACCCCCAGGATACAGTTCTCTACTACTGTGCTTCCCCCAGTTCCCAGTCCCTTATAAGGTGATACTCTTTGTTACCAATAAAACCTTGGGCTGTGATCTGCCAGTGAGAGATGATGTAAGTGGCTAAGTTTGGATATAGCAGGGAATTGTCTGTGTCTATCACTGTGTTGTTGAACTTAGAGAAATTAAAAGGAGACCTTTCGACCTTTGATCAGGTCTTGACAAGTTCCTGCTTTTTGCCCGAAGGATGGACATCCGTCGGATCAGCTTTGATACAGATGACCTGTCAGATGATGTCATCCCCCTTGCTGATGTGCGCAGTGCTGTGGCTCTGGACTGGGACTCAAAAGATGACTATGTCTACTGGACAGATGTTAGCACCGACTCAATCAGCCGAGCAAAATGGGATGGATCAGGCCAGGAGGTACAGTGTTAACTGTGTGCGGAGACCATCTAGCCAGAAGGCTGCCTGAACATCAGATTTGAAGCCGCTAGGAAACATTGGCTTTCTAAGGAACAGTAGTTCATGTTGGATTTATTGTTCATTGATTTGTCTAGTTCTGGCTCAGATGAACTCTAAGATCACAGAACACTTACAAACAAGTTTAGTGTATGCTGCTGCTCGTCTGGGAAACCCTGAAGTGGGTCAAAGCATGTTGATCTGCAAGCTGTGGTTAATTCCTCTGTTGTAGCCCTAAAATCTAAAAGGAAGATGTATTACATCATTTGTTATGTACTATATTTGTAACAAGAGCTGCATGCCTTGGGACTTGCACTTGCACTTATGCTAATGTTACTGTTAATGAGGCAAATAGAATTCAAGAATTTGGAGTTCTTTTGAACAGACATGAAAAATAGATGTTTCTTCAAATGTGAGGCTTATTTGAATGTGTAAGTCCTTAATGCTCCCTCTCATATGGCATTGTTCTGCTTGGGCTTTTGTCTTTTGAAAGTTATGTTGTTTGTGAATGAGTAGCGCATAGGGCCAGTGCTTTTTCAGTAAGGTCTGATCTCACTAAGGATTTTCTTCTTTTTGTTTTTATTTAGGTTGTGGTGGATACCAGCCTGGAAAGTCCAGCTGGACTGGCAATTGACTGGGTCACCAACAAACTGTACTGGACTGATGCAGGTACTGGGCTACTCTGCTTTACCTAGGCTTGAGTCTTCCTTATTAATAATGAAAACTGAATAATGACTGTGTAGTTCTCTGTCTCATCATAAATTCACCTGTTTCTGTCTAGCAAAAAAAAAAACACGAGGTGAAACTCCCTTTAACAAAGTGGGAGTTGAAGTGGAATCCCTAGTTTAACTCTCTTCGCTGTGTCACCAGTGCTAATTCTTTAGAAAGGTTTATAGCAGAAATCAAGCCCCACTGTTGTTTTGCTGCAGAGCTTGTGGTTGTTTGCGTTCACGTATCTTCCAACAATGTATCTTGAGGTGCAGCAGGTAGGATTTGAAGGTTGTTCTCTGCTAGATAGTCATAGTTCAGAGAGATGTAAGAAAGGTGAGTCTTCTCCAACTGTTCTCTCATGTCTATACAGATGGAGACTTCGGGGGCTTAGTAAAGTACTGGTTTGCGTTCACACAGGACTTGGCACCAGTCACAGCTATAGGTGACATGAGAGATCTAATGAAGGGGTGATATTCTGAGCCACATTTCATACCTGTCTTCCAGATAGGAAGTGAGATGGAGGGAGGAGAAGAAAGCGTTGCTGTGTGAATGGTTTTTGCCTTATCTGTTATGATTCCAAAGGCGTGTGTCTAAGTCTCTCTAAATCTTTGTAGGAACAGATCGAATAGAGGTGTCCAACACAGATGGGACCATGAGGACTGTTCTGATCTGGGAGAACCTAGACAGACCTAGAGATATCGTAGTGGACCCTGTTGGAGGGTGAGAAATTATTTCTTCTGGGATGACATGGCAATTCTTTTGTGTCTTAAGATGTTCAAGTGCTTTGGTTTTGTGCACTTGTCTCTCTCGTGGCACCTTTGTTCTACATCCTGCCAAAGTCTGAAATTAGAGACCTGATTCTGGATGCTAGTGGAACAAGATAAGCTGGGATAACTGTGTGTAATGCTGTAGAGCTTGCAGGAGCTGGCTGATGTCTTCATTTGTTTATCCTTGGGACCTAATAACTAAAGATCTGGTACAGAAGATGTTGTGAATGAGGCTAGCAAGATCTTTTTTATTTATTTGTTTCACATCTGTGTTGAATTTTTCTTCAAGCATTCTGCTTACCACCAGAGTTGAAACAGAAGGATCTCCTCAGATAAATTAGTGCTGATCTTAAGCAGGATGTAACACTAGTGACCTATTGGCTTGAAAGCATTGTGTCAGTGGGAGTATTGAAGGATCAGCTGTGCCATGAAAGGCAAACATTAGTAGATTAACAGGAACAAATGGTTTTAATGAAGGATTTTTCTTATTACAAGACTGTGGAGCTGGGGATTGGGTGGATAGAAAGAAGTGTGCTACACTTTTCTTGATTGGATTGGAAGACCAGTGTGGCAAGAGTACAAAAGGCCAATGGTTAACTCTTAGACCTTAAACTTCTTCCTCCATGTTTTAATAAGGCCAGTGCAAGGGCAGTAGAAATGGTATCAGTTTGACAGAGTATGAATTTAGGCACAATACAAAAACTCAAGGCTGGACATGAGTAGTGTTAGTGTAATGCTGCTTCCTGATGGCTGCTGAAGGCCCCAGGCTCTTTTACTTCTCACTACAAGCACTGCCTGGCTGTAATGGCAGTGAAGGAGTTCAGGCATTCACTTCTGTCTTGGCCTTGTGTTCAGACTCATGTACTGGACTGACTGGGGAGCCAACCCAAAAATTGAACGCGCTGGTATGGATGCTTCAAATCGCTTGGTGATCATTTCCTCCAACTTGACGTGGCCTAATGGCTTGGCCATTGACTATGAGTCACAGCGCTTGTACTGGGCAGATGCAGGCATGAAGACCATCGAGTATGCCGGTCTGGATGGCAGCAACAGGAAGGTAAGGAAGCCATCTTTGAGGAGGGAGTCTGGGAGCACACAGTGCTGATGGCCCCACCTCTCTTTCCAGTTGAAAGTGAAATCTCCAACTCAAGACACACTGAGCTGCTTTCACTAGGAGAGAAGAGCTCCCTTTCAGTTGTAAACTGAGGGAACCTGTATTTGAAGGCGTATGTTACCCCATCGCTCTGCTTGTGCTGTGATTGTACATTATGATGTTGAGAGGGGCCAAGGGAAGCCTCTTTCCCTTGATGAAATCTTAGTAATGTTTTTTGGGGGGGCTGGGGGTGATCTGACCAGGTGCTGATTGGGAGCAATCTGCCTCACCCCTTTGGACTTACTCTTTATGGCGAGAGAATCTACTGGACAGACTGGCAGGCCAAGAGCATCCAGAGTGCAGACAGAAGGACCGGGCAGGCTCGGGAAACGCTGCAGGACAATCTGGAGAATCTTATGGATATTCATGTTTTCCACCGGCACAGGCCACCAGGTACAGAGCTCACCCCAAGCCACACTGAGCTGAGAGCTTACTCAGGCTCTAGCATGTGACACAGCTCTCCTGCAAGGAGGTGAGCTATCTGTCAGCCCTCAATGCCTTAAGTCTGGGTGGAATATGAAAGCATGAGAATAACTCTCAGCTTGGTATTTAAGGGCATTCTAGAATGCATCTCTGTAGCTCTTGCACCGTTTGCTTGTGCCCATTCTGCTGGCTTATGGGTTCCCATTATCTTTCCTGTAGTACGTACACCGTGCGAAGTTAACAACGGAGGCTGCAGTCACCTGTGCCTTCTGGCACCACTTCCGAAAGGTTACAGCTGTACCTGTCCTACTGGGATCAACCTGCAGTCAGATGGCAAGACCTGCTCCCCTGGTGAGTCCCCTCTGTTGGATCTTCATTGCAGCTGGACCACAACTACGTTCTGCTCCCCACTTGTTAGAGAATAAAATTCACTGTTATGCGGTAACCTGCTTTACCCCTTGAGAAGCCCATTTTATGCCTGTACCTTCAATGTGAGAGGGAAACCTACAAAGAAATCCATGAATAACTGGACTGATGCAGAAGAAATTTTTCTTGAAATTGCACTGGGCAACTAAACCAGATGTCACATTCTGCCCATATTTTTGCTCAAATCTTGAGGTGGATTCTTCAAGTACAAGGTGCTATATTTTTGCTAGTTCTGTACATAATCCTTCCGTTGACCCTTATTTTGAGGACTGTGGAAGGCTCTTGGTTTCAAGCCATGGTACATCTGCTTACACACCTTAGCGGGAAAACTCACTCCTAATTCCCCACATTACCAGAAATAACTCATCAATGAGTGCACTCATTTTCAACCTGGAAATAAAGAAGCATTCCATAGCACTCAGTAAAGCCCTTGTTCCCAGACTCCCCATAACCAGAGATCTGTCTGAGACTTCCCCTTTTTCACTGAAGTGGATGTCAGCTCCAGAATGCTCAATAATTCATACCTGCAGTTGCAAGAACTTGTTTCTCACTGATAGCTGCCATTTTCAACTCTCTGCAGGAATGACCAGCTTTCTGATCTTTGCCAGAAGGACAGACATCCGGATGGTCTCTCTGGATATTCCCTACTTTGCAGATGTCGTCGTGTCAGTCAATGTCACCATGAAAAACACCATTGCAATTGGAGTGGATCCTCACGAAGGTCTGAACTTCACAGTGTTTCCCACTGCCTGTTTGAAAGGCAGTAGCTAACTTCAGTATCTAAATGTCTGATAAAAGATCCGGGTGAAGACTTTGCTGTAGATGTGAATTTGGGTGGATTTTTTTTTTTTCTGTGCTGCAAATGTTCCTTTCCTGATGAGATTTCCTTATATGAGAACAGTCAACCTCCACTAAGTGAAAAAAGCTGCCTGCTAGTTTGAGTGAGGTTCCTGTGCATTTTGGATTTAAGAAAGCTTTCCTCCTGCGGAAGCCTGTTACAGCAGTGGAGTTGAGACTGTGGCTGTTGGTTTATACTAGAATCTGATGTTCTGTTCATGTAAACCCACTGCTGTGTAGTATGGTAGATGAGCTGATTGCTCTCCTCTGGGACATTGTGAGAAATAAGGTGTGGGACTCAAGCTTATAATTTGCAATGTGTTCTCTGACCTTATTAGGTCCCCTAATCAGAATAGCAGAATGCTATCCTAACAGCTAGTGTTTCCACACCTTTTGGGGATGATTAGAACACGATAATTTGTACTATTCTGTCACTCTACCTGCACAACCTTTTGCTGCTGTTATTCCTATGCAGTCGGATCTGTCTTGGATGGCCTAGCTAGCAGTCAGAGACCTGGATCTGATTGTTAAGGATTTGGGCTATTTATTTGTTTATTTAAGTTTCTCATCTTCCATCCAGGAAAGGTTTACTGGTCAGACAGCACACTGCGGAAAATCAGCCGGGCTGCTCTTGATGGCTCCAAATTTGAGGATATCATCACCACGGGTAAGTGTGGTTTTGTCCTGGGAGCCTCTTGCCTCTATGCAGTGTGAAAAGAGAGGTTAGATTTTCTGGCTTCTGGTGGAATAATCTCTAAATTTTTCGTGGAAGGGCAGGCAAAGCCTAAAGCATCTCCTCAATGAGATACACAAAGGCAGTATTGGAAGTTCCTGACTAAGTTGGGAGGATGAGCAGTGAATAATACACCTTTGTGTTTTCTCAGGTCTGTTGACTACAGATGGGCTGGCTGTGGATGCTATTGGCAGAAAGATATATTGGACAGATACAGGAACAAACCGTATTGAAGTGGGCAACCTTGATGGCTCCATGAGGAAAGTCTTGGTCTGGCAGAATCTGGACAGCCCACGGGCAATAGCCTTATACCATGAGATGGGGTCAGTGATGTCAGGAGGGTTATTTGGGGGTTGGAACACATCTTCTGTCCTCAGTTTCCATAACACTTGCTGCTTTTCCCTAGGTATATGTACTGGACGGACTGGGGTGAGAATGCCAAGCTGGAACGCTCTGGGATGGATGGCTCAGGACGTGTGGTGTTGATCAGCAACAACCTGGGCTGGCCTAACGGACTGGCAGTGGATAAGGCCGGGTCCCAGCTGCTCTGGGCTGATGCACACACTGAGGTCTGATCCTGTTCTTCAGCGTTGTTCGTCATTTGGGTGTTTGGTAGCCTGGAGGCTGTTCTGAAGCTCAGGAGCAAGCTTTTGAAAGAGCAAGGGGAACATAAGCTTTTATGAGAGCTTGGGCTATGTGGAGGATGGACATGAGTATCAACACTTGTGTAGGCTCTGGTTCAGATACAGTCATTGTTAGCAAGAGAATCAGTGTCTTGCGTGTGGAGCTGATCTTCTTACTTCTTTCTTCAGCGTATTGAGGCTGCAGATCTCAATGGTGCTAACCGCCGCACCCTGCTGTCCCCAGTGCAACATCCCTATGGCCTCACTTTGCTGGATTCTTACATCTATTGGACCGACTGGCAAACTCGCAGCATTCACAGGGCTGACAAGGACACTGGTGCCAATGTCATCTTGGTGAGGTCAAACCTGCCTGGCCTCATGGACATTCAAGCTGTCGACAGGGCACGGCCCCTGGGTGAGTTGCTAGGCTGCTCCCAAGTGGGTAGCGTCTGACTGTGGTGACTAGGGTATCCCTTGAAAGTTGTCACTGAAAGGAGTCCTTTGAGAAAGCGTGAGTGATAGAAGTAGAGCACCAAAATCAGCCTTTTCTTTTCGTCTTCCCTCTTGTGGAACTATTTTTATACTTTTGCCTATTTATTCAGCTCAAAAAGTCTGTTGTTGATTTCTTTCTGCATGCCTTCTGACCTCCTTCACTCCATTTCCTACATTGCACTGGCAGCCTCATACTGACACACATCAGAGCCATTTTTTTTTTTTATTAGGAGGACTTGAATGAGTTGTGCCAAATTAGGCTTCACCTGTGTCCACTGGCAATGGACAGTTTTTAACTCTGAAAGACACTCATTCCTCTTAAGCTAGTTGCTGAAACCTTATTTCTAGTTCTAGTTACTTTTTGCCCAACCCTGGCAGGCTTCGTCTTCCCACCTACACTACGTTCTGCAAAAGCTATGCTTCTTTAGCTGCTCTTAATATATCATCCTATCCAACTATTCTGCGCTAGAGCTGAATTCCATATGTTACTCTTGGGGGATTCTATACAACCACATCTTGCCTCCTTGCTCTTTGGTCTGAGTTGTTGCTTTGTGCTGTGGCTTTGTTTAGTGGAATTTCCCCATTATGTACTTCTATGGAAAACTCCGTGCTGCTTCTCCTGCAGCTGCTGACAGCTGAAAATCACTCTTAACAATAGAACCTTACAGTATAACTTCAAGCTAACAGAAACTCTAGCCATCGTATATCCCTGTTAAATTTGCCCCACTCTCCATACCTTTTGGGCTTATCCCCCCACTCCCTGCACTTTCTGGGCTTATTCCCTCCTAATAAATGTATGCTGGCTTTTCAATTAAAAAAAAAAAAAGTCAGAATGTAAGATATGACCCTAATATGTCAAACACTTACAGCAGGCTTCTCTGATGCCTTTGTTTATTTGCCACTGTGTGCAGCTAACTTGAAACAGAAGCTCCTTTGTCAGCCTGGCCTCTGGTGCATTGTCACGCCGCTTCCCCACAGGGTGGGATCTTTCAGTCAGTATTATTTTTTGCAGCTATAATAAAGCTAAGCTGCAGTTCTATGAATCTATCAGCATTTGGCCAATCCTTTTTTCATGGGAACACCATTATTAACAAAGAATACAAGATTTTGCTCCTAATGCTCTGCACTAGTTCTGTGCGTTTCTGTTCTCCTTGCCCGACTACGAACTGTGCAGAGGGAGGGAGGCAGTCTGTTTAGGAAGGGCTGTAAGGCTACAGCTAAGGTGAACTCAGCTGCTAGCAGGTTGTGCATATATGTAGCCTTTAAAATAAATCTTTGTTCTCTGGACTTAGACTCTGCTTTCTCTACTTCTTAAGGCTTTAATAAATGTGGAGTTCGTAATGGTGGCTGCTCCCACCTTTGCTTGCCTCACCCCACTGGCTTCTCCTGTGCCTGTCCCACTGGCATCCAACTGAAGCGAGATGAGCAGACGTGCGACTCTTCTCCAGAGACCTACCTACTTTTCTCTAGCCGTGCTTCCATCCGTCGTATCTCACTGGATACCAGTGACCACACAGATGTGCACATCCCCGTCCCTGAGCTGAACAACGTCATTTCTCTGGACTATGATAGCGTGGATGGCAAGATTTACTACACAGATGTTTTTCTTGATGTCATCAGGTGAGTGCCAGTGATTTGCTTGGCCACTGCCCAAGTCACCCAGCTACATGTGCTGGCTGTGTGACGGCGAGCTGTGCCGTGTGCCATTAAGTTGGGGAGACCGTAAGATGCTGTCAATATACCACTACTTACACCTTGTCTGTGGTGCACACCATACTGTGTATTGCTGAACTAGGTGCTGAAGGTGTCTTTAACCTGCTGGAGATTATGGGGAAAAAGGTATGTGGGAGGTAGCAGTATGAAGTGGTCCTGTGATTAGGGAGACCTCTTTGTGTGATTCCCATCAGAAGATCCCCATTCCTCACTGTCCTCCATTTGTCACTGTTTTCCATCCAGGCGGTCTGATCTGAATGGCAGCAACATGGAAACTGTTATTGGTCAGGGTCTGAAGACTACTGATGGCCTGGCGGTGGACTGGGTCGCTAGGAACCTCTACTGGACAGACACAGGACGCAATACTGTAGAAGTAGCCAGACTGGATGGGAGCTCCAGGAAAGTGCTGATCAATAACAGTCTGGATGAGCCCCGAGCCATTGCTGTCTTTCCCAAGAAGGGGTGGGTATGGGGAACTGGTGGGACAGGGAGGAGCGCTGTACAGAGGCGGTTTGGAGGGGGGGAATGTGCGTGGAAGAACAGATGTGCTGTGTGAATCTGTGGGCACCAGCCCACAGGTTCAGCCCACCAGGCTGACTGAGTGACAGGAAATTGAGCAGACAGTGGATTTGAAGGTTGGGCAGATAGCTGGGAAAAACAAGCTACAGACCACATGAGCTTTTTTGAAGAATATGACAGTTTAACTTGTAACTGAAACTTTCAGTAGGCTGAATGAAATGTTCTTTTCTTCTTGTATTTGCCTTCTATCTCATTAGGTACCTCTTCTGGACAGATTGGGGTCACATTGCTAAAATTGAACGGGCAAACTTGGATGGCTCTGAACGTAAAGTCCTGATCAACACAGACTTAGGATGGCCAAATGGATTGACCTTGGATTACGACACCAGAAGGTCAGTGAAATAATTTCTTTTACCTGTGTGGAATTAAGGGATGTGATGAATTTTCTTTAGCTTTCTTAGCTTGGTTTCTTGAAGTGATTTGTTTGGTCTGATCCATCTTGTCTAGCAAGTGACTAGAAAGTAAAAAGGAATTGCACAGGTGGAAGCTCACTTCTTTCCCTTTTCCTCCAGGATTTACTGGGTGGACGCACATCTTGATCGCATAGAGAGCTGTGATCTCAACGGGAAGCTGCGGCAAGTGTTGGTCAGCCAGGTGTCGCATCCCTTCGCTCTGACACAGGTAAAAAGATTTCCCCCTTGTCACCTTTCTCTTAGCTGTGTTGTTGAGTTTGGACAGTGGAGTCTGGAGACAGGCAACTGTTGTAGTCTGGGGGAAACTAAGACAGATGAGGGGCTAGCACTCTTCTCCTCCTTGGAGTTGACAGAGGAGGTTTGGCTGAACTCACATGGGGCGTGGACAGTTGTCATCTTTATAAGAAGCAGTTGAAAAGGCCTTTCTTTGGAGCCTTCTGCCACTGGGATGTGTTTTTGAGGGATGTCCTGTGTCTGTGGTTAAACATGCTAACGGCTCTGATCTTTTCCTTCCTTGCTATCTCCCTGAGCAGCAAGATAGATGGATATATTGGACTGACTGGCAAACCAAATCCATCCAGAGAGTGGACAAATACTCTGGGCGGAACAAAGAGACAGTCCTGGCCAATGTTGAGGGCCTGATGGATATCATTGTGGTTTCCCCTCAAAGACAAACAGGTAAATACGAGGACCTTCATTTGGGCAAGTGCTGGATGGATACAAAAGGAAATCTAGAACCACTGTGCTACTGTAGATGTAGAGTGGTGTTGCTTCCTTCTTTGAATGCAGATTGTTAATCTATCTTCCCTGGGCATATTTTTTCCACCCATGACATTTCAGCCAAGTACATCTCAACTGTGTCTTCTTACAGCTTTGATCAGAAGGTGTCACTTTCTATATTATTCGTCTGGCATTGTGTTAAAACAGAATAATATAAGCTTGATTTTTTTCTGTGCAGTAGTAGTTACTGGGCTCCTCTCTACTGATTGCCAGTGCCTTCTTTTCACGACTGCCCTAATCTTACTAACGTCTGGGTATTGTCATCACCTTCTTAGCAGTCAGATGTAGGGCATGTACAAGAGGACAGTGATTTGCTGAGTTTCTAGGAAGTATCTCTGCCTGAGCAGGAAAAAAGGTTGTTGCTCTGAGCTCCTACCTTGTCATCTGCAACAGATTTACAAATAGCTTGTTCCTTCCAGGTTCTAATGCTTGTGGAGTGAACAATGGAGGCTGCACTCACCTCTGCTTTGCCAGGGCTTCTGACTTTGTCTGTGCATGTCCAGATGAACCAGATGGGCGGCCCTGTTCTACTGGTGAGTTTAGTGAGTGTCACGTGGGTGCTAGCTTCCACGTGTCTGCTACGTATGCATTGATTGTTCATTTGTCTATAGCAGCCGGAGCATCTGAAGCTCTCTAGTGCAAAAACTTCTGCAAAGACTTATACTTGGCACTAAGACAGTTGTGAGCAATAGAGCTTTCTTCTCTCCTTTCTGCTGACAGGTTGGGCTTGGGATGGGAAAGCTGCTGATGCAGGTTCTTAAGCTTCCCATTCCAGAAACTCTCTGTAGCTTACCGTACTTGTTCGCCTGTCCCACAAAATTGGGGTCCTGTTAATTTTTCTGTATTGTTCCAGTTCCGGGTGTGGTGCCCCTTGGTCCTGAAATCACCAATGTAAATGGGAGAAGTCAGACACCACCTGGCAGAATAGGTACCTCAACAACCAAACCTCTCATATCCCTGGAAGGAGTGGAAGGAAATACCTCAACAACCAAACCTCTCACGTCCCTGGAAGCAGTGGAAGGAAAGTGAGTACTCTTGTTCTCTTGGAACTGGGGTATGAAAGTCACTGCTTTTGCAAAATGCAACATGCAAACCCTCCCAACAGAAGCTATAACAGCTCCAGACTTAATGGACATAACGAAGTGTTAAAATCCTCCTGAGTCCACGCTACTCATTTGATTTATTTATCAACCCCTAATTTTAAGAACTCATTTTTGAGAGGAGACAGGAGCCTGTTGCTTTAGTTCATTCAAAGACCTCAAACCTGTCCCAGACAACTGAGGAAGCAGTTCTGCCCTGGCCACAAGGGGATAGCTTGTTCTGGGACAGAGTAGAACAGCTCTAAAAAGTAAGCTACAATGCAGGTAGTTAAGAGAGGTCTTTTTTTTCTGCAAATTCCCTATAGCCTGCTTGTCCTACTGCCTGGCAAAGACATGTTCTTAATACTTGGCTGGGTAATACATGGCTATAAATACACATAGCAAAACTTCACCTTTGTTGCTATAATGTATTGGCCAGAAAGATCTCCCTGCTAATTCTAGGAAGTCCTGATTTTTTGCTTCAGCACTGATGCTGAAAATGTTTTGATCTAGTGAAACATACATATAAGGTTGTCTCTCGTTTGGATACAGAAGCATACTGGAGAAGAGAAAGGAAGGCTCTTATCGTTGAACTGGAAATGTAAGGAACTGCAGTGCTAGCTTGCCCCATTCTGTCTTTTGATATCTTTGGTACCACTTTCAGTAAGAGGATACTCAGGGAGCTGGACTCAATGATGCTTGCAGGTCCCTTCCAACTGGTGATATTCTATGATTCTAATTGTGTCCTTCTGTCATTCAGCTGCTCTGACAAAGATGCTAGACGAGGCTTGTGTACCCGTGCCGATGAGGCAGTGTTGGCAACAATGGGTGAGTTCCTGGTCTTTACTCTCCTCCACCAGTGTTCTTCCAGATGTGTCCAGAGCATTCCAGTCCATAGTGTTTGAAACTAACACTTCTGAAATTCAAACTTGAATTTCTTAAATGCCTTCTGAACAAAGTGTATCTGAAGATGAACGCCAGTTGTACATTTGTTAGCCTATATGGGGACTTTTCATGCTGAGGTGAAAGTCATTTGAAAGAATGCAGTTGTTTTCTTTGATCCCCTACGTCATCCACTGGGGTCTCACTATTAATGCTGCCCCTCTTCACCATCCTCTTTGTGTTTAGCTGAGGATGGTGGTTAGGGAAATAGTTTCCCACTGCAGGAGTAAGCTGTCAGCAGGGAAGTCCAGCTCATCTTTATTCAACACCATTACAAAGATCTTGATGCTCCAGATTTGCTGGGCCCTGGGTGGGAGGAAGGAATTTGCTCATATCATGCCAAACAAAACCCTTTGCTAAACCTCACTGTGCTGACATTTTATTTCACATAGTTCCATATGGTGTTACACCTCTGTATGAGGTGTTACACTGAGGCCAGTATTATCCAGTGGAAGTTATGGAGAGTGTATAACATACCCTTGCTGTTCGCTTTCAGGAGAAGGACTGCATGTTAGCTACATTATCGGAGGCCTTCTCAGCATCTTGTTTATTTTGCTGCTTATTGCTGCTTTAATCATATATAGGTAAGTGATTTTTTTTTTTCCCCCCTCTGCTGGACCATAGTAAAATCTAGCTCTGCTATGAGCAGAAAGCTGCTGAAGAACGCTTTGTCTTGTCTTACTGTCTTTTACAACACCTTTGTTCTAATTTGGAGGCAGTGTTTGATTAATTTATTTGGTTTGCAAGGTTTGAGTTCTGTTCCTCTGAAGTGTTAGGCATGCAGCTATTTTTGAAGCCTTAGTGGCTAAATTTTCTGCAGACACCTTAGGAGTTATGGACAGGGATGTGAGATAATTCATATCTCAGTATATGCATGGGCCCATGTGCTCTCTGCCAAGGAGCTTTTCCAGTTCTTGTCAGTTTAGCTTTTGGGGTTACATGGCCTTGCCTTGCTGCACTGGTAGCTAGTGAGTATACCGGTAGCTGAAGGGCATGGTGAAACCAGCATCATCCCTACCTTTGAGGGGCAGTGAAGATTGTTGGAGCTTTCCACTTGCTGAGCACTGAGGAACTTCAGATCCTGGCAGTAGGGCCCTGCCTCTTTTCTGACGTCTCTCTTCCTGTAGGCATAATAAGTCCAAGTTCACGGACCCTGGCCTGGGGAACCTAACCTACAGTAATCCCTCGTATCGAACATCTACCCAGGAGGTGAAGATTGAAACAATTCCCAAGCCAACAATGTACAACCAGTTATGCTATAAAAAAGAGGTAAGAGCTGCTGTTAAGGACATGGGAACCCAGTTCAAGCTGCTGTTAAGTATTACAGGCCTTCATATATGAAATTTTTGCAACTTGTCAGCATTTACCCCTTAGGACATTGGAGGAGAGCTTCAGTAAATTGCTCAGAATCCTTTGGATCAACCAGCAGCAACCAGCTGTAGTGAATTGGACCTGTCTTTAGTTCTGTGCTTCTTCCCCACTCCCACAGTGTCTTGTACTTCATTTGCATTGAGTGCTGGCTGCTGAAGTACAGGAATCATAGGGTATTGTCCTCCCTGGACGCAGTCCTGGTTGGTGACTGCCCAAAGCATCCTTGGTGTAGCAGTCACGAGGAGAACCAGGCAGCCAGAAAGAGCCTGGTAACAAGGTTGTGGCTCCTGGCTATGCACTGCATGGAAGGGGTGGGATAGGGGGAGACTTGAGCCCTTAATAAACAAGGCACTTTGAAGGCCCTGCAGAGGCCCGCTTGTGTGCGTGGCAGGATGGAGAGGGTTTAATACGATGTCTTGCAGCACTTAGTTTCTCCTCTGTTTTCTCCTCAGAAGCTTTCTTATCACTCAGATAGTTTTTCATCTTCCCTCTTCTGATTTACATCCACATCCTCACGTCAGGTATCACTATTCTGTGCATGTGTTTGATCCTGCCTCCCTCACTCAAGCTCTGTTGTGTGGCTGTCCCGTACTAATCGCTCTTTCTTGTTTTCCCCTCAGCTTTTATGTCTTGAAATCAGCTCTACTGTCTGCCAAGAAAGCTGAGGTTATTTTCTATGGTCTTGGCTTTGGCCACTTAGTATGTGAGATCTGAAAAAGATAATTTCTGTGCAATTGTGTGTGATAGTCAGATTACTTAGCTCCTTGAGCAGGGATCATGGCAAGACTTTTGCAGAGGAGAGTTTTCCCTGGCTTTGTTTTTCAAATGCACTATCCAGTAGATTTCCCAAACTTTCCTGCGATTGTTGCATTGCCTACTAAGGATAAGACAGGATGATTTATCTGGGAATCCAAATCCTTTCCGTATTTCTCTTAATTCTGTTGCTCTTAGATATACCCAGATGTATTCCCTCCTCACTCCGCTTTCTTTGCTGGGTTTACATCAGATGTTCTAATGCTCCTTAATTTGTCAGTGAGCCAAGTAAGGCAGATTTCATTACTTTAATCTCAGTGTGGTCCTGCTAGCCTCTGATTTCCATCATTTCCCTATTATCTGCTGCCCCTGTATCACTGTGAGGCTCAGACTCAACAGTAGTATTCCAGCTGTGCTTTCCTGAGAGGTGAATGTAGAACGACTCAGACAGAAAGATATTGCAGACATATAATCAATTCCCTATCCTACATACTTCTACCATGAAGTCTTCTAGCTGTTTCTGCTTCCCACGTTTTGGTGCTTTTTTTTCTATCTACTTATTTTTTCTGGTTGGTTGGTTTTTGGCTTTTGTTTAACTCCTTTTTAGGCTCAATGTTGTCCTTGCTCCTTGCTGTCAGGGGCTGTATATAGTTGAATTAGAAGAGCCAGGTCATGTTCATTTCCTTTCCATGATTTGGAGGTTCAGAATGAGAGCTTTTGCAGGGAGGATGAAAAATGGATGTGAAATTTAGAATGAGTTCTGCCATTGTGACAGTCAGAGCCAGTGGCTGTTTACATGGAGGCCCAGGCTTTTGTTTGCTTCGTTGTCTTTGTTCCAGCTCTGCTTTGCTCTTTGCCTTATTTTTCCATGGGTGTATTGTTTTTTCATTCATCTGTCTGCTCCTTAGACTGGTCCTGATCACAGCTACACCAAGGAGAAGATAAAGATTGTGGAGGGGATATGCCTTTTGTCCAGTGATGATTCAGAGTGGGATGACCTTAAGCAAATTCGGAGCTCTCGAGGAGGGATCCTCCGGGACCATGTTTGCATGAAGACAGATACGGTCTCTATCCAGGCTAGTTCTGGTTCACTGGATGACACTGAAACTGAGCAGCTGCTACAGGAAGAACAGTCTGAATGCAGCAGTGTTAACACAGCAGCAGCCACTCCTGAACGGCGTGGCTCACTCCCAGACACAGGCTGGAAACACCAACGCAAGCCCTCCACGGAGAGCGAGGTCTAAAGTACACGTTACTTTAGAAACGCTCGAACCCTCCCTAGCCTCTGCTCTGCACAAAAGAAGACAGGACTCTGCCTGGCAAGCAAGGAAGGGCCCAGAGACTAGCCCCTCTCTTGTGAGGGGCCCAGAGACTGTGACTGCCTTTTAGCAAGGAGCTTGGGCAATTGTGCTGTTGCGGTTGGAGAGGGAGGATGGGTGGGCTGGATGGAACCCAGAGACCCTTTTGGCTCATTTTCACTGTCTGTGGTTTATTTATATGTTCCCTTTTCTTGGAAGCTGCCGTGTTAACTTCTGCAGTGACTCCTCTGGCCTGAATCTGGTCCAGATTCTGTGTTCTCTGGCAACCTGCAAGTCCTGTGCTGTCCAGCTCACAGTCGATGCCCATGAAGAGAGCAGAGCTGCCATGTTACTAGCTGTTGGTCACAGAAGTTCCCCATGTCACTCCAGCAATAGCAGCACTCTTTGAGGCTTTGTGTTGTGGGGTCTCTGCCTGGAGAGATGTCTCGGAGTAGGTGGGGTATACTTGGGGCTCAAGGGGACAGTGACACAGCATCAGGGCATAAAGAGGGTAACCACAGTTGCAATGACCCACTTCATGAGAGCATCACTGCTTACGTTCCCATCTGCTAGTAAACATTTTAAGGAATTCTCAGATCAGAGCGCTGTGTCTATTGCTGGCAGTGGACACTGCTCCTGTTCCCCCCTTTCCTGTTGAAAAATTTTTCTACTCCAGAAAAATAACAGTCAGCAAATGGCCCTTCAGAACTGCTCCCTCTGGGTGCTGGAGTCAGAGTGCTGTACTTGAGGAAAGAATGTTCTTAGCTCTGGAGATCTAATGGCAGGAAGTGCATCTCAGCCAGACCTAAATTGTACTCTTGCCTTTCCTTTTTTATTTTTTTTTATTTTAAAAATTTGCTCAATCTCCACCAGTTCCAGTTCTGCAAAGTCCCAGTTCTCTTGGCCTTTACAACCTTTTTATATCATAATGAGGGAGAAAAAAAGAATTCCTAGGTTGAGTCTCCCCCAGGGGGGATCCTCAGTGCTGACAGTTAGGAGCTGCTTTATTACCGGGCTGAGCCCATTTGACCTAGAATAGGAGACAATAATCATGGAGCTGCAAGGGCCGTTTAAAACAGTTGTTTATCATAGAGAATGGCACTTGAAGCTCTAGTGTTACTACTAAATAGCTCTCCTTGCAAAGTCATTTTTCCCATCAGCTGTGTGAGCCTCAGTTGTTCTCTGGCCTCCGAAGCCTTTACCCTCTAGGGAGTAATCCTACCCTTGCAGTTACACCCCAGCAGCAGCTGGCGCTTGTGTGCTAAGGCCTATTGCCACCTTTTCATACTCCCCTGGCTTCTCATCATCTATTTGTTCAGGTGGGAAAAAAAGAAAATCTCTCGGCACTTCTTCAAAACTGAGGTTTATATCAACCCCTCAAGTCACTTGGGTACTATCATGGTAAAATAGTAGGTGCTAAGCCAGATGCTTGGAAGCAGAACTGTCCAGTGAAGAATCTCTCGCAGCAAACTGACCTCTGTCTCCTAGGAAGAAGCCAAGTACATTCCCACCTGTGGTGTAAAGAGAGCAAAGCATATAGTAGGAGCATGGCTTAGAGGTGCAGGGGAGGATGCATCTCCTGTGTGGTATTTTTCCAGCTAGTAAAAAATAAAAAATAAAAAAATGTGGGGGGAAGTCGATCCTACTCTGCTCTAACATTGTTCATATACTAACAGTTTTGCTGCTCCTGACAACATGACAGTTGCCAGCAGGTTGGCTGTACTTTTTGCACCAGAGGTAGCTTTGCAGCAAGCGGAAGGTTGCGGCTTTGACCTGGCTTGAAACTCTGTTCGTAACAGCTCCATTGGGCTGACTGGTGTATGTTCCTGTGGAAAATGAACTGGAGCTGAGGCTTGGAAAATTCCTTGTGTTAATGTGGGAGACTTCCCTAATCCCAGAGGTATTTTGTTTTTTAAGTTAGATTTTTATTTAATTATTTATTTGATTGACTCCAGCCTGGGAAACATTGTTCTTGTTGGGCAGGGGCGCTTTTGGACTGAGGCGTGGACCCAACTGGGAGCTGAGAAAGGATTGCGTATCGCTGACACGGACCTGGCCTTCCTGGGCTGCTCACACAGGGACATCAAAGGCTCAAGCACAGGCAGAAGAATCAATCAGAACAGAAGCCACATATAGGGGCGGGGGCGTTAGAGTTGGGAGTGAGTGGGTAGATGGAGGAGAAAGGTTCTGACCTGGGAAAGCAGGTGTTTTTTTTATTTTTTTTTTTCTCCCAATAGCTATTTAAGTGCACCAAACTCCTGCTGTGGGACAGGGGTGAAGGGAAACATCTGCCCAGAGCTGCCACTGGAGGTTCAGTCAGCTTGTTGAAATAGTTGCAAGTGCAGAATGAAAAGGAAAACCCAGTCAGTCCTTTCAACGACCAGCGATGCTTGCGATCGCCACCTTAGTATATCCTCTGCTGCTGCTTAGGAGGGACCCTGCACACTCCAGCTGAACAACCATTCATAACCACCCTCTGCTCCCTTCCTGCAACGAACATGGCAAAAAGGAGCAACTCAATGTCCTGCAGCTCTCCTCCACAAGAGGAGACAGAAAGAAATTCGTTTCTTTATCCTAAAGTATGGAGAAAGCCCCAGTGAGATGCTGCCTCGGGGGTGCACCACATTTCCCGTTCTGGGGAAAAGAAGACCCTCATTGCACTTAGGCTGTTAAGAATGTAAAAAGGCCGCTGGAGGATGATCTCTTGAGCACTGATTTACTCTGTACAAAGCAAACCTCTCTCCTGTCTGTCCCAAGCTAACGTCCGTGATTTCCCTGTGTTCCTGTGTAATGGTTTTAACGTTACTCACTGGAGACATCGGACTTTCTGGAGTTATTTAACCACTGTGTTCAGTATTTTAGGGGTTGATGATAATTTAATATAAATTTAGCTTTTCTTAACCACTCTGCCTGGCTTTTGGTTGTGAATCATGCATGTTAGGTGGACTCTTCTTTGAAAGGGGAGTTCCCTGTTTGCACAGAACCTCAACTTTGCTTCATTTGAGAGGAATGAGAAGTTAGGAATGGGCACAGGTTGATTTGTAACTGGATTGTAACTCCCCCTTCTTCTGCTGCTAAGGCTTTGACTCAAGGGCCACATAGCTATACTCATTTGCAAATTACACGCACACATGCTCTCTCCCTGCCCCTACTCTGCTTTTTTTTTTCCTTTGTTACCATTTTAACATGGCAACAGCCTAAGACCTCTATTTTGAAAAGCATTGGGCACAGTGGTGTCCAGTGGTGTCCACAGGAATCCGTGGGCACAGTGGTGTCCAGGAATCTGTGGTGGTTTTGTGGCTCTGCCAAGTGGAAAACATAGCTCTGAGGGAGAGCTGATTTTCTGTCTGCAAGGGTTTTTTTTCACGATTCTGTTGCTTTTTTTTTTTTTTTTTAACTGAGAGCTTAATGCAGAAGGCTGAACAATGAATGAGATGTTCAGTAATAACTGACTGTACAGTCCTGGTACTGATCTGCTGCTCCCTTCTTCCCATTTGTGATGTAAACACGTACCAAAATGATCTCAAATATTTTAGCTTTATGGCTGCCCATCCTTGTCGCACAGGTGAGGCACACTGCAGAAGCGCTTGCACTGAGGCCATGAAAAAACACCCTGGTACCTCATTTTTCTAAAAACCTGTGTTGTGGTGCTTAACAACCACTATGCTGACGGCACTCCCCCGTCCCTCGTCTCCTACTCCGACGGCCCCAAGTTTTCTTCCTGAGGCTGCCACCCGCATTCCGCCCCGCGCCCCCTTAACGCCACCAGCCCTACCTCACCCCAAGGCCGCCAGGGCCTCCCGACCGCGGCCGCGGGCGGCCGTTACCTCCCCCCCC
>VXAV01006656.1:110526-125755 GCA_013399715.1 Alectura lathami
AGGGAGGGGGCTTGGCGGGGGCGGAGGGGCTTCCTTCTGGAAGGTGCTGCGGGCTGTGGGGAGGCGGCGGGGGGGCGAGGGGGCTCCCCTTGAGGAGGGAGCTCCCGGTGCTTCCCGGTGCTCCCTCTCCTGCGAGCCGTCCCTCGTCAGCAGTTCGGGCCGGCCTTTTAAGGAACATCCTGCCGGCTGCTGCGCGCCCGAGCTTGGCAAGCCCTTCAGGGAAGGGGCGGTCTGCGGCCAGCAGGCGCTGCCCGGCTGGCATCCCTCGCTCTGGCCTGTACCTGGGGCACGCCGGTGTGCCCCAGCGTTGCCCTTGTCTCCCGGCCCCTCACCGCTCTGTAACATTGGCCTCATGCCAGGCTTACCCACGCAGTAAGAAATCACTTAGCTGGAAGCAAAAGGCTGGCTTACTTTGTTGCCCCTTGTTTTGAGGCCATTACTTTCCACGCATCTAGGTTATTTTCAGGGACTGTGTATTGAAACGTTCCAGAGAAATTAGCTATCTCCCTCACTGGTGGCTTGCTGGTTTTGTTGTTAAGATGTCTCTGAGCCAGTGTTAGAGCAGGCAGTGCTTTTGGCTCCCGTGTGCCATTTCATTGCTGCTGAAACGGAGAGAAGCTACCCTACAGTGTGCTCCACAGCCTGCAAAGGATTCCTTTTTGCCTTATATTTCTCCTATTTCCCATTTTTCTGAGGCCCTGCTTTCCTTTCATCAAGAGCCTACGTATGTCACATCTTTTAACATCTTATTGCCAGCTTCTAAAGCCTTAGGAAACTGGTGCTGCCTCAGCATGCAGTAGCCTTCTGAGTGGTGGTGTGTGTGTTTGTTGGTTTTCGAACCGCGTGTTTTGTCTGCCACCAAAAGACAGGAGGACTGAAGCCCAGAGGCATGCTGACAGTCTGACAGAGTTCTTCGGACTCTCCTGCTTTTGCGGGCCTCTTCAGGAATTTTAGCTCGGCTTCATTTTTCCAGTTGACTGTGTGGAATTCACTAAAGCAACTTACTGCGTTATCTTGCTGGTGATCGGGCTGCAGTTCTTTTATTTGCATGTTCTACTTAACGTGTCTGGGTGCTGTTTAAAACAAAAACTATGCTATAATTACTTGAATATTTCAACCATTTTTCTGATCTGCATAATGTTGTAGCTAATGAAACCCAAAGGTTTAATTGGCAGATACTGAAAAACATGCTGGGCTAAACTTCTGAGACAGTGAGGCTTAATGTGTTGAGGGACAAAGAGTGAATATGACCCAAAACTGCCATTAACAAATAAAAACCCTTTCTGCTAGGAAAACCGTGGCCTACAGAGAACTGTCTGCTGGGAGGTGCAGTCTCTGTTGGAATGTGACGTACGAGTTTACGCTTTCCAAGTATGTGCTGTACTGTACAAGAACATTTGAAACAAATTTTTCCTTGAAAATGGGCTTTTGTGTTCTCAGAACTTACCCTTTTGGGTAAAGCTTCTGAGAAGGCTAATTTGGCATCAGCATTTTGATATTTTTAAAAGCTGTTCTTGCTCAACAGTGATGTTTGGCAGGTGGCAATGAGCAGGGAGAAGTGGACTGTTGGTATCAATAAACACCTGTTTTTGTTCAGCACAAAATGGTTTCCCAGCTTCCCTCGGTGCTTTTTATGGGAAAGTGGTCTGGGAAGTGGAGCTTCATGGTGCTGTCTAGTGAATCAGTAATAAACACATAAATGTCCTGAAACGTGTCTTATTTTTAAGCACATCAGGAGACTTTTCCTTGGCATTACCCCACCACACAAGCTGTAAGCTTGATGCTGCTCAGCTCGTAGATTTTTAGCAGAGACAACATTTATTTAGAAGCTGAGTTAGGAACTCTTCAGAGCAGTGCATGGTTAATTCAGGTGTTCCTGTAAGGTCACTCTCCCATACTCTCAATGTGTTTGTGATTTTGTTTCCCATACTTGTTTGTATTCAGCAGTGAATTCTCACTTTAACATTTGGATTTGTTGCATTTGTGCGGCCTTTGTAAATATTTTCTGCTCTCGCTGTTTTTGCGTTGTCTGCCTTAGAAAGATATCCTACTCCCTCCTTGATGGTCTTCATTTTCTTGCTGCTCCATGAGCTTGCCCTGCCAAGAACTGTCAGGGAGGGTTTGTTGTTCATCTCCATTGCAAACTGCTCAGCTGACTTGCTTTTGTAAATGTTTCATTGACCATGTGAAGGACAGACCTCTCTCACATAACTTGCCTTGGTGCCTCAGTCACTTCAGAGGCCCTGTGCTCTGGATGCTACCAAAAGGAGTGCTGTTACTGAAAGACTTTTTAAATCTGTTTGTTCAGAGTCTGTAAAATTAGTAGTGCTAACAAGTAAGCTATGTAGGTCAAACGCTTCATTGCTGCAGATTTGCTAGTCGTAACATAACTTAGCTGCATTGGTGTAGAACGAGGCTACTTGCTGTTTGGGTGTTGAGAAGGAACAAGAGTTTTACGTGTCTTTGCAAAGAAGCTTTTTTGCTTCAAAAAACTTTTTTTTCTTTTTTTTTTTTTTGTCAAATGTGGGATATTCTTTGAATGTATGGAAAGCAATGACTCAACTGAAGGGAGAAGCAACAGCCTTATTCTGGTAAAGGCACAATGCAGACAGCACAGGATTTTGGGATTAGGGCAGGTGTGAACAGTGGTGAAGCTGGAGAGAGCAGATATTTAAACGGGAGCTCTCCCTCTGCGACTGTGGAATACTTTCTGATAAACTGTCAGTTCCGAAGGGATCTGTAAGCTATTGGAGAGGACATATAATTTTATCACTATTTTTAGATGAAAGATTCAGCACGGAAGGCAACTTAACCCATTTTATAATTGAAGTAACCATTGTAGATGTTGCAACTAAAAATAGGAGAGGACTGACTTGACCAGACTGGAGAAAAAAAATAAGTGAGAAAACAGGCACTGGTTTTGCCCTCCCTGTCCCTTCAAGTTGAGTACCTCATGATGTTGGGGTGTCTGGGATCCTTTTCTTCCAGTTTCTATAATGCAGCATTAGGATATGCATACCAGAGGTCAGACTTTGTAGCAGTGAACTGGTGTCTGTGTGTGAAGGTGAAAAATGCTTGGAAATCTGTATCAGCCCTGCTTTGGGAGGCTTTTTAATTGAGCTGCTCCTGACTTCAGCGTTTGAACTGATTTTAGGGTTGTAAAGAGGCAGCGATTGCCATGCAGTAAGACTTTTCTGTGGCAGAACAGATTTCTGGAGCGAAAGAAATGCTCCTTTTTTGTGCCATGTTCCTGCTGCTGACGGGTTTCCAAGCAAACAGAATGCAGATGAGGGCTTGTCCTGGGACAAGTGTCAAACTGTGTGCTAGTGTTCCTCCTGCTGGCAGGTGTGTTGGTGCCTTACTCCTTTTCCTGCTTCAGTTGTGAGTATTTCTTGTCCTTTTGTTGGTTCTCTGCACGCTCCTCAACAAAAGGATGCAGCCAGGGAACATCTTGAACGTTACCTCCAGGACTGAAAACTACTGAGCTTTTTACTGAGGGCTCCCTGTTTTTTCTTATCAAGAGTTTGTGTGAGCCTGGGGGAGAGCGTTGTATCTCTGAGGACAACCCCCCCCCCNTCTGTATGGGTGCGTGAGGTTGAAGGTGACTCCTAGGGCGAATGTGGCTTACAGTGGCAAAGGTGTCTCTTCCCCTTCCTAGCTGCAGAGCTAGCGTGGCTGGTAGAAGAGAAGTCTGCTGCTGTAGCTGCATTCACGTTAGGGCATTCCTGCGTCCTCGACTAGATAAGCTATTGGAAGAGCTCTTCATAGGAGGGCAGCTTCGTTTCTGTTTGTGGGCTGTTGCTAGCCTGGTTTCCCTGTTGAGATGGCTGTACGCTAGCGTTGTGTGGCTGACAGATGGCTCGGCAGGACTTGCTTCTGTTAACTTAAATGATGAAATTATGCTCCTGATTCTAGGGTTTATTTTACTGTGGAGAGCCTCAGCACACCGCTTGTATGCGAAATACTTTGTAGATGAAAGTAAGCAGCTCTACTGGCAGGGACTGAATTTCCATTGGGAATGTTCTGCTGGCGTTGTGTATTTATATACCTTCAGGGTGGAATCACTGGGCAGTGCTGGCCACTAGCTCTAGTTCTTGAAGTGTCGCGCTTTTGTCTGCATGCTTGAACTGGTGTGCTGGAATGTGTTGCACCTTTCCTGGGCTGACCTCAGTTGTTTGCACAGACAATGCTGTGAGCCCTCTCAGTGCTACTGCACTTCCATTTTGCTGAGCTCTTCTTTAGCAGGCATGTATTATTCTCTGATACTCTCTGATTATTCTGTTAGAGTATGTCTAAGATGGGCATTGAGCCTGAGGTCTCATCTCATGCCCTAATGGCCAGTATTCCTATTGCAATAGAAAGGATGGGATGAAGCACTTTCACAGCCTTGCATGAGTAAGGTTTGAGCCTACATGCAGAAAGAAACTGATCTCCTGTGGACAGTTGCCAGTGCTGGCCAAGTTAGAATTAGGGCACAAGGTGGCTAGCTAGCAAGAAATGGATTTTGTTGGTCTCACAGTAGTGTTCGTTTCACATCACTGTTTGTAGAGTGGTTAAAGTGTCTGTTCTTGCACTAGTGCCTAAGTGTTTTTTGGCCTTGATTCATGGCACCTGTTGCAGAAAGCACATGTCAGTAAATGTCAGTTTCTGGTGTTGATAGGTGCTCCTTCCCTTTTGGTTCTTTAACTGTAGGACATCCTTCCCAAGCTTAGGCAGGGCTGAGTTCTGCATGCCTTGTCTCAGCTTATTGAAACCGTCACAGCCCAAAACTTCTAATAGCTGGAGTATTACAAGTCGTAGTGCTCTGTAACAGCTTCTCGTGGCCTTCTGGAGCTAACAGAGTAGTAGTCCTGCCTTAGCAGGGTATACCTGAATTCAATTACAAGCTTGGAAGCGTGGCTTTCACATGAGATAGAAGGTTTGTTTCAGAACTGGTTTCTTGTTTGCTTTTTTGAACTGTGTTGCAAGTAGCATCTCACGTGTGTTCTTCTTGTGCTCTAATTTGTGCCTCTCTCCACAGGAATTACTGTAGTTACAGAGAGAACCTGAATTACAATGGGGGACGACAGTGAGTGGATGAAACTGCCCATTGACCAGAAATGTGAACACAAGGTAGGGAGTCCTGGCTTTGGCTTGCTGTGTATCTGTGCTGTGGTAATTCTGTGATATTCCTCTACCTAATTACATCAAAGCTGGGTAATCTTTATAGCCACACAGTGTCTGTATAACAGGTCTGAAACTGCATTGAATGTGTTCAGCCTAGAGGCCGAGCAACATTCATTAAGCAGAATTTAATTGTGTGATAATCTGCATGGCTTAAGCTTGTGCTCTGAAAGATCAATGCGCTTATTCACGTGGAGGTACTGCTCATCTGGAGCTGGAGCTGTTGGGCTCACACCTGGAGCTCATGGAGAGCAGTGGGGAATAGCGGCATCTCTCTGTCCAGGTGGTGGTTGACAGGAAAACAATGAGTATTGTGTCCTGCTGCCCATTATTTGTACAGGCACTGAGGGGGAATTTTGCAGATGCCGGCTTACTGAGCACAGTTTGAACTATGATTGAAGAACCTTGCGAGGTTGGTGAGTTAACACTTGTGCTAGCGCAGCGTACAAACATTTGACTTCTGCTTCCAGCTGTGGAAAGCCAGACTGAATGGCTATGAAGAAGCCCTTAAGCTCTTCCAGAAGATAGATGATGAGAAGAGTCCGGAATGGTCCAAGTACCTTGGACTGATAAAGAAATTTGTGACAGACTCCAATGCAGTGGCTCAATTGAAAGGACTGGAAGCAGCACTTGCTTATGTTGAAAATGCTCACGTAGCGGGGAAGTAAGTAGCCTTTTCTTGCTCTTAGTAGGCTGTTAGAAGTTTAATCCCCCTCTCTGAGGAAGTCTGCAGGTAGATTGTACAGTGGTTGTGAACAGTTCTGGTGCTTGAACTGGCAGAGTAGTGAATCGGTGAGTTGGTGGAATAGCTTTTGTGATCTGGAATCCCTCTTCTTGCTTGGCTGAAACAGTCTGCGTGTACAGGGAGCCTCTTTCCCAGGAGATGTTCATGCAATTTATTCATTAAATGAAATGTAGGTATGTTTACATGGTGTTATGTCCAACTTAATCAATCTGAATCTACCTACCTGCCAGTTTCTTCACAGGGTGCTTGTTAGGATTTCACTGTTGTCGAGCCCCATCAAACAGCTCATACTTCTAGGGGTGAAATAGAAGCACCTACTGGACATGATCAGTGCTTTGGTCCACTGGCTTTAAGTGATCTGATAAAGTGAATAAAAGTACTTAAAAACAAATAAATCCAAAAAAAAGTTCAAAAAAGTTCAAAAGTCGAACAGCTTTTCCAAATGCCTTAATTCACAAGTGGTGTGATTTAGTGGATTGGGTGCTTTGAAATAATCCCAGCAATCAATTTTTTTTCCTAATGCATCAATGCTATATGTTAGTAAACTGTAATGTATACAATTCCAGGAGGTCACATCTAGTTATAGACCAGTACTAATGGATGCAAACAAATACCTTTTTTTTTTTTTTTTTAGAAAAAGGTCTTGTATTCACAATCTGGTGTAGTCCAGTATTAGGAATATGCAAAATTGCACTTGGTCTGCATGAGTTCTGCTTAAACTAGAGGTTAACAAAACCACCTCTTGCAGAAGGTGATTTTCATAAAAGTTAACTTGGAGTTTAGCTCTATTATATGAAGACTAGCTGAGTTTTAGTCCTTGTTTTAGATGTTCTGTGTGCTTTTGTCTGTGGGTAGTGATGAAGGACACCTAATTCACTTAAATATTCTCTCATCTTTCAGGACAACGGGGGAAGTAGCTTCTGGAGTTGTAAATAAAGTGTTCAATCAGCCAAAAGCCAGAGCAAAGGAGCTGGGTATAGATATCTGTCTAATGTATATAGAAATTGAGAAAGGGGAGGCAGTACAAGAAGAATTACTGAAGGGTCTGGACAACAAAAACCCGAAAATCATAGTAGCGTGCATAGAGACACTGAGGAAAGCACTAAGGTAAGCTTTAGGTTTGGGTTTGTTTGGTTGGTTTTCCCCTCAGCCCACCAGCATGTAGAATAGAATTCCTTTAGTGTTTTTAGCAGGCTGTCTTTACTGAACTGATATTTTTACAGCAACAGTTGTGAGAGCGTGTTGGAATTCCTCAGTTGTGAGGCATCTCATCGTAGGACAAGCCTCATCAGCATCGCTGCAGTTAATGGCAACTGTTTGCCAAGCTTCCATTCTCACAATGGAGCCCTGAAACAGAAGGGCAGGGTCAGCGTGTCTTGAATAGCTGAAACAAGCTCCGTGATGGGAAAGCTAAAATGTATTCTAGTTTTGTTGCTCTTCTTGGTTGGTTGTTTTTAAATTTTTCCTTTGAAAATTTGAAATTTTTCCAGAGCACCTTTGGCTGGCTGCACTGTTTGTTTTTTTTTAAAAAAAAAAGCTCAAGTTTATTGAGTCAGAGCTGTCTGTGTCAGTTTCCATTGTCCACATAGCAATTTATTCATCCAAAACAAGCTCTAAAAATCAAATCTAGTTTAAGACTGGGTAGTTGGTTTCAGGATGAGAATTGGAGTGTCCGTTTTTTTTGTTACGCTCTGGGTGTGTTTTCTGCTTTTGTAGATTGAGTGGAAAATACTGTGTTTTTTCTTTATGAAGTTCTTATGCATAGTATGTATTTGTGCACACGAGGTAGTGAGTCAGTTAAAAAAAGTAAACATAACTTTGGTAGTCAGAATACCTTTCTCTGGAAGAAGTAGCTCATGAGAAAACACTAATATAGATGGAGAATGTCTTATGCAAGGTATTTTTTAGTGAATTTACTGATGTATAGGTGCAGATGGTCCTTCTTATATGAGATGTTTCAGGGTGGTGTAAGCAATGCTTAATTTTGGCTTCTACTACGTCCCATATTTAAGAATATATTTCTTAGCTATTTAAATCCCCTTGTCTAGTCATACGTCCTTTTAACAGCGCAGTGTAATTAGCAAACTGTGCAACTTCCCCAATACCTTTCTACCAACCATATCTATAGAACGAGCCTTTTCTTGTATGTAGTATTATGGTTTGGGTGGCAAGATCAACTTACTTCATAGAGCATTAACTTCTGCTTTGGAGCTGACTTGTGCTTTCACAGGGATTCTGCATTCATAGCAAGATTTATTTATATGTTGTGCCTAGGTGGGTAGCCTGAGTACGTAACTAGCTTAGCTTCTGCTGTTTTTATTTCGTGCCAAAGAAGTTTAATCTTCTTGTGTTACTATACAAATTAGGTTAGAATGAGAATTTGATGTGGCCTACTGTTCCATAGCCACTTTTCCTAGTATGCCCATTGCTTTAACCATGGTATAAAAAAACTTGTGTCATTTGTTTGTTCATATTCTGCATTTAAGTCGTGGTCGTTCCAAGACTGGAGCCACTTCTACATGTTTTATTGCTTTGTATTTCTCATAAAGTGAGGTTGGCAATAAAACCTCTAGCAGCAGAATTTTTAGAACTTAGACATGCAAGTTTCAATTCTTGAGCATCCATTTTTAGCTTTCTCATGAAGTACCTGACTGAAAGAATGGAAGGAGGAGAAAAAGTGTGATTAGAAAGTTAAATTCAGAGTTCTCAAGGAAGAGAAATGGTCCTGAATCAAGATTGTAGGGCTTCTGCAGTCGTCTAGAAGTGCTTTAAGAATTGCAGGCCTTTACTATGAGTATCAATGGGAAACTTTGTTTTCCTTCAACAGTGATAGAGATACAGTGTGGTATGTTAAGTTCAGCGGCATAAAGAATCTGCTGACAGAGAAGGGAGATTGACTGGGGAAACTTGTTCTGTGTGTCCTTTGGGGAGCACACGTTTCAACACGTGTATTTTGTGAAGATGACCCAGTCTTGCTATAATTATCTGGTCCAACAAGTGGCAAAATGACTAATGCTTTTGCTGCAGTTTGCCTCCAAGGATAGACAAAGGAGATTCTATTCTGNAAAAGTAATTTTTTAAAAAAAAAAAAAAAAAAAAAAAAAAAAGTAGGTCATACAAATTGCAGTCTGAGGACTATTTCCCCCCGCCCCCCACCTCCTGGCAAGAGAGTGGATTTAGGCAGTAGATTGAACTAAGTGCTAAGTGCTTTCAAGTCATTTTAGCAGAAGCCTGATTTTGTAATCCCAATCTGGGTGGGGAGAGTAATTATGATGGGACAAATGGTCTTTAAGTTGTGCAGCAGCTGAGTAGTGTCACCAAAAAAAAAAAATGGAAACAAGGATTTGAGTAAATGAGACACCAAGTGTGTGTACTGGATGTGTATCATAGATTGTGTTTATTTAAAAAAAAAAAAAAGCTTCACTCCTTAGTTCCTACTCTGATGCTATTCCATGTTTTTAACTTCCAGTGAATTTGGTTCAAAAATAATCTCGCTGAAGCCAATCATTAAAGTATTGCCAAAACTGTTTGAGTCCCGGGAAAAGGCTGTTCGAGATGAAGCCAAGCTCCTTGCTGTGGAGATCTACCGTTGGATAAGGGATGCTCTGAGACCTCCGCTGCAGAATATAAATTCTGTTCAGGTAGGCAGGAGGTAGTGCTGCATCCAGACACTTGAAAACACTTCTACACACAGCTATGCTCACCAACCCCAGTCCTGTGGGGTTGGTCGTTCTTTAAGTAAAGCTGGAATTCTCATTACTGAGGCATGTTTTTTAGCTTCCTGTAACACTACATAAAACATTAACCCCTCTTCGTAATTTCTGAAGAAATTACAACAAAACATTGATTCTTCTGTACTGGAACAGAGGGGATTTGGAGAAGTAGAATGGCATGCCTTGGAGACAGCCCAAGGGCAATAATTACCCATGTAAGACAGACCCCTGCACTAACAGTGCTCAGGTCTGCAGTTTCTCTGTTCAATTTCTTTGTATGATTGCTCCACTTCAGGAAGTGGCATCATGTGGTGGTGGATGACTGCGTTATTGGAGATAGAACATTCAATCGTTTTAAAACCTGATAAATTATTAACGCATCTCTCTCTCCTACCCACTTGTGTTAATTGTGTTCAGGTGGAAAGGAGTAACTTTCTGGAGCAAGGTATAATTTTGGTTTTACCTGTCAAATGTAACTCAACATGTTTGTTTCGTCCTAGTTTTAGTGTCTGACTACAGCATGGCTATAACAGGAATCTTCCTTCATGCTCAGCCATTCTTATTTTAAACCTCCAACAGAGGCCACAACATTCCAACTGTTCTACAGTTTGTTGTGCAAATGCTTTGCACTCATACTCCTGTTGGTGGTGCTCTGTTTTGTGAGTGTTCTTAGTCAAAAGCTTCTAAACAGCGAGTGTGAAGGGGAAGACACTTTGGCAGAAGAAAGAACTTCAAATCCAAGACATTGACAGATTTTAAATGGGAGAATCCCATTGCTTTCTGTGGAGGGTTGCTTGCCTGCAGTAAGAACAAAATGTCTTGGATGCGATGATTCCTTTCTCTTTGGCAGCTAAAAGAGCTGGAAGAAGAGTGGGTCAAACTGCCATCAGCTGCTCCTAAGCAGACCAGGTTCCTGCGTTCCCAACAGGAGCTGAAAGCGAAATTTGAGCAGCAGCAGGCAGCTGGAGAAGATGGAGACGGAGGTAAACTACTTTGTGCTTCATTGAAGGGTTTATCACTGGTGTTTTATTTGTTAAGGAGTGCATTGGATCGTACAGGTTCTTTTATTCCAGCTGGTGCAAAACAGCCCAAGAAAATGTGGCTATGGTAAGAACTTTAAGAGAGAGTATCTGTCATTTTTCATAGCAAATTCAGAGGTGCTGACACTGCTTTCTAACTGAGCCTTAGGCAGTAGTGTGATTGAGATCTCATTTGTCCCTCTGCTTATATTTGTCTTGCTTCTGGTTGCAGGAGATGATGATGACGAAGAAGCGGTACCGCAAGTAGATGCCTATGAGTTGCTTGAAGCTGTAGAAATTCTTTCCAAGCTCCCAAAAGACTTCTATGAGAAAATAGTAAGCATAAATGTCATTGATACCAGTCAATTCTATGGCATGTGGAGCTAGTGAGTCTAAAGACAGACATGAATTGTACTGCTACGTGGATAATAGAGTAGTTTAAGCAAAATACAGAGTATCATAGATAAGTCTGAAAATCTGGTTTTACCAGCAGGAAAGCTGTATTTCTAAGGAGCTGAAATGCGTTCTGGGAAAGGACTGCATTTCACATCTCACTTTACTTGTTGATGTTGAGCTGGAGGGAAACTTTTAAAAGGTTTTGGCTTTCTCAGAATAGCGTTAAGCTCTAAAATCTATGGTGTGTGGCAAATACGCTTCTCTAGAATATTTTTTTAACTTATTTATAATTGATATAATTTATCTGCAGGAAGCAAAAAAGTGGCAGGAGAGGAAAGAAGCTCTAGAAGCTGTTGAACTGCTGGTGAAAAATCCCAAATTGGAATCAGGAGACTATGCAGACTTGGTGAAAGTTCTCAAAAAGGTAATAAAACACAAGGTGCATGTGGTTTAATTATTTTTAAATGATTTTTTGTGTGTGTGTTGAAGTTCAAAAGTTCTAATTGAGATAATACTGAAGAGCAGAAACTCTTTCCTTGGAACAGTGGTAGAAATAACCTTGTCTGTAGCACACTAATTGTACTGAGAAATTTCTCCACTTCTCTGAAACTTGCATTTTCAGCCTTTCATTACTTTTTCCTCTTCAGGTTGTTGGAAAGGATACAAATGTTATGTTAGTTGCTTTGGCTGCCAAATGCCTTGCTGGACTAGCTGCTGGCCTCCGGAAGAAATTTGGACAATATGCAGGACATGTAAGTAAGAGTATGTACTCTTTTCCTGTTTTTCTTTGATGCTGGACACCAGGAAATATCATGGATGTCATCTGTTTTTGTTGTGTTTTTTCTTTAAATTGTCGGACTTGGTGTTTATCAGAGATGCTCTTTGTAGTGTTATGGATGCTTACTTGCCCCTTGATGGAGCAAGAAGTGGAGTGTCAGCCTGGATGTCGTGCAGCTTAAGGTTAAAAGGGCCGTGTGTAATCATGTTCAACAACATAAAGCTTGCTATTGCAATGGATCTTGTGTACTAAGACTTCAGGTACCATGAGATAAACTTTATTTACATTGCCTGTTCCTGGAGGTACCCCTGCAGAAACAAATTTGTAGCCCACGGAGGTAGGGGGGAGCTCTTCTGAGCCTGAATTCTGTTTAGCAGTTCCCTCATGCAAAGTTGGACTTTGTCTTTGTCTTGTTGCCTGCTTTAAGTAGTCAAACTACTGAGAGGTTTTTTTTCTTTTGGTACCAAAATGTTCTGGTGATCTAGTTCAATGCTTTTCTCAGCTCTCCTTTGCAACTCATGTCTCATCAGCAACTAGTATCAGGGAAGCTTCTCCAGGCTTTGGAAATAAAGGGAGTGTTTAGCTGCAGTTATCTCACTTTCTCAAGAGAGTCACTGGTACTGTGTGCTGTAAGCTGCTCAACTTTAAATTTTCTTGGGGTAAGTAAGAAAGAGCTGAGGGCAGAGCTGAGAGATGGAGAGAAACAATGTGTCTGGCAGCTCTTGGAGTTGTTTGGTGATGAATTGTGAAGTTACTGAATCCCATGGCTTCAGAAGTGTTCAAGTCTGCTGAACTCTGAACAAAATGTTGGTCAAAGACGATTTCATTCTGAAAGCTGCATGTAGTTGTAAGGAACAATATTATTGTTATTATTATGAAGTGCTAAAGCCCTTGTGAGCAGAGAATTGGCAGGTATTTTTGCAATGCAAAGGATATCAGCTGAGCCCTGGTTACTGTGTCACAATGGGCTGAGATCATGTAGTCAAATCCTGAGTAGAAAGTGATATCTGTGGAAAGTCTGTTTTGTATTATGGGAGAGCTTATGACTTCTGTAGGTAATCAGATGGCTTCTAAACTATCAGCTGTGTTATGTTTACAAAATCTTGAAAGTAGCCTGCTTTGCACAGGTGTCTGGTTAACTGACAGAAGTTCTTACTGTTACAGTACTGACCACGCAGGCTCTAGAGACCTCAGTTAAGTGGAGCTGCTTGCTTTACTGGTAGAGTGTCAGCTGGTATCTTAAAGCACTGGGTGACTGAGAAGTTGGATTGGATGTGAATTGCTATGGCTTTCCAGCATGGCATGGTTTAGTGTCAGCTGTGCTTTTTCAAGTTGATAAATCCAAAAATGTTACTGCAGGAAAGGTTCAGGCTTTCACAGCTGGTAACTGTTCTAGTCTAATGAGAGCATCTTAAAGAGCTGTGCTGATGCTGTCAGGAAGCTGGGGAACAGAGGAAAGGTTACATTTATGTGCCTTCTTGGGTTCTTACAGGATGAGAGCACAGCCCTCTACTGTGGAATCGTTTAATTTCCATTCAGTTTTCCTATTCCACACCAGTAGATTCAGAGTATTCATTTGTGAATTTGTTTGTCTCCTGTTTAGCTTTGCTATATTGCTATATATTGCTATATAATTACTATATAATTGTATTTGTTAATGGATTAACTAGAAAGAATCTCACTTTGGAGACAAGCTGGAATAGACTGGTTTGTGCTTCTGTTATATGCCCAGTGGGACAGCAGTGATGCTAGTTTGCTTTGCTTCTTTGTGAAACATCAGGTTATTACAGTGAACAATTACACTGTTGAGGAGCGGAGTGACTTTGTTTCTTTTTCTCTCTTCCATAGGTTGTTCCAACAATCTTAGAGAAATTTAAAGAGAAGAAACCTCAGGTAGTGCAGGCACTGCAGGAGGCCATTGATGCAATCTTTCTTACTGTAAGTGGAAGACCGACAGTTTTCCCATTGTCTGAGAATTGGTGTTTAATTTTTTCTTTTACTGAAATTATATCATCTTTAACACTGTAGACCACATTACAGAACATAAGTGAAGATGTTTTGGCGGTGATGGACAACAAAAACCCAACAATTAAGCAGCAAACATCTCTTTTCATTGCAAGAAGTTTCCGACACTGCACACCTTCTACTCTGCCAAAAAGCCTGTTAAAACCCTTCTGTGCTGCACTTCTCAAGGTAGAGCAGGAAAAATTGGTACTTCTCTGGTATTGACTTGTGTTGGTGTAAAGCATCAGATTGTCTTGGGAGAAAGACTCTTCTGGTAGTGCAGGGACTAAAGAGCTGATGTGCTATATGGCTGTCAGGGTGAGTTCTGACTGATGTCAAACTGGAGGATGACTGTCTTGAACATAGCCAAGGAAGAGCAGACTAAATTGTCTCAAAACTGAAAACTCACTTAGTAGGTAATAGATTAAGATGTTGATTTGTAACTGTTAAGCTGCTGGATGCTGCCACATGCTTCTTGCAGATATGTTTTACTAGGATGTTGCATATGGTTTACCATGAGTAAAAGAACTTCCGCTGACTTGTAGACTGCAAGTACACTGGAGACTTCCTAGTGTAAAGAAAACAATGTCTGCTTTTCATTACAAAGTTTGCCTTTCTTCTGGGAAACTTCCTTGCCTTCAGAAATAGGAGTTTGAAAAGGGTTCCAGAACTTGGAACTTCTTGTAGACTTTGGTGTTGCAGTACCTCTTAAAGCCTGAATATTTTCCCTCTTGTGTAAAAGATCCAAAGCTGAGAAGCTAGCTGTATTTGAGAAACAGAGTTGATCAGTACATGAGAAAACAGCAGTGGAAAAATGTTTTTCTTCCTTCAGTGGAATATTAAATATTAATCTGTAGTAGTTGCAGATTTTAAAAAAGGTTGGGAGGGATTTATACAGAATGTTGGGTTTGAAGTTTAGATGTGGGCTGCAAGTTGTGATGTACCCTCTGTTTCTCTGCAGCATATCAACGATTCTGCTCCTGAAGTAAGAGATGCTGGTTTTGAAGCATTAGGCACTGCCTTGAAAGTGGCTGGAGAGAAAGCTGTGAATCCTTTTCTAGCAGATGTGGACAAACTAAAGCTTGATCGTGTGAGTTTATAAAGTGCAAAATGCTCTGTTTATCCATTTGAGATGCATTCTACACTAGAGAAGACTAAAGAGGGTACTTCAGTTAATGATTTGCCATGGATTTTTTGAAAATGCATTTTTTACTTAAAAGTTACTGATGCTGGAAGGAGTCTGAAAATCTTTTCTTGTTAGATATTGAGTATCCTTTCTTTGAGCATACCAATACATTTTAGGTACTAACATAGCATTTTTTCATTCTTAAATACAATATCTGTTTGGCTTTAAGACTGTATTATCTGTGAAGTGGCTTGGTTTCTTTTTTTTTTGTTGGTGGGTTGTGCC
>VXAV01006656.1:144999-156167 GCA_013399715.1 Alectura lathami
TAACATGCTGCGGAAGGGACCGGCTGAGGACATGTCTTCCAAGCTCAAGTATGTAGTGATGCATTATGTCTGTAGCTGGTACAGTGTATGTGCTAATATCATGTCCAGCAATGTTATTTTAGTTCTTGTATCATCATCTTTGCATGTTGTGAAAATCGGCCAAATAACTTAAAATAGAATGTCTGAAACTTTTGTTTTGTCTTGTCTGTCTTGAAATCTTTCTAAATGGTCTTGTGCCTTTTTTCACTGCTTCTCCATGGACAGAATTATGTATCGCACTTATAGGATGTAAGTACTGCCCACTAACTCCTTGGTAGCAAGGCTCTTGTCTTTCAATTTCTATCCCAGTCATCCCTTCCTGAGGGTGACAGTTCTAGACTATTTACAGGTCTGTGATCTGAAAGAAACCAAACCCACAGGTTTCTGCCAAAGTGACTATAGATCTAACTGCAGGCAGATCTGGCACTTCAGTGTGAGACAGCTCTTGGAATGTTATGGGAACTTAGTCCCCTGTGGTACATTTAACTGGACCCTGTTCTCATCAGGGCAGGCATACAGCACAGATGTGGATGAGCATGTGTGAAACAGCCTGGAGCAAGAGTGTCAGAAAGAGAGCTCAGAAACAGGTTCTTACCACCTGCTCTTTTTACTGGAATTCAAGACCCTGTTGAGAATGTGTTACAACAGTTCCTTGAGAAATCTAGTATGAAACACAAGTTGCATGGGACGCTATAAGTCCTAGATTCAGTTGAGTTTGCTGTGTTCATGTATACATATGCATCTTATTTGTCATTTAAAAAAAAAAGCCACCCATGAACTTTAACTCTATATTCCATTAATGTTACTCTAAACTGTGCTGGATCTCTCTCAGAATGAACCAGTGTGTACCTAACGCAGCTGCAGGGGAACTTGTGTTTGAAGAGTAACTAGGAAGGCAAGTAACTAGCAGCTGCTCTTCTGGCCTACAAAATCTTGTTTTACTGATAGCTAGGGGAGTAGCAAAAGGGGGGCTATGAAGGGTCTTGAATAAAATCAAATCTTCATAATCTGTGCTATCCTATTACAAGAGCTTTAGGGTGACCAGTGGATGCTAGTGCTAGTGCTCCTGCCTGCTGTGTGCGTATAATGAACACCTCTCCTGGTTTCTGTAGCCAAAATCGCAACATGGGCAGTCACTCTGAGACAGCGCATACGGTTCCACGGGAATTTCAGCTGGATCTTGATGAAATTGAAAATGACAACGGTACTGTCAAATGTGAGATGCCAGCACTTGTCCAGCACAAACTGGATGACATCTTTGAGCCAGTCCTGATTCCTGAGCCCAAGTGAGTCTGTTAGATCTCTTAAGTGACACCAGTAGGGCTGCTGAAGAACTACTCTGAGAAGCTAGTATGACATCTTGTGCACTCGGACTTCTTTACATGAAACGGTCAAGCGTCAGCTAGTCTGAAAAGAGATGTCAAAGTGACAGTCTGTGGTACTGTTCTGAATTCTGGATAGCAGTTATTTCTAATGGAAAAGCTTATATATTTTTGTATGTTACTTATTTTTAAGGAAACATGTAGTTTCTAAATACATAATCAGTGTCTTTACAGGTACTGTAATACACATGTTGTTAGAAATGACTTCTACCTTGACTGTCCCCTGTGAAGATGAAATGCATTTCTCATGTCTCTAAACTGTTTACTGAAAAATAGCAGTTTGATATAACCTAGAACTCTTTCTCCAAAGAGTAACAAACCCTGTTCTCTTCAACTGTTTAGAATCCGTGCTGTGTCCCCACACTTCGATGACATGCACAGTAACACAGCTTCTACTATCAACTTCGTCATTTCCCAAGTAGCCAGTGGAGATATAAATACAAGCATCCAGGCTCTGGCACAGGTAAGAGAATTAAAGTAGCAAGTACTGGACTAAACTGTTTGCCTGCGAGGGTGATGAGCTGCACTCTGGTGGAGCAACCATGTTGGGTGACGTGGACTCCTCTCAGAATCTCCCTGATGACAAAACTAAGTGCACAGGGGCCATCTGACTCGCTTCAGCAATGTCAATTTCACTTTGTAGAATAGACTCTTAACGCAGAAGCACTAATGGGGAAGAACAGTACATCTTTTTGTTTTTGTCAAGTACACATCTGTACTACAAGTTTGAAAAAGCAGGCTGGTGCCAGTGAAACGTAACTTTTAAATGTCAACTGCTGTGCAGATCCTCAGCAAAAGGATTTTGCATCTTCCCTCATAGTTTTCACAAGTTTATAGGGTGACTTTAATTATGTAGGAGTGTCTTGTCCAGAAGATTTCAAAGCTGTTGATTACAGCATTTGTAATACAGCATTTCATGTTCTTAACCATACAGAACAGGATTGCAGCTCTTTAAAAGGATCAATAGCTTGTTGTATTGGATTAGCAATAGAAGTTTGTGGTTATTGACTTCAGGTGAAAGCTTAGAATAGGAATGTCTTAGCAAATGGATTGGTATGGGCAAGCACTTCCTTACATCCGTGTTTTTAAATTATAGTTATTTTGCACTGTTTTCAGTATATTGACTTGGATGTTTTGTTTTTAAATCTTAGATTGATGAAGTTCTCAGACAGGAAGACAAAGCAGAAGCTATGTCTGGCCACATTGACCAATTTCTAATAGCTACGTTTATGCAGCTTCGGCTAATCTACAATACACACATGGCAGATGAGAAGCTAGACAAGGATGAGATAGTGAAGCTTTACAGCTGCATTATTGGGAGCATGATATCGGTAAGGCTTTGTCCTAGAAGTTAGGGTGAAAAGCAGGTAATTTCTGTGCTGAAGTTGCAGGCAGACAGAACATCTGGCCAGAGCTGACCTGTACCTAGGCTACGTACTATTGGATGTTGTTTATGGACGGTTTGTTTCTAGTTATCTGCTCATCGGTGCACCTTTTGGGAGGGAGCAGGGAATGAGAAGTTGGGGAAGGGAAGAAAGTCTGTTTCTTCTATGGCATACAGCCACTCTGACATTAAGTTCTATTTTAATATTCCTTTCAAGTACTTATTTGGAGCTCTACGTAGTCTCTGAAGTTACTTAGTAGAAATAACCTTCCCATTTGCATTTTTGTTTAATGTTGAGCCATGGGGCAGGAGTGTCAAAGGATTTGATAGGCATTTCACTACACTATGTTGAAGTATTTAGTGCAGGGAGGTCTTCTAATCTTGTCTTCAATTGGTAGCTGTTTCAGATCGAGAGTCTGGCTCGAGAAGCCTCCACTGGTGTGCTGAAGGACCTAATGCACGGTCTCATTACATTAATGCTGGATTCTCGGGTTGAAGACCTTGAGGAGGGTGAGCAGGTCATCCGGTCAGTCAACCTCTTGGTAGTGAAAGTTCTGGAAAAGTCTGACCAGACCAACATTTTGAGGTATGTTTTTTAAAGAAAAACAAAGTTCATGATTACTGCTTCTCTTCATCTATTCTTCTGGGTTCCCTGAATGACTGATTGTGTTTGTTAGTCATTCTATAAGCAAAGAATGGTGTCTATGAAATTATTCAGCTGGTTAATAAAGAACTGTTGCTGATTGTTAGCGGTAATCATTGCTTGACTGCACAATCTCTACAGCTGGAGGCAGGCTGAGCAAACTAGGTTAGTGTGATTGTATACACTTGGTGTTTCAGCAGGCTGCATCTTAAACTCCTATGAACTACTATAAAGAAAGATCTCTTACACAACATCACAAACTGCTGGACTAGTCCCAGGCTCTGGTGTAGTACTGTGAGGAACTGGCATCTTTACTGTGTGTATTGCTTTCCTCTGTAATCCAATAATAAATTTATTCCTTCTAGTGCTCTACTTGTTTTGCTGCAAGACAGTCTGCTAGCAACAGCCAGCTCTCCCAAGTTTTCAGAACTTGTCATGAAGGTGAGCCTCCTAATTGAGGTTTTGAACTCTGGAACATCTGGTAATCTGAATCAACAGCCTAGCTTAAAAGAACAGATATACTTCGAAAAAAAGGGTTGGAGGTGATCATAACTTGAAATATTTCTTAGGAAATGTTAAGTGCAGGGATTTCATTGTGTGTACTAAGAGAGAGCTTAACACCTGCTAATAGTTTACAGATCATATATTCACACTGTGCAGAGAGGCATACGGCCACTTGCTGGGTTTATTTGCTTAGGCACAGCACTGTACTGTGCATTCAAACAGTCTCAGGCTGGAACTGCTGTATGTATCATACAGCAGCCATTTGGAACTGGTATGATTTAGAGAGAGCTTAGGCATTCCTGATGAGGTCAAACATGAAGCCTTTACGTTGTGTTCAGGTGTACTTAGCATACTTGCATTACCTGCTGGAATTTCTTTGTGCAAAGCATTATCTCCTGTTCCTGGTAGTGAAGGCAGCACTACCACATGCAGTTTTATGCATTGCTTCTAAAGAATAATCTGAATACGGTACTGCTAGTTGCAAGGAGACAACATGCATCTGTTAGAATTACATTCCAACGGGTACCATGCGTGTGTAGGTGCAGAGTGAAACAACTCAGTGATAGTTCTGTATAATCTGGTCATAAATAACAAATACTGCTTCCCGGAGTTGTCGTGCTTTAAGTCAGCCTGTCCTTCCAGTGTCTGTGGAGAATGGTGCGTCTTCTTCCGGAAACCATTAACAGCATCAATCTGGATCGGATTCTGCTGGATATCCACATCTTCATGAAGGTCTTTCCCAAAGAGAAGCTGAAGCAATGTAAGAGTGAGTTTCCTATAAGGACACTGAAGACTCTACTTCACACCCTGTGCAAGCTGAAGGGGCCCAAGGTCAGAGCTGTCACTAGCCACGTACTTCTTAAAGTTGATGTGTTCATGTGCTGTATAAAGCTTTTGCCTCTTCTTTCTTCAGATCTTAGACCACTTAACGATGATAGAAAACAAAAATGAGTCTGAGCTGGAGGCTCACCTGTGTAGAGTAATGAAACACTCCATGGACCAGACTGGAAGCAAAGCTGATAAGGATACAGAAAAAGGGGCTTCTCGCATAGTAAGTAATAGATGGGTTGGGAGGAAGAGGGGATGTCAGGCAATTTAATCAAGAAACAATCTTAATTTAGTCATTGTGGAACAGGAATTACTCTTCCAACGCGCAACTAGTGTTGGAAATACTCTCCTAGTTTCACTTTTATTTATGGCTGGTTTGGAAACTTGCAGTGTGTTTGTGATTACCTGAAGGTTGTGCATATATCCCAGGATGAGGTGATCTCTTGAGATGCTGAGGTGTGCAGCAGAGGCTTTATACTGCTTGTTACTACATTCTGTTAACAGCTAACCATACCCAAACCAGATTTGAAACACTGGCCTCTCAGAACCATGCCTACAGCTTGATGTCATTTCTCATTCTATGTGAACAGTGGCTATATAAAACCCTAGGCACTTCAAGGTTTTGAAGCTCTGTATCCAGCTAATAGGTCTGAGGGTGTGGCAGATTTGTCTGAACTTCCCTTCGTTTGTAAGAGAATATTGTATGATCCTCTTTGTTTAGAAGTCTCCCTTCATTTATTTAGGAGGAAAAAGCTTCGAAGGCCAAAGTGAATGATATTTTGGCAGAAATATTTAAGAAGATTGGTTCCAAGGAAAACACGAAGGAGGTGAGTGCTGTCTTCCTGTGAGGAAGAAGCATGATGCATTAGAATGGTGCATGCAGCAGTTGTAGTAACACACAGGAACTCTTCCCTCCCAGGGTTTGGCAGAGCTGTATGAATACAAAAAGAAATATTCTGATGCAGACATCGAGCCCTTCCTGAAAAACTCATCTCAGTTCTTCCAGAGCTATGTGGAAAGAGGCCTCCGGCTGATAGAAACGGAGCGGGAGGGAAAAGGACGCATTGCTGCTTCTACAGGTGTGTCATAGCAGCACGGTTGTTTTGTGAGCAGCAGACATGCAAGGAGAGCAGCTGCATGTGTCACATTTGAAAATATCTGGAGAAGTTGATAGGATTCCAAAGCAATTCATGTATTCTGTTAGCACTTGTGTTGCTTCCTGAGAAACTATTTGCAGAGAGTATACATTCTTTGTTTACAAAGTTGTTACAACCATTGTCACATGAAGTGTGCAAAATAGCTGGAAGGTGTTTGATATACAAGTGCTTTTAACTTCTGTCTTGTTGTGTAGCCTATGCTTCATGTTTTTGGTATCGAGTTGTTTCTTGAAGGCATGCAGGCTGCTTTATAACGGCAGCAGCTGCCAGGTTCTCCTTTTACCTTTTGGTTATGAAAACAGTACAGAGGCTTTTTGTTAGGATATTGTTTACTGTGGAATCTAAAAGTTTTAAGCGATTTGAATTGTTTCTGCAGCAGTCTTCTGTGATGACCCCTTTCCAGCAAATCATCTTTTCTAAGATAAATTAGTATAAAACATGCTTAAAAGTTGTGAATCTTTTGGTTGAAGATGAGCACAAGTGGCTAATGAAGTATGAGAGGGGGAATGTGACAAATGGCTAGCTAACAGTAAGAACTGATAAAAGCAGCTTTGACGCAACTTAAACTTTTTCAAGTATGTAACTGTCCTGTGTGATTTTAGTCTTTTCCCGTGCTACTGTTCTTTCTTCTGTCCTATATTGTAAACTACTTTAAGAAGGTTTGTTTCAGACCCTCCTTAAATGTGTCTGACTAGATAAGGTAGAATTTCATGTTCTTCTAAAATTCTGTGCATCCAAGAAATACTAATTGAGCAGTTAATGGTTTCAAAAGTGAACCTGTGCCCCAGTTTTTTTCCCAGCTCTGTTAGATGTAATGAAGGATATTGTTCTGTCTTGTGAACTCTGCTTCATTTAGACCAAGTATAAATGCTTAACCTTATTTTTCCCTAAATCTATTTTAAACACCCTTGTGGTAAACTAGTGAAAACAAATCACTATCTGTACCAAGCCTTACAGCTTGCTATTCATTTCAGAATGGAAGAAGTTTCTGTTGTCATGTACAATCCTTTCCTAGTCTTCTAGTAGGGAAGCTTTGAACACCATGCAACATGCCTTTTGGAAATCACTATTTCACATAGAGCTGGAATTTGCAATAACTTTAAGTTACCTGAACAAGATATAAAGAGTTTGGAATCAGTGATGAGGTCTGCCAGGATTAGTACTGAGCTTAAAAAAAGACAGGAAGCTCCAAATATTTCCCATCCTGCCAGTGCAATTGCTGAGTTCCCTCTATTGTTCTGCATCAGCATCTTCCTCCCCACTCTGCTGCGCACATGTGCACCATTCTCCAGCTGGCAGCATCAGCACAGTTCTGGAACTGCTCTACTTCTGCTTTTTAAATGTCTTCGCTTTTGTTTGTCAGTTGTCACCCTTACAAGGAAATGACCTAACAGACATGAAAAAGCTGATATTTCTATACTAGCAAATGCAAATAATTTGTTAGTTCATAACCTGGTTGATTCTTCATCTCTTGCATCTCATTTGAAGCAACTGATCAAGAAGCTTGTGGTTTTGATTTTTTTGTTGTTGTTGTTTATTTTTCCTCCCTTTCCCATCCTCCAGGAATTTCTCCTCAGATGGAAGGAACGTGTGTTCCTGTTTCTACCCACACTGTACCTTCATCTATAGGAAACACAAATGGGGAGGAAGTGGGGCCTTCAGTTTACTTGGAAAGATTAAAAATCCTCAGGCAGCGTTGTGGCCTTGACAATGCAAAGGTATTGTATTTGACAGCACCTGTGAATCCCATGGGCTTCTACCTCATTTGCACTCTTTGAAAAATTCAAGCAATTGTCTCTTCTGTGCCTAAGACAGATTCAAGTCAGAATCTAGATTTGATCGGAGGCTGAAAGGCCTTACACATAAGGAAGAAAATGTCAGGGATATAGTGTGACTTGTGCTTAATGCAGATGGTTGGACTTCTGCAGTTCCTTTGTGTTCATACTTGACACCAAGTTAACTATGAGCTACTTAAATGATAGGAGTTGAGTGCTGTAGCTAGATTTGCATGGTTCTGACTTTGATGGCAACTGGCTTTATAGCACTGGTGACCTAGAGCAATGTCGTTTGTCCCTTTCTTCTGTTTTCAGTGTTTTCTATGAAGATGAAAAGCCATTAATTATGCCTTGTATTTCTTAAATGGCTTTTGCCATTGTCTGTCTTAACACTTCGCTTTCCTCCATCGTAGCAGGAAGACAGACCACCTCTGACATCTCTGCTCTCTAAACCAGCAGTCCCTACAGTTGCGTCCTCTACCGATATGCTTCACAGTAAGCTGTCCCAGCTCCGTGAGTCACGGGAGCAGTATCAGCATCTGGACCTGGACTCCAATCAGACTCATTCCTCTGGCATTGGAACTACAACAGCTTCTCCCTCTTCCGCAGCAGCTAATATTGATGACTTGAAAAAAAGATTGGAGAGAATAAAAAGCAGTCGCAAATAGAGATGCGAGAGAGACAGCATCATGGTTGCTTGGGCTGTCAACAGCTTTAGTTTACTAAACTAGAAGTCTTCATAGTTAAATGGCCTCGTTTTGGCCTAATGTATACAAACTGGTTTATGTATAATAGTGGATTTTGGGGGATTGGGTCATTGTGGCACAAGTATTTGTACATACTCTGCTTCTCAGTGAGCATCTCTTGACAATAGAAGGCTGTCTGTGTATTAGTTTTAGTGTACAGACCTGTAAACAACCATCCTCTTGCTCAGACTAGTTTCTCATAACTTGTTTTTTATTTGTAAAATTGTCTTTACGATCTTTTTTCCTAGTTCTTAACTCTTAGAAAATCTTTAGTGACTTCACTTATAATTTTGTGAATTCTTCTCCATGTAATCCTTGAACTGTTGATTCCGTATGGACACATGGCATGAAGTAACTAATTTAAGTGTCTTTTGTAAATAAAGTTTGCATTAACTATACCAGTCTCTATAGGAACAGCAGTGACTGGTGGTGAGAGAAGTTGCTGTCTATTCCTGAATGTTAGTGACTGGGCATCTAGAAACTGAACTAAGCTATTCTTGACGTGAACCTAGAGCTTGGATATTTTATAGGGAAATGAGTGAATATGCTATCTCTGGGTTGCAGTCCTGAGACTTTGCACTCTTCTATGAGGAGTAGTGCATTTTTTCATGTAGTTGCTGTTTTTTGTTCTGGAATATGGTTTCTGTAAGTTACAAGTAAGTTGGGAATATTTAGTTTGCTGACATGCTTGTTTTAAATTACTAATCCTTGTGATGCCTCTACCCAGATGAAGCATAGTCCCATCTGTGTATAAATGCTTTCTCTCTGAGGGAGCCTGCTGCTGTTGATAAGGAGTAGATTAGCAGTGATGTACAGTCAGTGGCCTCATTTATCCTGATCTCATTTGATTAGGTGGTCTTCCTCATGCAGTTTTCCAAGTGCAAGTAGACCACAGCACCACATTCAGTTGTGCTTAAACATCCAATGTTAGCAAACTCTCCTGTTTGGTGTAACTGGAAAACACCTGGTAGTGGTAGTCTCCAAAAGCTGCAGTCACTGCTCTCTCTGAGTTGTAAGAGTGTATTCTGACCAGCCTTTTTCAGAAGCAACAAGTATGAAAGCTTAAAACCTCCACTGTGTAGCTTTGCTAGCCCTTCCCTCTCTAGGGAGGTGATGTTTTCACTTTGCCTCTTCACTTCCATGCGTGAACCGGTTGTGAAGCACAAACTGCATATCTGTTCCGCGGCTAGAACAGAGCTATGGAGGAGCTGGACACGCAGGCTTAGAACAGTGTGTTTTTACTCTGGGTTTTAATCTTGGCTCCATGTAACTGCTGCTTTTGTTGTTTGCTCTGGGGACCTGGAATCTCTGCATTTGGGCTGTCGCTGAATCAGTCTTGCCTGATTACAGTAAAAACTTGGCTTTAAATTAGTACTTGAACAACAGATCTGTGCCAGAGCTGCTGCAATTGGCTGCAATTTTCCTTTACAGGGCCCCTTGGCTGGGATTGCAGTGGGTTTGTGATACTGCTTGGTGCTTGCTGTAAGTATGTGCACTGTGATAGCAGGTGACTTGTGAGCATTCTTCATCCTGTGTTAATTGACACGATGCCAGTCCTTGCTCCACTGCTTTGATTTAGTAGTTGTGGTCTCCTATCCTAACATGAAGTGGTCATGCCTTTTGTTGTGAAGCAGACCTGAATGGCAAGTGCAAGTTTTAGCTGTTACTGGTAAGTGCTGAGGTTTTGTGCACTTAAACTGGGGCTGTTTGTGAATAGTTGGTGTTTGGCTGGCATGGAGTTACTGCTACTACCTCTCAGTTACCAGCTGCTGTTTGAGACTTATTAACATTTAAATGAATCCATATTTTTCTTTGCTGTACCATGTCTAGCAGACATTCTGAAGAGCTGTTTGTTAATTAGCTCAGGATGTTAAAACAGCAATGCCTGCAAACCTGCATACAACTGTTTTAAATTTGAAGCTGAATTGGAAGTGAAGTACAGGAATCACTGAGTAGAAGATACAGTTGTTTACTATGAATGAGTTTTTGCCCTGTGTCTTTGTAGTGATTGGTTGGATTCAATATCCTGGGAGTTCTGAACTAAAACTTGTGCACATAAATTAATAAAGCCTAATCTTTAGCCCAGAAAATATTTAAATAATATTAAACTGAATTTTAAAAATGATTCCTCTGTATTGTTTGTAATAAGTCCGCATTAACAGTGACTTACTCCAGAATTTGTATGGGCCTTGTTTTCTTCTATTATATATGCAAGCTTCCCACAGACTATAGATAGTTGTGAAAGGATGAGGCTAAACATTCAAGCATTAGAAGGGCTAAGCATTTTCATTTTTCAGTACCTGTGGTTATCAACGATTTTGAACAGTTGTGGAACTTGAGTAGTTGAGGTTGGTTTCCTCAGATACATTTATGAGGCTGGTTTTGTACTTTTGGCAGTCAGAATGGACTGTCTTCAAATGGATTCCCAAATAAGTCAACTTCAAGGAGGTGGCAAAACAGTAATTGATCAGTAATTTTAGATCTCTACCATCTTTCTTTTTTTTTCCCCAAGAATCTCTCCTTCTTAATATTCTGTTTGAAGCACAAGCAACTTTATTGCCTGCTTCTGTATCTTGATGGCACTGAAGTATGAGGAATTTTGGGAATATGATGTCATAGGTAGTGAAGATGGCTTCCAAATATCTCATTACTGTGAGAGAAAATTGGGCTGAACAGACTGGCTAGTCAAGAACACATGTTTACTACTACT